>CM030182.1:2198272-2283272 GCA_017639675.1 Aplochiton taeniatus | reverse complement strand
AATTAGAAACCCCGTGAAAGTTGGTTTCCAATGAAAGGCGGAAAGGTGAACGACGTGTCCCCCTGATGAGCCCACGATCCCCCCTTGCTCTCACGCAGCGAGAGTCCCTCTTTAGCTTGGTCTGAAATAGCCCGGGCGGGCTGGCCGAGAGCCGTCAGCAGGCAGCCCGGGAGCTCAGCGATCAGCCCTGCGTTTACTAAACAGGGCGGGCAGACGCCACCTCGCCCACCGCTACCCTCGGACGAAGACGGCGTTTGATCCTCGGGCAAAACCCCGGACGTGCGGCCGGAGCCGCGCGGGAACAGAACGTGCCGGATCCCGGTCCGACCCGCCTCCCGCCCACCCTGGCCGCCACCGAGGCCTCCGATTGGTCGCGCTGCGACTCTGCCGCGTGTTTGAGCCAATCCCCATGCGAAGCTTCCGGGCCGAACGTCCAGCTGGTTTTTTTCCCCCCGTGGCCAAGCCGTCCTTCGGCGTCCGTGATGAGCCGGTGAGCTGGCCGGACGGATCAACCTCCACTGGCTGCAGGGGATTTGACACGGGAGCCCTGCTATTAAGGGCATCCGGGCCCATGCTAACGCCGTCATCGGGACGAGGTTAAAACACCGTGTGGTGGAGCGCACGCCTCATGCAGCTTGTCAGGGGCCTCTCCCGGGACCCGCTCTCCCTCAGAGCCGCTTTAGCGCACGGCACCAGAGGATCAGAGGCTCTGTCAGGGGGGGGGTTAGGGGGCTGAAGGCCACGCCGTCCGACTTCGGCTCCGGGAGGATCCGCCAGGGGAGGGGCCCGTTCCGCCGAGGCTGAGTCACCGCGGGGCCCCAGCCGCTTCCGTCTGCGGGACAGAGGTTCTGACTCAGGACGGCAGCCAGGCGCTCCCCGTCGCAGACGGACGGGCATGCACGCAAGCACACACACACACACACAATTGCAGACACACACACACACACACCCACACACATACACACACACACACGGGCCCACAACAACACACACCCGACACAAAACAATAGTTAAAGTGTGGTTAAGTTAAAACAATATTTAGTTAATTACAATATTTTGATCTTAGCAATTAAGAAATTCTCATTTGTTTCAAAGGCTATTCTAATAATGATTTTTGTTTTTCCCTTTTTACAGCTTTATTACAATGTTTAGACACCAACAACACACATGTATTTTTCTCATTTTTTTTCTACGCTGAGAGTAAAACGGAACTATACTTTATGCGATTGAGTGTTGACTGTTTTGTGATAAGTTAATATGTAATAGTATATGTGGTTGCAGTATCACTTGGTAATATTGCTATTGATGCAATTAATGAGTTATAGCATGTTGCTATTACTAGTTTGCATATCTATTTTTCAACTCAAATGTAGGTCAATATACATCCTTAATATCCATCATACCTCGAGTTTTAGGGTTGCTTAACTGTTTCATTTTTTTGAAAAACGTCTCCAAGAGTTAAGGGACAACCTAACTGCAGTCCAGATTCCAGAGACAAGAACAGTTGCTGCTTGGACACAAAGGCAACTTCTCACAGATGTCAGAATGACAACTGCTAGGCCAACGCTTTGTGGAGCCAAACTCTCAGTTGAGAGAGTACACATCCAAAAGGGCCACAGCCGTGCCGTGCAGGGTGTGTCCGTGCCCTTGGTACCACAGCAGGCCTACGCTGGGTGATCCTGGGATCAGGCCTGCATGTCTTCTCCCTGAGCTCAGCCCAGATCAACAGAGTAGCCAGCGGTCTGGTCGGCGCTTTGGCCCTCTGCTAAACACATCGGGGTGGGGGGGGGACGCTTTGCCCCCTTTGCATGCCTCCCTCTCTAACTTCCAACACACCAAAAAAAACACGGTTTTCCGACCGATCTAACACAGCCCCCCCGCCGTTGTTCAAACTGTGGTGGCCAAGGGAGAGCCCGGGGGGGCCTCTGACAGGAGAAGACGTGGAGCCGGTCTGGCCTCAGGGTTACACCCAGAATGCTACGCTGGCCAGAGACCCCCTGGCTGTTTGGAGGCCTGGCTTGGGGACTGTGTTGACAGATGGGGGAGGGGCCCTTAAGTGGTAAAACAGACCCGGGGTTCGAGGCCCCAGAGAGCCACGGACGTGTCTTCTTGACCTCTTCGTTTCCTCTTTAAAGCCAGGCCCGTTCACTTGAGACCTCTACAGCGGCCCGGCCCAACGCAGAGAGGATAAGCTCCATAAAGAGCCCCCCCCCCCCCCCCCCCAAAGAGGAAAGCGTGAGAGTCCAGTTATGCAGGGGGAACGCTGGGGAGGGAAACAGGGGGGCTAAGCGCTGCTATCTGATGCCTCTGTAAATGTTTGGAGGGGGGAGAGACAGGGAAGACAAAAAGGTGAGCAGAAAGTGAGACTCCAGATTGACTAAGAATTATTTTTTGATTGTATTGTCATGAGACTTTGGGTATTTTATTCGCAGGTCGCTTGGCGCTATGCACAAAACTGGAGCCGAGCTTATGATAAGAATGTTTTTATAAACACAGGATTATACGACTTTCAGGAGCTTACTAGCGCATTCGATTTCAGTACACGGTTCACCTGGTGCAGTAGAATTTATAACTAACTAACTAACAATAACGAGAGAATTCGAATGCCGCTTATTAAAACGTATAACTTGTATACACAAACATACGGTTTGATCAGGCCCAAACTCCAGCAATGCTCAGTTCATACCGATCAGATGAGATCTTACGAAACGTTCATTTAGCGTCAAACATGCAATTCAAAAACATTCTTTTTCCGTTCCACCCGTTTTGATGAAACCAAGTCAGGACAAACAAATGTGGCCTTGGTCAGACCATCCACCCATGTTTGGTTAGCTCTCCACACACTAACAGTGGACCCATGTGAGTAAACGCTATTGAAGCTGTCTCGTCAGGGCCCTCGCCGACTGGACGACTGGCACCGCTTGATGACATCATTTCTCAGGCAGCCCAAGCCCAAGGGGGTGTGTTTACTCAGCGATGTCTCACTGAACGCCACGCAGACAGATGGGCTCGAAACTGAGGATGGCTTTTAGATCGATCGTAAGCAATAAAAACGCACCCAAAAATATATCCCACCTGTAGATAATGATCTTACCTCTGATTTATGGTCCCAATGGGCTCATATTAGGTAATGCAGTTTATTTAAAGGGGCATGTTGTCTTTGTTGCTCCCCTGAAAATACCAAACAATGTTGAGGGCTCGTAGAGTAGGCTGTCTGTTTAGGCAATGCTCGCAAATGCAACACAATTGATCCCATTTTATCCCTCAGAAGTCATGTAATGGCGTGCGGTTCATTATCAATGGAATAGTTTTGTCCATGAACCTTTAAAGGTAATTATTTTCCTCACAAAGACCTTTTGAAGTCATGTGCAAGCAACCTATGTCGGTGAGAAAACATTACGATGATGATTTGTTGGATGGAGGGCTGTATGGAAGTCATGTCCATGTCATGTCCTTCACGCTAACGGCTCAGTCTTATCCAACGGGAGAGGTAGACCGGAGCCATGGCACAGCGTGATTGTGTGACTCTTGTGTGACGTGGGGCTCTTTTCAAACCGGGGCCGCAGGGTTCCATGGGCCCCTGGAACCGCCATGCGGAGGCCCTCGGGTAAAACCAACCCTGTCTCCTGACGCTCCAACCCCGGCTCACGTTCCCTATCAGTGGGGGAACAATCCAACTGAATGAACACGTTGCCAAAGCGTAAAGGGGGTCGGTGTTAATGTGAGCACGTGTGAGAGCGGCGCTTGAGCTGGGGGCGCCCACTGATGACATCAGAGGGCCGAGCGGCAGGGCCTTTGTTGAACAGCTGCGGACCTAAAGGCTGACTCACGGGCTTCTAACGTGTGTGTCTATTTAAAAGCATATTTCTCTCCCTTACTATGAAAAGTATTAGTTGTGTACATTTCCTCTAATGGATTACAGGCGTTGCGACCGATTCCCTCCGATGTTGACCCTTTGAAAGGGGGTCTTCCAGTTTTCCTGTCCACACAGACAGGCGGAGTGTGGTAAGACTGTTGGAGCCTGAGTGGAGGACTGCCACCAGCCCTTCCCTTTAAAATGATGATGTTGTCGATTACAACATTCAACACTGAACGGTTCAACCCCTTCTCAACCGACGGACACAGGGAGCTGGTGGGAAATGAAGTGCCACCTTGCAAGCCCTTAATCCTCTCGTCTGGGAATGTCAGCACAGAAACGGGGGGGGGGGGGGGGACCATACCTTCAGAGGAATCTTCTAGATCTTATCAGTCAGGGGAGCATTGCCGAGCCACTAACAACGGGGTGGGGGGGGGGGGGGGGGGGGGGGGGGGGGGGGGGCAGTGACTCAGTGCCTTCCCAAAATTGGTCAGATCAGGCGGATAAACCTGTGTGGGCTGCCCGAGCTGTCTGTCTAGACCCTCTGCAGGGCTGAGGTTGGAGGTCATCGCTGGTAACCTTTGTGCGCAAACAGTGAATGACTAATCATTAGAAGTCAATGGTTTTGTTTGTTGAGACCTTGTTGAGGTGAGGCACCAACCATCTCTTCGTGCCTCCCGAAGCCCGCCTGAGGCTTGCTGCGGTGGACAAAGACCAGTCAGGGGTGGACAAAGACCAGTCAGGGGTGGACTAAGACCAGTCAGGGGGTGGACAAGGACCAGTCAGGGGTGGACAAAGACCAGTCAGGGGGTGGACAAAGACCAGTCAGGGGTGGACAAAGACCAGTCAGGGGTGGACAAAGACCAGTCAGGGGTGGACAAAGACCAGTCAGGGGGTGGACAAAGACCAGTCAGGGGTGGACTAAGACCAGTCAGGGGGTGGACAAAGACCAGTCAGGGGTGGACAAAGACCAGTCAGGGGTGGACAAAGACCAGTCAGGGGTGGACAAAGATCAGTCAGGGGTGGACAAAGTTTAGGGGCGTTCCCCCCATCACGTCGGAAGTCCTCCGCTCTACATCCCAGATGCGGAACCACCCTCAGTGACAACAAGATGGCTGACGAGACTAGAAGATGGCCCTAAAAGGCGTTGGGGTCTTGGCGGTTTCCAGGGAAACAGAGCAGCCTTTCTTAGCCCACAGGCCGAGACATGCTGGTCCCACTCCGCCTCCTCTGCAGCGCGTGTTAGTAGAACAGGCCTTCAGCTTTCCTCTGTAACAGTAGCCATTCCATATGAAGCAGTGACAATCAAATTACCGGCTGCCACCCAAGAACAGTGGTTTTATGAATTTGTCAAACTACAACGCTCTTTATCAAGACAGAAATAAAATAAAACTAATTAAGTGATGATAAATCGTTTATTTCGACACAGGTGAGCAATGGCACACCAGGTGAAATTTCCCTGAAAATATGCCCCCCCCAGGGAAGCAATTTCCGCCATTAAAGGCTACACTCATCCTTCACATGCAAGGACTTGAGACATCCCAGCTTCGATGTACTCTGATGAGTCACTATAATGTGTGTGTGTGTGTGTGTGTGTGTGTGTGTGTGTGTGTGTGTGTGTGTGTGTGTGTGTGTGTGTGTGTGTGTGTGTGTGTGTGTGTGTGTGTGTGTGTGCGTGTATGTGTGCGCTACAGGCAGGGTCAAAACAACCATGGCAGCCAGGGTTCAGTTTTCCTTGGGTGAAAGGCTTGACAGGGGCTTAGGTTTCCCCAGTAGATGGATGATGTCAGCGGTGAGGGGGACAGTGTTTCACGTAACACCAATGACAGGAACAACGTCCCTCTAATGGCCGCCACGCCCGCAGCCACATCACCCGGACTGTCGCTGGACAAATGACAGTGCCCCACACACAATGCTGTTATGAATCAACTACCATTTTATCTTTACGTTGTTCCAAGTGAACTACCTTTCCAATACTAACTGTTAAGAACATTAACACATGACTATTCTGAGTAATTCACGGTGGTTGTGGGCTAGCGACGGGGGCATCCAAAGGGCAGAGATAATAAGGCCGTTTTAATGACATCATACGTCTTCTAAAAGACAGGGGCCCGGGATTTCTTTGGTGCAGGTGCTGATTTTAATACAGGAGCCAAAGAGAGTTCAGATCTGATTTGCTCCCCAGTCAATGGTTCGGCACCACATCAAACGCCGTCGCTCCCTGGCCTGTGATTTACGGAGGGGAACTCGCAGACACCTGCTCTCAGAGATTAATCAAAGGGGACCTGTGGCACAGGTCTAGTGAGCCCATAGGGGCAAGTAGTTTCTCACACAAAGGAAGATAAAAGCTCAGTTTGTTTCTTTGTCTCAGCTACAACCACGATCTATTTATAAAAATAAATTAAAAAGCTGGAGAAAAACAAATCTAGCAAACATTATTTAATGTAGAAATGCTTGTAGGCTACTTCCTAATATACTTTTGGTTCCAGTAAGTCCCAACTGTGAAATGGATGTTAACCAGAAAGAGGGGCTTTTGGTGATGACTCACCTGTGTCAATGCCGTGTGTCTGGGGGAAAAAAAGGAGAACGAGAGGGAGAGAGACAGAGACAGAGAGAGAGAGAGACAGGGAGAGAGAGAAAGAGAAAGAGAAAAGAAAAAAATAAACAGAAAAACAGATAGACCCAGCATTCGGGGCATGAATAGACTGGAGTGAGTGACAGAATTTTCCCCTGGCGGATTCAGTTACACTGAGTAAAAAAAAAAAAAAAAACGCTCACAATAAAGGAGATAAAAAGGGCTTTCCATAGCTGGTCTACAATGCTTCAGTGCCATACAGTCCCGCAGGCTGAGTTGAAGGGCGTGTAGACTTCGGGTGAAATCTGTCGATGGATACGGTGACTTCTCGAGTGGCCCTCAAAACCCCCGTTTTAGACAGTAACACTAGACAGTGCCTTTAGTGTAGGGCTTTGCAGACTGGGTCCCATTATCACCCGACAGATTTAAATTGGTACAAGACAACAAACCTGTAATCGAACATTTGTAAAGTTCTTGGATTTGATCCACACTATCGAAAACAATACAAGTTGTATACAGCTATGAGTCCAAGTATCCATGTATATACACACACACATAAACAATATACTGTATATAAATATATATATATATATATATATATATATATATATATATATATATATATATATACATATATATATTTATAGATATACTGTATATATATACACACATACAATGTACTGTATATATATATATATATATGCTATCATGCTATCATTATCAGAAAAACTATCCTATAGTTAAGATTGGATTTAAAATGTTACAACCCATTTTCATGTGTTGTGTTCCTAATCGTATGTGTTTAGTTGAAGCACAGCAATGTGAGCAGGTTTCCTGCAATGGCTACGGAAGCCAAAGTGTCAGGCAAAAGAGTTGCAGCAGGGAAACGTGGGGGAAATAGAGCAAGGAATCCCCCTACTGGCGAACACTGGAACTTCAGAAAACCTTTCAAATCCAAGCATGATTCTGGCAATGCATTCTTTTTTAAATGCAGCGCGAGCGTTTCTGAAACCAATCTGATTTATATCAATGTGACCTTATTTCCAATTCTTCGGCGTGCAGCAGACTATGTCTGTTGTTGTTTTTTTGCATGCTGAGGATGTTTGACCTAACCAAAAGAATAAATCTTCTGAGGTTTGAAAACTTCAGAAGATCATATTTGGGATTACGATGGAAGTTGAGGATCCAATGAAATAGCTGCCCTAGCCTTTACCCATACTAAATGTACTCTCCTAAAAGATCTCTCCTGTTCAGCGTACAATTAGACCTAAAGCAAAACATTTTGTTATTCCATATATCAGGTAACACCCAAAAATATACACGAGTCAGATAGAATGAATGTATTGCAACACACGGTCATTTCCGGATAGAGCAGGACACAAAATACCGTACAATTATGGTTCATAATTAGATAAAGATTTCCATATGTGATTGTATAGGCACTTACATAGATCAAGCAGCCTATTCACCAGAACACATTTCAGATGGGGCAGTCGGAGAGTGGTGACAGGTTCACTGAGTGAGATGAAACAGCTTCAAAGCTTGCCCCCCCCCCCCCACACACACACACACACACACACAACAAAGAGAGCCCTCTATGGCAGAAGTCTGACTGATACACATCACTACATTCTACCACTTTCACAGCTTTGAGACAATGGGTTTAGCCACGGAAATACATTTTGACCAAAGGTGGAAGTTGGCCGGCTGACAGTGAAAAGAGGTGTGTAGAGATCCTCTGGGGGCGATCCTCTTGTGACCGCGCATTCCAATAAACGTTGTCGTGTTGCCAACTTAACTCGTAACATTTTAGAGAGGGTTGCATATACCCAGTCAAAGTCAGATGTCAGTCGTTCTCCCACCGTCATACCTTTGAATTGGGACACATCTTAAAATACAGGGCATCCTTGGAGAATAGTCCTGGAACATCGAGAGTTCATAACAGCCCCCCCCCCCCCACCACCACCACCACCCGCACCACACCCTCCCTTTCCTTTGCTATTACTAAATCAGTCAAATAGCTTACTAAGTATAGAAATAAAATACACGTGAAGCTTTCCCATTCTACTCACATAAGCAGTATTACTCCCTTTAGGTTAATTCCTTATACAAATGTATTTCATAAGCTTTGGGCAAACATAAACACATCCACTTTAAGCTGATATATTACTCATAATACGTATGCTTTGGGCAATAATGATAACTTTAAGTGGTCTCGTTTATGCAAATATAGGCGCATAGGCTTTTGAAGGCATGTACCACTGTCTGGCATTTTGGGGTGATGCGGTAGGAGCGAATCAGCACCATGGACAGTTCCCGCATCGATCCAACGTCACTGACAACGCCCTGGCATTGAATGGATTTTGCAGTCTCTGTTTAACTGATAGGTAACAAGAATTTAGGCAGCTGAGCTGTGTATGAGTGAAGTAGGTTTTGCTCTCCATGTGTACTGCGCTGACTACAGTGCCTAGCTCGTAGGCTAATTCAGTAATTGCTTCACAATTTGCTCAATTCAAATTGACTAAGTGCTTCATTGCACATTTTGGAGTGACAATCATCCCTTGTTTTCAATCTAATGGCAGATTAAATTTCACACGATCGCTGGTCGGATTATCTGTAAACTCCCCTTTAACATGCAACGGTCCCTTTAAGGGTTATGTAGATAGGCGAGTAGATGTAGGACGACCGTGCGGTGCGCTCGCCCAGGCATACCCATCATGGCCTCCATACAGCCGCCGCTGCGACCAACAATGAGCAGACTTGCTTGTGGCCCTTGCCTTTCCCGAGCGGAGACGGTTGTCAAGCCGAAACAAAGGCACCGGTAGAGGGGAGTGCGCCGGGGAAAACCTCGTCATGGAACCCCGGTCTCCTCAATGTCTTCGTCTAAAGCCAAGTACAGCCATTTGACAAAGAGGGGTGCCAACCCGGGCAGCGGAGGCGGCGGCAGAAATATGAACACGAACAGGGATTATTCTATTAATCTATCAGTGCAGCAAGTGCTGAGCCTCTGGGTGCAAGGCACGACGCTGCAACACTTCGCAGGTATGCCATATCTTAAGTGCTACAGTATTTTGCCGGTGAAAGCTTTAATGACTAGCCGGTGTTTCACACTGGACTCATGCAAACGTTGTCTAATAACCCACCTTACGTATAACGGACGACGTGGGCAGTTTACGCGTCCATTTTTGTAAGATCGTTTAAGATAAGATAACATGACATCCGTCTAAGATGCCTATTGTTTTGTGCAATGCTTTCTTAGAGAGACCCATAACTTACAGATACGTAGTAGTTCAGCTTCGTAGGCCTATCATGCCAAATGGTAGTTTTTGATAGGCCAAACATAGTTCCACTCCCCACATCCATGCTCCCGCGCGCTGTTATTCCAAAGACTGAATAACAACAGTGTACAGCTAATTCATCTTTCAGCTGAGTGAATGCTCTTGGTTAAGTCGCAAGTGTTACCATGTCTGTCTCTCACGGCCCCATTTCCTTTGTCTTCAGGGTGAGTAATAATAGGTCATTAGTGTCATGCTTACTAAGACCAGCAAAGGAAGTACTATTTTGACTATTAATGGAACCCTATAAGTACAAGGCAACCGTCTGTATACAACGTTTGTAATTTGATATTGTAAATATTTGATGAAACTCACTTGAGAGCTGCCGAGGACTCATTTGTACTCTCTAACTCGTCTCCTCGTTACCATTCAACGATAAATCGCATATTCCCGGAACAATAAGCTGTACAACACACATGTTCCAATTCTTAGGCTCAACATACCCGTCTCAGTATTTCATATTTATGGCTGCAAAAGAACAAACAATCACAGGATAATCCAAAAACACACAAATTCCCCCCACCCTAAAGATCGACATATATGGTCACAGTTGGCACTGAGGCTTTTTTTTACCGCCGAGTTTAAGCTGACATCCTCTGCTGGGAAACATGCTGGATGTTACTCGTGCTGACTCAGCGGGAACCTGACTCGCATGCCGAAGGATTGCGGAAGTGAAGGAGCCGCCATGAAGCAGTAGGGGACAGCGTGAGGGGGTTGACATACCGCGGCCCCTGTCTCTGTCCTCAGAGACGCAGCAGCCAATTAATCCCCTGGACAGCCCATCAGTGAAAAACAACCCACAATAATTCAAACGGTGTATATAATGAGATCTTGGGTCTTCATCATTTACTGCAGTGTAATGTCTAAATTATAACAAGCCGTCTCGAATTCCGACCCCGCAAGTTGACATAGACCGTTCGCCATTCCCTGTTGTATTCCAGGTCTATTTTGGGTTCCACTGGAAATTTCACTTGGAATTTTCTGTGCCTGGATCCCTCATTAGTCCACGAAAACATGTTATTGCTTTTTTCTCTGCTTATCCTCCAGATAGGATGTAACAACTGAGGCGCTCTGTAAAACACTGTGTGTCATCCCCTTCTGTCAATCACTGTCGACGATGTTTTGGGGTAGTTCTATTTCCCCAAAACAACACCCCCTTGTCTAGGTGTAAGACGTGGTTTTGGACGTTTCATTTCAAACGCCTGAACTGGGTCTGGACTCGTGTTTTCCCCGCATGTCTTGGCCTGAGCTCATCCGCGGCCTTATCATCTTGACGAAACTCACCGCGATGTTTCATCCTTGCCTCAGTCTCAGAGTCCACCTTTCTATTTCCTGGCCACACTGAGGTCAGGACACAGCGCTCCGACGTCGGATTCACAGTGCCTGTCATGGGAGTCTTCCAGGACCTGTTATTACTACCCTGGAACGGCGGCATTACCTGCAGCCCCATCTATCTCCCTGGCCCTCCTCAATCCAGGGGCAAGGCTATAAATCTCCTCCCCCGAGCCAGGCAGAGGGCGCTGGGGAAGCTCGATGCGCGGAGGGCCCCCTGTGTCTGGAGGTCTGCACTGGGCCAGATGCTCCTCAGCCTCTCTTGGTGCTCCTTACGGAGAGAGTGGAGATGTACTGGTCCTCCTCTCGTTTCCATGGATGATGCTCGCACACAAGGCCCTGGAGCTGCTCTGGCGACCCCGGTCCACTGGAGGGGATTAACGGACATGAAGACGGGCCTTTGACCGATGGGGGTGCGCGTGGGTGGGAGTTCTGTTAAAGACGACAACCCAACCCTTTCGTAAGAGAACTTGTCTAATGTTACGAGTAGGGACGCGCAGATAGCTAGGACTGTCGGTCATCTTGGCATAAATAAGCACAATCGATCATTGCACATCATCCCAGCATACAGATTTAGGTACAAATGGACAGATAACTAGACCTACACCAATAACGGCTAGTCGCTTTTTCAGACTATTCGCGCGCGTGCGCGCGCGCACACACACACACACACACACACACACACACACACACACACACACACACACTTACCGGACGCTTCTTCTTCGTGATTGACGAGCACAGGCTGCGACGCAGTAATCATGTGCCACGGCCCCGTTGCCGCATTTGTTTTGTTGGGCCCCGTTACCGAGGCGGCGAAGGCCGTTGGAGGTGCGGAGAAGGACGGCAGAGCGGCCCAACCTAACGTGTGCTCCCTCCAGACACCACCAGGAGGAACCTCGGCAACGAATCTCCACCACACAAACCGAACGCGCCATCTCATGGACACATCGGCCAGTGCGACGCGTTTCTCCATCTGTGTCCACTGTGGGGGAACGGAGAACGGCTAGCTCTAAATTCGAGTAATGAGGCGGCCGTAGTGGTTGTGCAAGCGAAACAATCAGGGAGCCCGTCAATGCTTCAAGGACCACTACGTTTGTTAGTGTTTCATTGTTTTTAGGTGTACTCTCCGTTGTGGAGGATGTAGGCTTCAGGAAACGGACTAATCCTATTGCTAGGCTAACGTTAGCTATCCCCCACAGTATTATCAGAACTAATATGCTGACTGGGACTTAACGGTTCACAACGATCAGCCAGTAATCGGTATCGGCCTGAAGTTTATTTGAATGATCCGTTATTGGTTTTGGCCCCAAACATTCATATCCGCGCGGCGCTGGTTACAAGCCTGACACATTCACCACACTGAAACAACCTACTCCTCTGTCCTGTGGTGCCACGCAGGGATTCCTCCATGATTATGGGCCATGTGCCGTGTGTGTGTGAGTGTGAGTGTGAGTGTGAGTGTGAGTGTGAGTGTGTGTGTGTGTGTGTGTGTCAGAGAGAGAGAGAGAGAGAGAGAGTGTGTGTGTGAGTGTGAGAGAAAGTGTGTGTGTGAGTGAGAGAGAGAGCGTGTGTGTGTGTGGGTGTATGAGAGAGACAGCATATGTGTGTGTGTGTGTGTGTGTGTGTGTGTGTGTGGGAGAGAGAGCGTGTGTTGTGGCCCCTACGCTGTGCCCCTGTAGTATGCAGAGCCTCTGGTTAATGTGGCCAGGCTTTGGGCTGGGTGGCAGATGCCAGGCTAGCTAGTGCCACCCGGAGCCTGCGTGGAATCCCAATGGCATGGGGTTGGCAGGGGACTGACGCCAGTCCTGCAGCCACCACGTTCCTGGTACTCTGTCCCTTTGGACGTCTGTTTGTGTCTCCCCCCCCCCCCCCCCCCCCCCCCCCCCGCCGCTTCTCTCTCTCTCTCTCTCTCTCCATTATTTCTAACCCCTTGCCATCCATCCTTCCTTAGACCCCCCCCCCCCCCCCTCTCTTTCTCTCTCTCTTTCTCTCTCTCTCTCTCCATTATTTCTAACCCCTTGCCATCCATCCTTCCTTAGACCCCCCCCCTCTGTCTCTCTCTCTCTCTTTCTCTCTCTCTCTCCATTATCTGTAACCCCTCCCCATCTTTCGCGTCTCCCCGTGCCGTCTCCCTCTGGGCGTCTCCCTCCCCCCCGGTCAGGTGTCCGATGACGCGGGTTCGAGGTTCGGCGGTAAACCGGAGCTCGACGGACAGACGCGCAGACACAGAGCCGTATTGTGGCCCGTCCAAGCTGTGTGCCCCCCCCCTCCCCCCTCCCCCCCCCTGCGTGCCCGCGAGCTGCCAGGCAGAACAAAGGGTGCCGTGTCCGCCCGCCTGTCACTTCCCCTTGGCCCAGAGTGACAGCCAGCAGACGGGGCGATCGCAGAGGCAGGCACTCCCTGGGTCCCGGAACAAGGGGAAGGGAGATGGCCAAGACTTTCAATGATCTTTGCATTGCACAAAGACTTCAGCAGGTTTATTGGGTTCACCTCAGGCCTGTTCTCCGCTCATTTCCCCCTTGGTCAAAAAACGGCTCTGGTGCTAAAAATAATTTAAGTTTTTTGCATAATTGGCTAGGTTGAAATAACGCTGAATCGGTGGCAGTAGCAGAAAGATTCCCCGCGCCAGCAGAATGACGCCTCGCTTTCTTCTTTTGTGGTGTCTCCGGCCCCACTCCGGTCAGCGCCTTTTGTTGGGCAGTTATCTCATGCCCAGGCTGCGTTGCCCACTGTGGGCGCTGGTGCCAAGCATGGCCGCGCTCTGGCTCAGTCTGACCAGGCCCAAACTTTTCACGCTACTCCCAGTACTGGGAACAATTGGGCACAGAGAAAAGAGAAAAAGAGGGGGGGTACTGTGAACAGGGGCCCCTCCACCCGGCTAGCGTCCGGCCCCAGAGGGTCTCAAGATTCCAGCTCACCCCCTTGGTTCCTCAGTGGTTCTAGTTTCCCACAATGCCGCTACTGAAGCCGAAATGTCCGTTCCCTCGTCGGAGCGTCGGCTGCGTGCGTTCTTCTGTGAGATACGTCTGTCGCTGCTCGCTGAAACGAAATAATACTCGAGCCACTGACTGAGCGGATTCTGGGTGTGCTTCACTGGAAGGGGGGTGGGGGTGGGGGTGGGTGCTTGCCGAGGAAACAAACACCACCTCCTCAGACTAGGAGGACGCCTTCAAATACCGGGTTGTTTGGGCCGTGGTCAGCTTTGTACTCTAAATCACGCCCGACGTGTGCTTTAGAAGCCCCACAGAAATCAGACAGAACGCCGCGGCCTCCCCAGGGATGTGTGCCACGTCTCTCCCCCTTGTTACGTTTCACGGACACATGTCGTGAACCAGAGCCACTCTCCCTCTCTGCTTTGCTGTTGGTCCCTCGGAGAGCAGACGTTTCTCAGGTTGCTGTTTCAGAGACGGTGACCGTGCATCTCCATGTCACAGGCCCTGCTTTAGAGGGCGGTCTGTGTCGACCGCGCCGTCTGTACACACTGTGACCGCCTTGTGTGTTTTAGCACCTCGCAGAGAGGACTCATCGATCCAGTTCAATGTTACTTTCTCCAACTTGTTTTCTTTATAAGGTGTGTTTGGTGTCACTTCCACACAGCCTGTTCTCCAAGCCCTTGCCCAAGCAGCTTGTCTGTCTGTCTGTCTGTCTGTCTGTCTGTCTGTCTGTCTGTCTGTCTGTCTGTCTGTCTGTCTGTCTGTCTGTCTGTCTCACCACCTGTCTGTCTGTCTGTGTCACTACCTGTTTGTTTGTCTGTATCTGTCTCACTACCTGTCTGTCTGTCTGTCTGTCTGCCTCACTACTTGTCTGTCTGTCTCACTACCTGTCTGTCTGTCTGCCTCACTACCTGTCTGTCTGACTGTCTGTCTGTCTCTGTCTGTCTGTCTGTCTGTCTGTCTGTCTGTCTGTCTGTCTGTCTGTCTCACCACCTGTCTGTCTGTCTGTCTGTGTCACTACCTGTTTGTTTGTCTGTATCTGTCTCACTACCTGTCTGTCTGTCTGTCTGTCTGCCTCACTACTTGTCTGTCTGTCTCACTACCTGTCTGTCTGTCTGCCTCACTACCTGTCTGTCTGTCTGTCTGTCTGTCTCTGTCTGTCTGTCTGTCTGTCTGTCTGTCTGTCTTTCTCACTACTTGTCTGTCTGTCTGTCTGTCTGTCTGTCTGTCTGTCTTACCACCTATCTGTCTGCCTCACTACCTGTCTGTCTGTCTGTCTGTCTGTCACTACCTGTCTGTCTGTCTCACTACTTGTCTGTCTGTCTCACTACCTGTCTCTCTGTCTGTCTCCCTACCTGTCTGTCTGTCTGTCTGTCTGTCTGTCTGTCTGTCTGTCTGTCTGTCTGTCTGTCTGTCTGTCTCACTACCTGTCTGTCTGTCTGTCTCACTACCTGTCTGCCCATCTCCCTACCTGTGTGTGTGTGTGTGTCTCCAGAGATGTGGTACTGGGTGTTCCTGTGGTGTCTCTTCTCCTCGCTGGTGGTCCATGGAGCCATGGGGCTCCTCATGCTGGTCATGCTGCAGCGCCATCGGCGCGGCCGCCTCATCACCGTGGTGCTGGTTGCCGTGGGCTTCCTGGCCTCCCTCTCCGGAGCCGTGGTCACCAGTAAGTCTCCCCGTCTGTCTTTCTGCGTAGGTGCGTGTGGGTGTCACGTTCTCTGGCGTGCCTCTCCCACCGTGTCTGTGCAGCGATAGGGTTTGTCTGTGCGCGTGGCCACCTGTCTTGTTTTGTGTGCTGCGTTAGTTCCTCCGGCCGTAACCAGCGTGTGTGTGGATGGACCGGGGTCTCCTCGTCAACGTGTGTCTCCCGGTGTGTGTGTGGCTCTGTCTTCAGGCCCTCTGGCGGTTTGTCTATCGATCCCACACGCTTTGCACGTCCCTCGGCCTGTCTCGCTCCGCTCTGGTTCCACACGCAAGGCGTGTACACCCCTACTGACATCTTTGATCCTGGCCCACGACCGCTCTCCTGTCGGCTAGTGTTAGTCCACTTACCGCGTGCGTGCGTGTGTGTGTGCGTGTGTGTGTGTGTAAATAGCACTGGGTGTCCCTCCGGAGCGTCGAAGGGAGATCCTAAGGACACGGCTGAATGAAGCGCTCTCCATCACCGCCGCCAGTCCGCCGCCCAAAATAGCCGGACGCTTTATTATTAATGTGCCGCTCGCCGAAATAGCTGACTATTGACTGTGTGTGTGTGTGTGTGTGTGTGTGTGTGTGTGTGTGTGTGTGTGTGTGTGCAGCCCTCGTGAGCTCCCACACAGCCAGAGGCCCGAGCCTCCAGCCCTGCTAATGAGGTGGGGCTGCAGGCGCGGGTTCCCGCTGAGGCGTCGCCACGTTTGCGCCATCTCCTCCCCTGTGTGCGCGTGTGTGTGTGTGTGTGTGTGTGTGTGTGTGTGTGTGTGTGTGTGTGTGTGTGTGTGTGTGTGTGTCCTGTCCCGGTGAGAGACCACAAAAACCAATCCGAAAGTTTGACTCCGCCAGGCGACTCTGCGGTCCGTTTCCATGGCGACGGCACTAGGGGCGCACAGCGACGGAGGGCGTGGCTAACCCTCTAAAGGGCAGAGTCCCTGCAGTGTTCAGGTCCACACTCAGATAGACAACCCCGCCGGCTGGAGACTAGAATCCAAACGTTTGGCTAACGACGTCCTGGGCACGGCCTTTACGAAGCTATGTGACTTTAAAACGTTGGATTCTACAGAGGTATATTGTAAAAACAAAAGTGTGCCTAGCATTGCAAGAATAGAGAGAGTGATATGTCTGAACTGCAACCTACAGCGTTGTTTGTGCAAGCCTATCTGTTTATAGGAGGTTGTGTTTAAAGCTCACTGTGTGTGTGTGTGTGTGTGTGTTTGTGTGTTTGTGTGTCCCAGGTGCAGCGGTGGCGGGGGTGTACCGCGTGGCAGGGAAGGACATGGCCCCCCTGCAGGCCCTGGTGTTGGGGGTGGGCCAGACCACGCTCTCTGTCCTCCTGTCCTTCTCCCGCGTCCTGGCCACCCTGTAGAGGAACGACACCGGACGGAGGCCGGAGACACGGGAGCAGACCGGAGAGGAGAGGGCAGGACGGGAGGGGGACTTAGCTCGCCCCCAATGGGATGCCGGGATCAGTGAGGGGCGGCCAGGGGAACCAATGGGATGCCGGGATCAGTGAGGGACAGCCAGGGGAACCAATGGGGTACCGGGATCGGTGAGGAACGGCCAGGGGAACCAATGGGATGCCGGGATTGGTGAGGGACAGCCAGGGGAACCAATGGGATACCGGGATCGGTGAGTGGCAGAGTGTGCCGACACTGCAGTGGGAAAGTAGGAGGGAGGGA
This sequence comes from Aplochiton taeniatus, assembly GCA_017639675.1. Classification (NCBI taxonomy): domain Eukaryota; kingdom Metazoa; phylum Chordata; class Actinopteri; order Galaxiiformes; family Galaxiidae; genus Aplochiton; species Aplochiton taeniatus. The sequence continues at coordinate 2,265,867 of CM030182.1, read as the reverse complement.
CGAAGGACACAGCATCCTATCAGCTATCAGCATGTCATCCCTACGATTCTTTACGGGCGGGAAAACCACTTCCAGGTCGGCCTCTCCTCTCCGTGTTCTCCAGGATTAAGGGAGCCCGACGTTCCCTCTGCCCGCTGGATCCAGGCGCCCGGAGCCATGTTTTCAGGGCCGTGCATGTCAATGTGCCAACTGCCCTCTGTATGACTTCTCCCGTACAACGTGAGCACGATGAAGAGGTGGCCTTTGGGACCCTCTCCACGGACTCTCCACGGACTCTCCACGGACTCTCCACGGACTCTCCGAGGCTTTGGTGAAGAGACCACTTTAAAAGGAGCCCTGTGCTACAACGACAGCACTGAACTTCCACTAGTTGTACCATGGCCTTCTTGGGGGGGTCCTGTGTGTCTCCCTCGTGCACTTTAGGGGCGGCTGAGATAGCGTCGAGGAGGGAAGATATGTTCAGAAGCGTGTGACGGCACAGAACAACATCAGCACCTTTCCGTTATGGAGACTGAGCTCCCAGACAAAGCGAAACCCTAATCATTCCTTCTCGGTCCACGTTTGACCCACTGCGGACGTGCTTTATTATACTCGGCAGTGGGAAAACGTGAACAGCTTGAAACGTGCACTTTTATCAATGTCGGAAATGTCCCCCCTACCTAAAAGGCGCGCTGAAAGGAATCGATTTGTTGAAAGGTTACAGAGAATAGGGGTAACATCATTCTGTGGCAATATCAATCCTAGAAAAGACCGACCAGGGTGGTGGAAAACTGCATGGAATAGTTTTTTGTTTTGTCAAAGTCTGACGGTTGGACTGACAAGAGCAAAACGCATTCTTTAGATAGTTTAAACGTTGCACATCCATCCAGATCTGGTCATTGTTTTGCATTATTTTGCTTATCGCTGTAGCTACTGTAGACACAAATACGGTATTATGCTGTGTGTAAAAGGGCCACTATCCTAATACACGGTATGGAGTGCGGCCCTCTCTGGCTCTGTGAGAGGTAATGATGTTGTCTGCCCCACTGTATGCTCCCCAGAGAGCCAGGCTTGGAGAGCTACAGACAGACACGGCCACTGACACAGCGATTTGCCCCGGCCTCGGGCTACTTAGCATTTTTGCCAACTTTCGATTTTTTGTTTATGTTCCTTGACTTTGACTTTGCATATTGCACCGATAATGATATGCCTTCTTTGAGCGCTGACATGCTTGCCCCTGTGTGATCCGCGGAAATACGGATCGAACAATTTCGATTCACCGAAACAGAAGTAATGAGTTTATTGTTGTGGGCGGATTTGAGAGTAACTGGAGACCAATTTGTTCTCGGCAATTACAGCGATTGTGTCCATTTATATCACTCGTGTCTGTGTGACTCATGTCTTGATTCAGGACATTCAGTTTGCATATGCCATCCTACTGGTTGTGCCCCGTTGCTCGTAAGAGACCATGGTCCACCGCTTTTTACTGAACTCTTTGAAATACAACGTTCAATCATCAGCTGACAACGGCGTGTGGCCTCTCTCTCATGTTTGTAATTGGGTCCGTAAATCGTCCCCGGGGAGATGGTCTTTGGGAGTATGATATGACAAAACATTATGTTGCACTGGTATCACGATGAAAAAAAGTGTATTTATTATGCCAAAGTATTGCTCATGCGCTAGCTTTATTTACTTGATGCTTCTGATTGTGATTATTGCTTAGTTTTTATTTTGTTTTGTTTATTATCTATCCATTGACATTAACTTGGCAAATTATTTTAAATCCTCCTTAGGTACGGCCGATTCTTGGTCATCATTTTTTAACAAAAGAACGAGGGAACACCGCGGGAGATTATTTCGTGATATGAGAGATTATCGCCTGAAAGCTTATTGCATGCAACGTCAACTGGTTCGGCGGTTCTGTTAAAGTTACGGGCCTTAAAATCTGAGTCTACCTTGAACGGATGTGCTCAATGATTGCTCTGATTTGGACCAAACGATAACATTGGTTGTGATTTGGTTGTTGGATACTGGTACCCCTTTTTGGTACCATGTTTTTTCGTCTATTCCATATGTTATATAATTGACACGACTCACCTTCAGTACCAGATTAGCACAGTAGAGGGCAGCCTTGCACTGAAATAAATCGCTGGACTGAGATAGATGTCAGTGGAGTGTGTGTTGTAAATGTTGCCTATGGAATTATTTCACGAGGTCCTTGTAACGAAAACGGTTTTTTTCAAAGCGCACAGGGAGTGCCATATTTTCCAATGCAGTTATATAATATATTCCGAGCTTTTTCTAATAGCGCCATTGCATGGAGAAGTTGGCCCCGTCACTATCTGAACCCCCCATTTGTTAACCACGCTACGCTGTTGTCGCATAAACTGCATAACTGAATGTTTTGGCTCGTGTTCAGGGACCAAAGGCTGAGTTGACGAAGGATACCCACCCTGTCGTCTTAGAGGTGATAGATCTGTGTCTGTGCGTGACACTGTGTTTGTGAGGTTTGACAGTGGCCGCATAAGATGTGATGCGTACCACTGACCTTGTGCGTGTTGTTTCGTTGTACTTGGCATTTGTTGGTGTGGTTGTGTAGGCGTATGTGCATACTGTAATAACATATATCTTATATATTAACTTATTTTCTTTCACGGCGGGGTCGGGGGGCATTTACGGCTGCTGGCCCCTGAAGCGCTTTTAAGCGGCTGACCAAAGCGGCTAAGCAAAACCCTCGTCATATAAGTGACATCGATGGACACTGTGTGTCCAATGACTACATGTTGATAATAATAATAATAATAATAATACATATTATTAATATTATTATTATAATTATTAACTAGCTGGCACCCAGGTCAATGAGCCATGTCTTGCTTAACGTATTGAAACTTATTTATGACCCTGAGGTGTTCTAGAACAGCAATGCTGTCGACACAGCTCCAGACTGTGAAGAGATGAACGCACAGCTTTTGTTTGTCAGATCAATGCGCTCACCAAGGAGTGTGTGTGTGTGTGTGTGTGTCTGTGTGTGTGTTATGACTAGAAGTAACTAAAAACTGTTTAAACAATGGACAGTATCTTGGTACCCATAACAGTGTTAGTCCACTATATTAACAATTCGTTGGAGCGTTCTTGTCTGTGTCGTGAGATGGAGGACTAACAAATGATCTGATCTAGACTCTTTATATGTGAGGTGACCCATGGGACTGTTCAACGTCAATGAATGCTACTGCCACAGTAGAACACCCAGCAACCGAGGAGCCTCGCTGGTTTCAAATGCCACCACCTAGCAGTGTCACCCAGCTTAACCCCCCCCCCCCCCCCCCCCCGTCTCAAAAGCCTAGGACCGACGCTGTAGCCCCCTCCACCAGACGTGGTACGAAACGCTACGTAGTGTTCCCTGCACTGGACCTTCACGCTCCTGTCCAGCCCCAGGGGACTGCATGTGCCATGCAACCCCGCGGGGCGAATGGATTCTGGACGACGCAGGAGCCACCAGACTAAATGTGACACGTGTAGATATTGTATGATATGTTCTTTTTTTTATTTTTTTTACCAGCCTCAAAAACGGCTGATGTTTCGAACCGGCCTGTTTACGTACAAAATGTTCCTCTGTACATAGCCAGCGGGGACTTGAAATAAAATGGTTTTGCAGTAAACACAGCCTGTCGCGCCGTTTGTTTTCACCAAACCACACGCGGGTATACCCGACTGTTTTAATATCACTGGTTTTTGTGCTCTTGGGTGTTTTGTTCACATAAAATCCCTGTGTTTTTAAAAGCAATAATCTGCCTCTCCATGTCTCCCTGCTTACGTTCTGGTGCACACCCCTCTCCCCCTCTGTCCCCTGTTCTCCTGTCTGTTACCTCTCCCTATCCCCCCTCTGTCTGACCTCCCTCCATCCCCTGTTCTCCTGTCTGTTACCTCTCCCTATCCCCCCTCTGTCTGACCTCCCTCCATCCCCTGTTCTCCTGTCTGTTACCTCTCCCTATCCCCCCTCTGTCTGACCTCCCTCCATCCCCTGTTCTCCTGTCTGTTACCTCTCCCTATCCCCTCTGTCTGACCTCCCTCCATCCCCTGTTCTCCTGTCTGTTACCTCTCCCTATCCCCTCTGTCTGACCTCCCTCCATCCCCTGTTCTCCTGTCTGTTACCTCTCCCTATCCCCCCTCTGTCTGACCTCCCTCCATCCCCTGTTCTCCTGTCTGTTACCTCTCCCTATCCCCTCTGTCTGACCTCCCTCCATCCCCTGTTCTCCTGTCTGTTACCTCTCCCTATCCCCCCTCTGTCTGACCTCCCTCCATCCCCTGTTCTCCTGTCTGTTACCTCTCCCTATCCCCTCTGTCTGACCTCCCTCCATCCCCTGTTCTCCTGTCTGTTACCTCTCCCTATCCCCTCTGTCTGACCTCCCTCCATCGCTGAGTTTCCCTCTTTCTAGTCTAGTGTGTTTTCCCTGCCGCCTCTCTCTCGCCGTAGGGGCCGGGCCCAGTCAGACGGCCATTGTTCCAGCCTCGGTGCTCCATTGTGTCCGCGGAGGTTTTGGGTGCCTGTCATCTCCGTTCGTCCGGCTCACGGCGGTGGCACCAGGGTGGACGTGCTGGACGTGGCCAGCGGGCGCGGGGCTCATCAGAGAGCTCGGGCCCCCTGACTGGGCGGAGGCTCCCTGACTGGGCGGAGGCTCCCTGACTGGGCTCGGGCCCCCTGACTGGGCTCGGGCCCCCTGACTGGGCGGAGGCCCCCTGCAGACGGGGCTTTCGAAATGGGGCAGTGGGGAGAAAAATGTCCTGGCCCTCTGTTTAGAGAAAATGGCCGTTCAATACGTGCTTCGAATCCAGTCACCAGCCATTTTTGAAAGAGCCACAGTGATGAAAGACAGGTTGAAGCCGCCCTCCGACTAAGGAAGTTGAAAGTCATGACTCGTGCAACCAGGGGCTCTGTATACGAGTGGTGGCTGGTTCACTGAGTGCACTGACCGTTGCCAAACAATGCAAATGGCTTTTCAATAAGATCCCGACCTCTAGAACAGAACAAAAGACACATTCAGATTGGCCAACTTCTTTTGTGATGCTTTTGTGTGACTTTTCGGGGCTTTTCATGGCTATTTCGGTAAAGTGACATTCTTGCCGGCGAGTCGAAGGTGTCCATCCCCGTTTATCTAGACCGTGCAGTATGCTAGTCAAACCACAGAGCCACGCGGTCATGGAAATGCGATTGGCAAAAGCCACGTACTCCCCACGACGGAATCTAATCGGTGTTTGTGCGTTTGTTATTTTATTCTTTAGGTCCTGGCCGTGCCTCTGGTTCTGGTTCAGTGTCTCCACAGCGGCTCTGTATTCTGGCCAGTAGGAGAGCGTCTGAGCAGGCCTGATAAGAGGGGGGGGGGGGGGGGGGGCTGGACCGTGGGCCAGGCGGGACGTGGAGAGGTCAGGAAGCGTGAGAGAGAGAGCGGGCGCTGACACACAGCCTGAGTCGTGGAATTTCTGGGGAACGTGGCGTGTTTGCAAGGTGCGCCCACACATACATGCGTGTTTGCGTGTTTCCTGTCGTTACCGTTTCTTTCCGTAGGTCATGTGACACTAAATTCTCCCTTCCGTGGTTACCGTTGCTGTCCCTAGGTCATGTGACACTAAGTTCTCCCTCACGGGGTTACCGTTGCTGTCCCTAGGTCATGTGACACGCAGTTCTCCCTCACGCTGACTCCTGACAGGCAGGGACCCTTCATTTTCCGAAGGACGTGTCTAACCCGGAGTGCTCCGGTCACAGCAGGAAGTGGATCCACTTCAAACAGACTCCATTTTTGGGCAGGAGTATTTACCCAAAGTTTGTTATGAGCATAGCCCAGGGTTTCCGCTCAGAATGAATAATCTCTTTCCTGCAGATTTTCTAGGAGTATGTTTTTTCAGTTCTTATTTGCCGTCATATATGCCATATTTGTTTTCTCTACAAGTGTATGACAGGATTCCCAGAATGACCCATGACACCGGATGTTTATAATAACTCACACATTTGGAGGTTAGGTACGGAATCATCGTATTTGATTCATTTTCCACTAAAACCCCTACCATTATTATATATTGTTGATAGGCTGCTACAAGCAATATAAAATCCCCCTAATTAGTCAACACACCTTGTCCCTACTGTCATATTGTTTTTTCCACTGTAAAATACTCAATAGTGAATGCATGGCCCGCCTGAGGAAGAAAACACAGCCACTTCACCACGGCTGGAGCCTGACTTTGGACCAGACAGATCATTTCGCATCGTCGACCTTGCCAGGCTGTGAGCTTTGGCGCGTGGACTTTGGCAGCGGCATTGCGTGTGTGAACCGCACCCTCGACACAGGGCGGATGGCCAGAGGTCCAGTCACATCAGCGCTTAGTGCGAACGCACCGTGACAACAAGGTCCCAGAATGTCGTTCTTTCTTATTGTGTATCATCAGTCTCGTCCTCCATCACCCCCCCCCCCCAGACCATGGCCCCCCCCCTCTCCCTCCCTGACCCACGGCTCTGGCTCCAGTCCTACTGCGCCGACACAATGCACTCTGGGCCTCGTTTTTTACGACGGCTCTCCTTTCAACGCCTCTCTCTCCTTCTTCCTTCTATTCATAGACGTCGTGAAGAATCCCCCTCCCTCCATTGTTCTGGGATTCTCCGTGACACTCCCGTCTGAACAACGTCGCCGCGTCGCCCCTGGGAAGAGGGGGGGGGGGGGGTCCTCCTGTCTCGTGAGTGTCCGACCAAGGGGAGCCATTGTCTGGGCGGCCGGCGGTCGCGTGCAGCGGACACTCTGGCAGGCGCTGGCTGACGCCTCTCGTTGTGGAGCTCAGATACAGCACAGCGCACGCCGTGACCTCAGCCTTGGAACCGGAGGAGATCACGAACGATGGCTTTTAGTACCGTCTCAGGGTCCATTACTTTAGGTCGAGCGGAACATGTGGTAATATGTATATTAATATTAGCTAAACTAATCTTATAATATATACAGGACCGGTAAAAAGCATGGACACACTTTCTCGTTCAAGTGAATGGGAAAGTGTGTCCAGGTTTTTGACTGGCACTGTATATATTGGTATTTGAAAGATTTGGGCATGTTATATTGCTGACTGTTAATTGGCATTAACCTGACAGACAGATGAGTGACTTGATTATTGAGAACGCATTAACAACAACTTCCACCAGGGGGCACCGTTGTATGACATGCTCTGGAGGTGTTTCTCTTCAGGCTGAATCCCTCATGAACCACCTCCAACCAGGCATACCTCCTCAGCCCCATGGGGCCTGATGTCCATACAGCCCATCACTCAATAGCGTATCAAAGCAGTAAGGATTTGCTGTGAATCCTAATGGTCTCTCGTCACCTGTGGCTGGGAGAGAATGAGGGCCTGTCCTTACCTCTGGTACAGTGTGAAGAACCAACTGGAGACCTTAATGTGTTCTCTCTAGGAATTTGTGTCGTTGACCAGAATTCATAGCACATTCCATTCCCAGAGCCTTTTGGACAAGATAAAATAATAGGGACGGTAGTCCCGGGTGATCACATCCTTCTTAATTATGATGCAATCAATGTGCATCTTATGAAGATCTTTTATATTTGTCTTTCTCTTGGACCACATGGTATTAAGATAGCTCTCTCTCTCTCTCTCTCTCTCTCTCTCTCTCTTTCTCTCTCTTGGACCACATGGTATTAAGATAGCTCTCTCTCTCTCTCTTTCTCTCTCTCTCTCTCTCTTTCTCTCTCTTGGACTACATGGTATTAAGATAGCTCTCTCTCTCTCTCTCTCTCTCTCTCTCTCTCTCTCTGAGCAGATCCCTGCTCAGGAGCACCAAGGTGACGTCCATCTTAAGATAGGAGACTGAACTAGACATGTTTTCCAGTCAAGATAGCATCAGGTTGGCAGCTTGTATGATTCGGTTAAGCCACTAGACAAAAAACAATTCCCCCCCCCCCCCCCCCCCCAGCTTTCTCGGTATTGGATTCCTTAACTTGTCAACGGTAGATTCATCGAAGCATCTTTCTGGATGCAGTTGAGCGGTGCTGAGCACGCTCTCTCGTCAATAATAGATCCGACACCAACGTGAAAAGTCTGCCGCCCCGGTTCCGGTTATCCGACTGCACAGTTATGAAACCCTCTGTGGGAGCCACGAAGGGAAAACGAAAATGCCACGGACAAGCAAGATGGCATTTCGTAAGTGGCGGGCCGTTTGGGCTGAGACAATAGAGGAGCCCTATCAGGTCTCCCCAGACAGTTTCTCCCCTGGCCCCAGCTTTCCTGCCGTCGGCCCGTGGCCCTGCCATTTTGACCGAGCGCTGGGGTTTCGCGACCAAGACGAGGAGGCGATGCCTCCGCTGATTTGAACGGTTGCTTACACAACGAGACATTTGAAACCCCGACGTGCCTATATCAGTCTTTAGCCAAAGCGTTGACCTTTTCCATTTGCTGTGAAGTTGAAGGCGCTCAGCATTGTTGTGCTGGGCCGCCGCGCTGGGAACCGACGTTCGGTTCGTCTGAGCTGGGCCAGCAGGTTTCTCTACCCGGGATCAGAGCCATTTAGGCGTAGGACCATGCAAGTCTATTGCGCAAACAGTAAGCACGCTCAATTTACTGTTTTCTTTTTAAGCCTAGAATTGTGAATAGAATGAGCGAATAGGTGAACTAGCCACAAGGTCGATAGAAATGCAACGGGCGAGTTGTGTAACGTTGTTTCCCGCTCCAACAAAACAGAACATATTTTTTTTTGTCGCAAGTAGATTAGTGGATGAGATCTCGCCTGGCTAAAGATAGACTGTGTTATGACAACCCGGTACAGTGGCGAGATGTCTAAACTAATATTATTGTTTCCTCGGATATATGGAAGGGTAAAAAACAAAGAGCAAAGAGGATGAGTCATGCTTCCCTCAATCCCAGTCTGGATATAAACACACACACACACACACACACACACACACACACACACACACACACACACACACACACACACACACACACACACACACACACACGCCTTCCACGCGCCGTTGACATTACATAAGACGGAGCGTAGGAGGTGCAATGCAAAGCATGCATAATTCATCAATTTGGGATTGAATTGAGAAGCAGCTCCATCTAGGAGCACCCCCTCCCCCTTCTTTGTCATCTAATTAATCTGTTCTGTCCTTACATCTGTGGTCCTTCCACTGTATTTCAGGTTTAACAGTCATTCACACCGCAACAGAAGTGGATGTAGCAGGAGACGATTGGTTCCTTCCCAGTGTTGACTACAGTAAACAGCACAGGGTCTGCAACAGTGCCTTTCCACCTTAACAAAACGGAGGGAAAGTGGAATAGATAGAGGGTTTCAGTCAAGATGTCTGTGGGTTTGGAGCGGACCTCCCCGGGTGCTGCTTCTTGTTTGACCAAAACAACAGAAAGTGCTGCTTCACCCACAGAGGGCGCAAGAGGACATTTTCCGCCTTGCATCTGATTGCTCTGAGGGCTGTTGTCCGACTTCACCATCCGTCAGTGGTACTGTTAAAAAGCTAAAGATAAATGATTACCTTCTTTAGCCAATGGTTGATAGTTTAACTAGAGAAATACTTTTGTCAAATATTTCTTTTTACATTTTTAAACAGGTAAATAATACAAAAAATAGGCTGCCGGATACTTTGACATTGACAACATGGTGGTCAACAAAACATTTATGAAAGAATCAAGATTCCATAAAATCTAACTAAGACTACATGATCCCCAGAAGAAGCACTATAATAGCATCAACACCACATGCAACAACAGATCTCAAATGTGGCACAGCTTATAAACATTTGTGATACTGAAGAGGTGATGCTGTTGGCCAATTCGTGATATATCGATAGATTGATGACATGATTGATTTAATAATATTGAGAAGGATTGCAACTTGACTGGCATGACTACAGACGTCACATAGAGAAAGCGCCGGTTGTGACAGCCAACGTTAGCAAACGCTAGCTATAGTTCCGTTTCGTTTTGGTTAATATCTGCAGCCAAGTAGGATCTTCGGTCGTAGTTTGAAAGAAATCACGTGGCCACTTGAGTCTCGGACAGTTTCGGTATTGTGATGATAACAGAGAGAAAGACTCGAACAAGAGCAAAAGGGTCAACATTCGATTCCTATTACTATGCATACAAACGTTTGTCAAAAACAAGCAAAACACATGTATCCAGTCCGAAAATACCCAACTGTGAGAGATTTATATCAATTGAAGCATTTACTCTACGGGAACTAAAACAAAACACAACGTGCTTTTATCAATGGAGGCCTACACCTCCCAGACGGCTTCTCCGCTGACAATATGTACTTACGGCCAGACATCCCGCCAGGGTCTCAAACAGCTCCCTGTGTTTCCGTACGTGTGAATGAAAGTGGAAGCATTTGATTGAGTGAACACAGCTTATTAGCCCGTCTAATGGGTTACGTGGATCACAGGCTCCAAACCAAATATAATGGAGTTCCATAATGTCGACTCTTTCTGCAGCCGTTGAATGACACTCACCAGGAGAGAGAGAACAAGGGTACATTTTAAACATGGCAAACCTCACTGGGTTCTAACACAATATCCAATTATCCAAGTCTATTGATCTTGTCACCACGTCTTCCAGTGGCTTGGTTGTCTTAATACGATTGGCTGGTATTATGGAACTTGTTAAAAGACAAGCATAAGCTTCAGTTTTTTATTTTGGTCTGCCAAATGGATTTGAGTATTTACCGGAATAACTATGGTGTATATATACCGTACTTGGCATGTAAGGAATGTGTGTAGGAAAAGTGGCCTTGCCCCAGAGGTCGTAGACAGCCTTTAAATCTGGGAAAGTGGCCTTAACCAAAACATGCCCACCCAAAGACCTCTACACCGCTATTTTTGGGCACGGCACCACGCTCAATACATGACATGGCAGCATGACACAAACACCTCCATCGGTAATTAGTGGAGTCCAACGTGTGCTGGAGGTGTGGAAAACGCGAAAACCCGTCCGTCCGGGGGGCCAGAGTGTGTGAGCTGCTAGGGGGGGGGGGGGTCCTCAGGTCTCAATCCCCCCACATGGATGTAGGGGTTGCTCGGAGTTCGTAAACCAGCTGATGTACGACCCTCCAGGGAGCGCTGCATCCTCCGACACCCCCCCATGCCCCCGCCCCCCACCTCGCCAGGTAGTGCCGTAGTGCAGCAGTGCAGCGTTTTCCAGGCACGCCGTCTCTCCCACTCTGCACAAAGAGATGGGTTCTACTGCCTGTGGAAAGACCGTGCCTGTGAGAACAGCTTCTCTTTTTCTTTTTTTTCTTCTTCTCTTTTTCCGTTGGTCAAGAATAAGTGGCAGCTGAGCCAGAGGTTTGGATGACAGGATTTTTCCTGGTGTTTTTACTAGCAAAAGATTTTCCCCATTTAAAGCCCTGCAGACATTTAACAGTCTGTGCATAGCTCGTGACATCCTGCTGTGCTCTCACTGTTTGTATTTGTTCTACAATATAAAGGTTCGTACAGTGTTGGGAGGAAGTGCAATCGGGGCGGCCTATCCGCAATACGTGTGAATCTTGAACGTAAACCTGTAAATATGCATCTGTACTGTAAGTATGACGCTTGAGAAAGTTACATGGACTTCATCCTGATGCTCACACTGTGTAACATGGCAGTGGAGTGATCAACCCCGTTCCAGATGAAGGTGACTAAAGGGTGCTCCTCCCCAACAAAATGGTGGTGACGTGCCTTCATCTCAGGCGAGTCTCTTCAGTAAGCTAAGCTTCTTAATGTAGAACACCTCCCCCTGGGACTGGACCTACCGAGAACCCAGACTGGGCTTTTCCCCCTAAGTCACGTGCCTGGAAACACTGTCGTCACGACGTCGTGATTCTCCCCCAAACGCATTTAGCATCCAGGGTGAGTCTCTCTCTCTCTCTCTCTCTCTCTCTCTCTCTCTCTCTCTCTCTCTCTCTCCCTCTCTCTCCCTCTCGTTCGACGTGCCACCCTGGGATGTTGTCGGGACGTGATCCCAACATCATCTCCCTCTCGTGGAGGGCGGATTATTCGGGCGAGCAGCGCTGGATGGGGACACCACACGACGGTAGTAATCCACCAGAGCCGTGTCCGGGACTCCCAGGTGAGTGGAGAGAAAGGGCCCCGAAGAAGGAGGGCACTTCCTGAAAACCTGGAGGCTCTGTAAAGTGTCAGAGGAAACCCCGTCCATTCCTCTTCGGTTTTGGAGGCAACAAAAAAGCAGGTCATGTGGGGTCGGGAAAACGGGGGAGATTCCTTTCCTGAAGCCTCGTTTGGCGGTAAATAGGGAAGTGGGTTGACCCGCTGAGGGACAGACTCGAGGTTTGCCGCGACGGCACCTTTTTTTCTCCAAGAAACGCTTGGTTCGTTGAAGTTGACTGGGCAAAGGGCTTTTCTGGCTGGGGGTGACACTTTGCCGTAAAAGTCTTGGCACTCAAATTGACGGCATTTTCCCGTATTTGTGGCAGCTATGACAAATAGGGGCCTCATTCTAGGATAACACCTTTAAAGGAGTGATATACAAAGAACCCCCCCCAACAAAACACACAAACACACACACACACACACACACACACACACAAAGTATGTATCCACAAATTCTATATCCATGAGGATGAGGTGGCAGTATAAGAGCAGTACTTAATCTCGATGGGATTCAAGGCACGTTCCAAGGGGAGACAAAGGCTGTGGGGCTGCCATCGTCTTTTCCCCCACACCTTTCTATGAATCCTACAGGGCCTTAATGGATTAGGGGGGGGGGGGGGGGCTATGCTCCCATCTACCAGCCAGCAATCTCTTCACGAGCATGTTTTTATTGGCCTGTTCCCTCTGTCTGAGTGCATCAAGGGAGACCTTGAAGTCATTACATTAGCTACATGTGCACATAACTTCCTGTTATGTAATGTGATATGATACTTTCACAAACCTGGTCATACATACATGCACTTCATTTATATAGAATATATACATGTATACCAGGCATGAAGTCGTTTATTATTCACAATATTGTCTGATTTAATGATTGAAATTTCTGCTAGGGCAGAATGAAATGAAAGTGTTGTGGATGTGCGGCAAACGAGCCAATCAATAATCCAAGTGAGCCGTTGATTTCCCCTCTCAAGACCGGCGTATGGAGATACATAGTGCAGCGGGAACACAGCACTTAAATGATCGTCTCATCGATTCTCTGGAACGGCTAAGTAGTCTGGTCTTTCCCACGGCTTTTCAAAGCCGACACACACACACACACACACACACACACACACACTCGCTCACCTATTTTGAAGGCACGCACAGGGAATGTAACTTGACGAGAGAATGGGGCACCGAGGTGCGGCGTCGGGGGTTCGAACGTGGACTCGGCGGCGTCCGCGCGGACGTCAGGAGACGGCCCCTCCGCTCAGGAAGGCGCCTGACCTTGAGATCCTCCCGTGCCAGGGACGCAGGGACAGAATGCGTGACGACAGGGGGTTTGCAGCGTTGCCATTCAGACCCTTACATCTCCGGTGGCGTGACTGAGACTCCTCGGTCTGAAAGGTCATGCGGATGAGCTTTTCCAGAAAAACTGTTTACACAGAATAAATGCAAGATGAAAGGGACATTGGAAAAGGTTCTCGCACAAAAAGAGAAGGAGCTCTTGAACGGATATAATGCATACTTCCTGGATCATGCGTGGCCCATCAATATGCCTATGCGCCATGGTCATTAAGCATGGGTCTAATGGACCCCTTTGAAAGAACTCCATTGTGATTATTTATGAAGGCTCATCACTACACAGGATTGAACCGTCGTAGCCGAGGTATCTCCGATACTGGGGCCGGCAAAGACGCTCCCGGGGACATCATTTCCGGACACCAGAGACAGCCGTCTCATTAATGGTGTGCAGCCCTGAGCATTCAAGCCATCACTCAGTCAAGGGGCCACGGAACGTCCTCTCGGATCACCCGAGGGAGGAGGAGGGAGGAGTAGGAGCGTTGCCAGGGCAACAGCCTCAGTTATGTAACTTCGTAGGGTGCGGTGTAAACAAAGCATCTAGATCTGTGTGTGTGTGTGTGTGTGTGTGTCTCCCACCTCCGCTCCTACAGCGACTGTGAGAATACTTCCAAAATAGGCAGCTTGAGTCCGTTAAATCACAGCCATACATAACACAAACATATTTACATTAAGGTATGATAAAAAACACCATTTGTGGATACAAATTACACCGACTGCTGCAAGCATTATGGCCTCATCATTTATCATAACTGGACAATATTAATGACACCTCTAATTTAAAAATGCTGACATTACTGTTAGTGTTTGCTGACTCTTTGGCTTATGTCTCTATTATGGCATTTTAATAGAAATTGTCTTATTTATTATATATGTGTGTGTGGCAAAGCTTATCTGTGAGGCACAGACCCTTACATCGATGAAAACATGGGTGGATAGATATAGGGTATTTACACGCCTTTTCATATGTCTTCAGCAATGTGAAGACAGAATGGATCTAGCACCGAGCTATAAAAATAAAACTTTACACAAACCGTGTGAAACAGAAACCACGAGCTGAGGAGAACATGGACTACCCTGCGCTTACATTCCCTTGTCAATATTCGCTTTGTTCCAATGTTTACATTCATTAAACATTACATTTTCTTTTAAATATAAAGCAAAAACAAATAAAGCATAGCAATCAGAATCTTAAACATAGAGCCAGTGGAAGCCCTGACTTCCCTCCACCTCCGTCACACAGGAGAGCGTTTGTTCAGGAGGACACTTCGACCCACTCCCGGACAGTGACAGCTGCACAGCCATTCGATAACACAGCCGCCGGGGCTGCAGAGGAAGCCCCCCTCTTCACGGACCGAACGAGGGTTTTTAATGCCGCACTGTCACCAGACGAATCGCAAGCGGTTGAGCATCGGAACGGCACCTCTCGAAGCTGAGAGGGCTTGTGGTCCGAATAACCCCCCCCTTTCACGTCTGGAACCCAAGCGAGAAATAGACCCAATAAAGAACAACGCTATTCCAATTCAGTCATTGAGAAGTTCCGGGCGTTAAGCTAACATGGAAGCCTCTGTCAAAGAACAAGGCGTATGCAGAGACATAAAGACCCCCCTCCGCCGTCCCATGCCTTATTCTCAGTGCACCACCAAACTGACCTACGCTCCACTGGTCTGGTTAGCCCTCCGTGCTAGCTGTTCCTGTGATGAGGGAAGTGTGTAGGGGGAGCAGAGTTCATCCTCTGCAGCGTTTTACCGTCAGGCCTACGGGTAATCTATCCCATGTCTAAAACTCCAATTTCACATTGGCCAGACGTTGGCGGTCTAAACCAACGCTTTCTCTAGTGGCCTAAATGTAGTCCGAATCACCATCAGGTCTTGCTATCGTTAAAACAGAGAAAATGAAAGTTTGTTTAAAAAAAAAAATTCTATTTGACACTGCACTCTAATAAAATCTTCTTCCCCTTCCCATTTGTCTGGTAACAAATATAACCCGAACATTTATGTTCATTGTCTGTGTAAAATCACTGAATGGGGTGAGCTGGGTTATGTGAAGGGCCTCTGCATTGGCACACCGGGTAAAACATGGCCTGGGCAGAAAGAAGGGTTTTCAACAGTCTGGGTGTTGCAGTGAACATGCAATGAACAATAATTGATGCAAATAAGGGGATGTCTTTGAGAGGAAATTAAAGACTTGCTTAAAGTTGCCCTTCAAAATCATGTCTTCTCTGATTTATTCCTCTTGTTAAAACCTTTCCACCACATTACAAGTAATGTTGGTTAAGTTCGTGGACGTTTGATTTGACCCCAACTTAGTCAGCTATATGCATAGACGACATTTACCTTACGACCTGGGATGCTGATGTAAAGTCCGGCCAAAGAGAATGGCCATGATAACCTTCATAAGACCTGAGTGCTCTTCTTGTCCCTCTCTGACTTTACAGAGCTATGGAAACAGAGTAAAACACAAGTAAAGTCAAATAAATGCTTCATAAACCAAGATTAAAGGAAACAAATATCATGTGTATCTCCTCAATCAAATTTTAGTTTGAAATAATAATGTAATAGTATTATTATTAATAATAATAATAATAACTATGAAAGATTTTTTTAATATATATTTTCTAAAGATATTTAATGTGTAGTATATAATCCTTACTTTATTGGGGAAAAAACGCACACACTATAAGAAGTAGATTTCCATCAATTGTTCTTTGAATCTGTGATATCAACATAGTCCACATAAAATAATAACATAACTTTGTATTGGTCAATCTATATAATTTTTGTTCGGCCTTGTTTCTTCCCTAAAATTGTTTAAGAAGAAAAAATCGCCCCTAACTTCCGACTTTAATTAAGGAGACATTGTTGTTAGCGTTGACCTTTTTTGTTAGGGGATGTGTCATATAGGTTGAGCCTACTTGTACTTTGATGTGAGGCACAAGCTAAAAATAACCCATCACATTGTGTGATACCAACTGACAATTTACTGTCCACAGCCTATGCTGCTTTTTGCCAAATTGACTAGCATAGACAAGAGCAGTTGGTCCAGAGGGGATGACTCATAGCTGCCTTGATGTTCTATTTAAAGTCACTATGATACAAACCACATGAACATCGAGAGAGTTATAATGCATCTAATATTTTCAACTTAAAGTTTTAGGATATTTTCATGTATAGGTTATATGTAAACATATCTGTATTTGGCTTTGTTGTCGTAGATTTGTTTACAGTAAGGCAATTTACGAAAATAGTTCTACATTCTTTGAAGGAAATATTGACTTAGGCTAGATATTGTGCAACGTAGCAAAATCGAATTACTTGTTAAATGCATGCTTGGATTGGGCTCAAACCCATAAAACCTACATGTAACATGCACTGTTCTAAATCATGGAAAGCGTGCTAACTATAGGCCTACCTACTGCGTTGTAAAGATTTACGTTTCTTTACTGGGAAAAAAATTGACACTGACGCACTCGGTCACACCACCCGGGACTGCCGGATTAGGCTTGAATTATCAAATGCATTCTATCTGCGGATAGCCTGGGGGAGTGAATAAAGCAAGGATCACTGTTACAGTGAAGCCTAGATCGAAACAAATAGAAATGATCTAAATAGCCGTTCCTTGGCCGATCCCTAAATCCACATGAATGGAGCTCCTCCATGACTGCCCTCCACAATCATGTTAAAAGAGGGATCTGCATGGGAAAGCCCAGTCTGTAGTGGAGGGGCACAACGTGACCTGACAACAAGGAACCTCCGGGAAAACCGTCAGTTCTAAACTATGTGCAGAAAGGGATATCTCTAAGTGGACTCACGACAAGCGACACACATCGAGGTACTTTACTTGTTTATGCTCCGAGTCATCATGGCCTCAAATCGTACACGGATCTAAACAGTAGAATAATGACTTTTAAAACAGAAATATAATTGGCGTTGCCACTACATTTATCGGTGTGTTTATTTAAATATTTTCGGTCGTCGCAAACCCCCCAGAGTCCACATCCTGTGGTTGGGAGGCGGAGACGGGACCCCCGTTGACGTCAGTGGGCCCGTCCGTTTCCTGCAATAGAAAGTGAGAGAGGAGAGAAGGTGAAGGGACTAAAAAACAGACCTTTCCCTTAATGAGAAGGTGTGTAACACCCGAAATCCTTGAAACAACTAACACTGCCCTTGTAAGTATATTTAAAAACCAGTTAATGACTATTTCTTTTTTTTTTTTACTGAATGCGCGCGGTATGTTCAGGCTCGCAAGGGTTCACAGTCAGTGCATTGGGGCGCTCGTGTGCTGTAACGTTGGGTCGGACGTTGTTCGTTCTTGTCTCAGTTTCCTCTTTCTATTTCTAATTAAGCAGATATTTGCTCGTTTGCATGTTTGTGAATGTCACATTTCAAGACTGATGGCTAACCAGTTTTTGACTGCGCTACTCGTCGGCGTTGTTATGTTGGTGTGGAGTCGTCTGCAGCATTCTAATGTGTTGTGGCAACTAAACTGTGAGGTCCTCACTAGTTCGTGCCCTTCCTGCCTGAAAAAGGTGTGCAATTACGCCTAGCTACACTCTTCTGATGAACATAAAGGGAATGGGGTTATACATTTTAAATTTAGCACATGTGCTACAAGACATCACTGCATATCGTCTTGAATTGGGGAAGTGCCACATTCGAGTCCTGTTGCAAGGACATGAGGGGTTTTCCCTGGCTCCTCCCCCTTGTACAGGGCGTTCATGTGTTGCAACAGCCATAAAAAAACGCTATTCCAACGCATTGTTTTGATGACTGTATTTCCCTGGAATTTACAGCAGCTTCTTGGGAACACACCGTGCCTGTCAACACGGTGCATAAAGTCAGAATGATTACACATTATTTGTATTATCAGAACCCTTGATATTTTGAAGGTTTACGATCCTATAAACCGCTGCGATTGACTCAACTGCTACATGGGGTTTTCTAACACACATAAGACTTTCCGTAAAATTGTGGTGTGTGTGTGTGTGTGTTTAGGGCACCTCCAGTTAAAACATTTTGCTTGTCTCATTGTTCAGCATCCTGAGCCTGTCAGTTTCTGGGTGTTTCCTCGTATCTATCGCTTTACACACGCAACCCAAATGCCTTCACACCACCTCCTCCTCCGCGATGTCGGACCTATTTGAGATTTTGCCTTGACTAAAGCAGGTGGGGGGGCTGCAAAATATATCCTATTGCATGACTTTCGTCGTCCTTAAGGTTTGTATGACCTGGTGCATGCGCTGTGTACAATTACCGTTGTTTCTACTCTGGGGTGATGTCATTGCTGTAGCCCGCATGTAGCCAACAACACTACAGGGTGGAAAATCATCCAAATGTAGTAGTTATTATATAATATTTGCAGACGAAACAAAGGCTGCGTGAGTCCTGTCACACAGTGTTTATTTTGTTCGTAACGCTCGTTTTGTCGACATATTACATCGAAATAGGATTTATTACTTGAAAATGTGTGTTTTGTCTGACGATAAGAGATGTACTTCTCACGGATTTGCTCATGCTGAGGGAGGTGAAGTCTGTTCTACCGCAGACAGTTATGCATATTGCATGCCTGTCATGGAGCCCTCTGTAGCTTTTGATGTGCTGCAGGTTTGAAAGGTTAAGGTCTTGCGACATAACTTCAGCCGCCCACGTTTCTTGTTCGTGTTTCTTTAACATGAGAGCGTTTGCATGAAGGCCACACTCGTTCCCTGGTTGGCCATTATATAAATGCACCAATAACAAATCAAATGCAGTTTAAATCCGCCAGTGTCCCTGTCAAGATGAGGCCACAGTGCCCATATTTTGATGTTGTTTGCATGGGCCTGTTGCAGTGGTCAATGGGCTGTTCACTTCAACACCTAAATGCCCCTGATGGTAAACTCTCCGCAGGCTACCAAAGGCACTCGCTGGCTGACAGGCACGGGACACCATTTATGTTTGTTCCCCGCCTAGTCATCCCAACCAGGTGTTTCAAAGCAAAGCACAGCAGCTGGCTATGCGCCACTCGTTAAGCCAAAACAACAGGCTGGGCAACTTTCTGTAAAGATGGCCGTGGAGATGGCCGCTGTGTTTAGATGGCCAGCACGTTCGCGCCTCCTCTCTCCCACCTGTCCTCCGCCCCTCGGAGCAGCAGAAGCAGGGACGTGGCCCCAAGCAGCGGAGGGGTGTTGGTTCGCGTGGGCGGCCCGGGCTGGAGCCGGAAGTTGGGCTGGGACACCTGTTAGGTGGCCCGTGTCGATCATGACACCCGCCGTGCCCCAGTAGCAGTGCCCCCTCCGGCCACCTGAGAGAGCATGGGGCCCTGCCACTGGTGGAAATGCGGCCACATCGTTTTTAACGTCCAGTGATTCTTTTAAGATGACGTAGCCGGTGTGTGTGTGTGTGCATGTGCCCTTTCTTCAGATGAACGCAGAGTGTGTCCCTGGCTGTGTGGATCGAGAGCCGGCTCCTCTCAAGGTTTTCCACCTCCAGTAGACGGCACCGTTTCTCAAGATGTGTCTGCATTGAAGCCCAACGATGCCGCGCACCAAGCAGAACCACCCCAAAAACCTCAAAGGTGAGTCACCCACCTGCAACCGCATGGCTGAAGAACCCTGCTGCCTGCGTACACTCGGTACTGATCTATTCAAATGAATAGTTAAGCAAACACACGTTCTTTGACCTCATTAAGCCAGCCCTCATGTTATCGGCAAGCCTAAGTAAACGTATGGCTGTGTACTGGACGAAGATCCGAATGCTTGGGCTGCTTCCATTTTCGTTCCGTTCGGCGGGCCAGGCCACCCAGCCCTGGCCGCGATCTCCGAGCGTCCGGACCCGGTCGCGGTGACGACCCCGAAAGTCCGCGGAGTCTGCCGAGACGCTGTCCCCTGTCCCACTGACGTGGCCCTCTTGCTGTGGTGGTGTGTTCACCGCTAACGCTCGCTGGTGCCGTGTTGCCTGGCTTCCTGATGGGCCGTCGCTGAAACGAAGGGCCTCTGTTTCTTTCGTCCGTTGTGCCGGCCGTTCAAGCCCGTGGTTATTTATCAGTGATCAATCCACAGGGCCATACTTAGGCAGCCTACACCGTGGTTATTTATCAGTGATCAATCCACAGGGCCACACTTAGGCAGCCTACACCGTGGTTATTTATCAGTGATCAATCCACAGGGCCACACTTAGGCAGCCTACACCGTGGTTATTTATCAGTGATCAATCCACAGGGCCACACTTAGGCAGCCTACACCGTGGTTATTTATCAGTGATCAATCCACAGGGCCATACTTAGGCAGCCTACACCGTGGTTATTTATCAGTGATCAATCCACAGGGCCACACTTAGGCAGCCTACACCGTGGTTATTTATCAGTGATCAATCCACAGGGCCACACTTAGGCAGCCTACACCGTGGTTATTTATCAGTGATCAATCCACAGGGCCATACTTAGGCAGCCTACACCGTGGTTATTTATCAGTGATCAATCCACAGGGCCACACTTAGGCAGCCTACACCGTGGTTATTTATCAGTGATCAATCCACAGGGCCATACTTAGGCAGCCTACACCATGGTTATTTATCAGTGATCAATCCACAGGGCCACACTTAGGCAGCCTACACCGTGGTTATTTATCAGTGATCAATCCACAGGGCCACACTTAGGCAGCCTACACCGTGGTTATTTATCAGTGATCAACCCACAGGGCCATACTTAGGCAGCCTACACCCTGGTTATTTATCAGTGATCAATCCACAGGGCCACACTTAGGCAGCCTACACCGTGGTTATTTATCAGTGATCAATCCACAGGGCCATACTTAGGCAGCCTACACCGTGGTTATTTATCAGTGATCAACCCACAGGGCCATACTTAGGCAGCCTACGGCGTGGTTATTTATCAGTGATCAATCCACAGGGCCATACTTAGGCAGCCTACGGCGTGATTATTTCTCAGTGATCAATCGACAGGGCCATACTTAGGTAGCCTACAGTGTGGTTATTTATCAGTGATCAACCCACAGGGCCACACTTAGGTTCAGCATACGACTGTGGCCGTTGCCTTTGATCTCCTTCGACAGTCGTATGCAGAACCGGGGGATCGTCTTTGCGTATCCGATTGTGTCTTTTCAGAAGCACCCGAGAGGTCGCCTTGGCGATACACCTAGCTTCACGTGGCCTTTGCGTACATGCTGTGCTGGGCTGGGCTGTGCGTGGGTGGGTGGGTTGCTTGCAGAGTCCGCATGCAGGAAAGAGAGGAGAGAGAAGTGCTGCTCATGTCTGTAAGCAGCGACCCAGATATTGCACTGTTTGTTTATGGTATACAGCCATTCTGCATGCTTATTGCTTCGAGCTTTCCTTGGCCAAACACCATCCATAATTTAGTTTCATAACAGCACATTGCCCAAAAGAGGTCTGCAGAAGTAGATGTTTTCCCTAGCCACATTTGAACGGATACTATTTTAGTTTGAGACAGAGCTGGTTTAATACAGTGATAAATGTGTTTTGGATTCTGGATTTATCGGTGTTATTTATCGGGTTATGCTGCTCCAGTAGTTGGGCTGGGTTGGTTAAGAACTTCATACATTAGGATTTGGCATACATTAAATACATATGAATCTCACTATATTTCGTAACATGATTCTCGCACGTCTGTCTTCCTTGAATGTCGCCCATGGGAACTTGGGGAGTTCATATATATGTCCTATATTTCCTTTATTTAACCAGATAAGATTCTCATTGAGATTAAAATCTCTTTTTCAAGAGTGGCCTAGAGAGCAGAACATTTTTGACAACAATCAACATAAAAAAATAAGTTTAAAGTACAAAAGTGTAACATACATCGTTGACATAGGCCTTGTTTGAACTCGTGAATCCTGGTTGTGGGCTGAAGAACTAGGTCTTCCTGTATCGCTTCCTGCACGCCCCCCCCCCCCCCCCCCCCCCCCCATGCCTCTATTTGGGCAGACCTCTGACATTTGAAGACATCCCAGAGACTCGACTCGAGGGGGCTGTGCGTTACGAAGCCACAGGTTGCAGCTTCTGTGCGGTAGCTTTTGACCCAGTTTGACACCCCCTCCCTCCCTCCCTCCCTCCTCCATGGTGTCTGTTGTGCTGGAAGGCCCTCCTTCCCTCCCTCCCTCCCTCCCTCCTCCATGGTGTCTGTTGTGCTGGAGGGCCCTCCGTCCCTCAGGCAGGAAACGCTGGTTGCGTGGCGCGCTGTCACATGCTCTCTCTCTACTGCAGTGAGTGTCTTTGCAGTGAGTGTCTTTGCAGTGAGTGTCTACTGCAGTGAGTGTCTTTGCAGTGAGTGTCTTTGCAGTGAGTGTCTACTGCAGTGAGTGTCTACTGCAGTGAGTGTCTACTGCAGTGAGTGTCTTTGCAGTGAGTGTCTACTGCAGTGAGTGTCTTTGCAGTGAGTGTCTTTGCAGTGAGTGTCTTTCCCTGGGACTCCAGCACCCTCCCACAGCGGGCTCCGGGCCATCACATGGTGACTGTTGTCAAGCGGCTCTGCACAAACCCCAAACCATGGACTTCACTTGGCTCCACGTGTCGTTTCATCGTCCGTGTGCAGTTGGACGATTTTGTTTTTTGACGAGGCGTTTTATGAAGGATTTACGGTTACCTCCCGTGCAAGCAGCCAGATACCTGCCAACATAAAACACCCGTAAAAAAACAACAACAAAAAACGAACACGTTCTAAAGTTTAGGCCAGGGTGGGTAGAACTCACAAGTCCACTCTGGTATCCCCAATGGCCCTCCGCCTGGTTCTAAAAGTGGTTTGACACCGTGGTTACCTGGCGTCATGGGAGGGGGAACTACCCCTGCTTTGAGGTGGGTCCTCAAACACTCCAGCACCAGACGCTAAAGAGAGTGGTTTTATTATACCTCTGTCCCCAGCACAGCTGCTTGGCTGCAGTGTGTCCGTGTATACAGGTGACCCGAAGAGGGGGATTGGCTGGTGTTTGCGGGTTGGACCGTGTCTTTGTGTGTGTCGGGGGGGGGGGGGTGTCCGCAGTGTGTGTCTGTGTACCATCAGAAAGTCTCCTGTGACGCAGGTTGCGGGTAATAAGGCAGGAAGTTTGGAATCCTTACCCAAACCCCACCACACACACACACAAGCACACACACACACGCGCGCACATACACACACACACACACACACACACACACACACACACTCCAAAAGGCTTGTGTTTACTTTAGTCAAACAGCTGGTCTCTTAGCAGCTCTGGCGGAACATCCAGTGGTTTCCCCAACTTTCCTTGCTCTCTTTCCCCAATTAGTGAACGCAGCCTTGCCCTTACCGGACACCCTCGGCTCACCATGTCAGCTCCTTACCGGACACCCTCGGCTCACCATGTTCACTCCTAGCTTTCAAACACAACCCAGCCTCTTTTTTTTTTTTATTATCTGTGAACAGGGTGGGAAAATCAATCATTTGATTAGCAGTTGATGTCATCACGCAATGGTTTACAATTTGGTTGCAAGTGTCAGATATTGATTTGTCCGCATGAGCCAGGCCGGTTTTCAAAGCCAATCCATTCATAAATGAGGCCGTGTGATTCATTCCCCAGTCCTGTTGCTGTTCAAAATAACTCTGATATGTCGTTGCCATTTATTGCTGGCAGTGCCCCTGGAAACGCCCAGGCTTGTTAGCTGGAGGGACTTTTATTGAACCAACCCACTCTGAACTCCCCCTGAGCTGGGCTTCTGCTGCAGCTCAGTGCGTTGGGTAAAGTCGCTGACATGACACCCCGCATGGGGGGGGGGGGGGGGGGTTACATTTAAAGGCAGTAAGAAGGAAACTGTTTAAACCAGTATAGGATGGGGTCTTATATCTTATATTAAGAAACATTAGATATATTCGCTTGATACAAGACATTTGGTCTTGCTTAGATTTAATTTTATTTTGCAGTGGCAGTCACAACAGGATTTTATGGCTTTGTGTGTGTGTGTGTGTGTGTGTGTGTGTGTGTGTGTGTGTGTGTGTGTGTGTGTTAAGGCCTATGAGATCACCTATTACAGGTTGTCCCGAAAATTCGCACGGCAACAGCGGCCCGTGTTAATCATCAACCAGTGCTTCCTTCACCACTGGCTGCGTCACGAGTGAGGGTCAGAGACACACCTCCAATTTGGGATCAAAGTGTGGCTGGAACCCGACGGGCCAAACAGAGGACAGGCTCATTGGCTTAGAGTTAGGGCTTTCGTTGCCCAGACAACCACCCGGCAACTTCCCCTTAGCGCGCCGAGCCTTCCCGGGAGCGGCAGAGCGAACGGGGGACTCCGGATGACGTTCCATTCTTAATCCCTCCAGTCCCAAAGTCACCCAGGTCAGAGGCTAAGAGGGTTTTACCATGACTAAGAGGGATTTGCCATGCAAGGCCGACTGAGATTCACTGACGTGGCCTGACCCCCCCCACCACCACCACCCCCACCCCCCCTGTCAATCCATCTGAAGCCCAGTGGCCCTCCCGGGGTCAGCCTGGGGTCAGGGTCTCTGAGAAACCCCACCAACCCCCAGCTCCCATATCACGCAACCTAAGGGTTGAAACATATTTAACCGGTGAAAGAATGTGATTGAATTTCTTCCCTTGTCTTTTAAAAAAAAAGAAATAATAATAATAATAATAAAACATCTATTATATTTTGTTGTTTCAAATCTTTTGGATGTCAACACAGAGATGGCCGGCGTTCCGTGGTCGAGGGCTGGGGAGAAAGAGTTAACAAGCCTGGCTTGGCCGAATGGATATTTGACATGTTGTGTCATGCTTAGGCAGGCGAACCAGTATTTCCCTACTGTACCTTGAAATGACAGAGTGTGAAATCAGCAGAGATTCACACAAAGGGAACTGCTCCCCCGGAGGCGAGTGGAACCCGGGGTTTTTAGCAACCGTAACTACAACAGACAGGTCGAAACCTGCGAGCGGACGGACATCTGTTCAGCAGGCCGGTTACCTTGGAGAGGAGCTTTCACTTTGAGAGAGGGAGAGTGAGGGAGGCAATGAAGGACAGGGAGGAGACGGAGAGAGGATGGGATTTCTACCGCCATATTTTTGGTGTGAAAGAAACTGAATATGCAGGGAAATGGAGGGTGGCTGTGCTCACGTTGCCCTTTTAAACGGGGCTTAATGTCATCCTTCAGTTTTTTTAACTCGACGAAAGGAAGCAGACTGTTGAGCCCACTCTAAGTTAGCTCCCACCTGAGGCCAACCTATAAGAGGGCAGTAAACTTTAAGCTCAGCGATGGAAAGTACGATTATTTTTAGCAACTAGCTTGAACTTTTCACAACGCCTTTTTTTTTTTTTGCCACTCCAGCCCTTTCTTCCACTTTTGTGTGAAGACAAATTGTCAAATTACCGGGCCCATCCTACTAATAGCAGCTTTCCGGAGGTGGTATTTTTGGGGGGTGGGCCGTGGATCCAAAGGTTGAGGGGCCTGCAGGAAGATCTGACGTTCTGGCTCCAAGAAGGCGAACTGCCCCTGCACCCGGGATCCTCTGGTTCGGGGGAAGGAACCAATTTGTCAGCCGGCTCATCTGCAACTCCTGCCAATGGCAGCCCCTACAGGTAACTCTGACCTAGGAGGAGGAGCACCTCCGCCAGCTTCAGTGGGGTGGGTATGGGCCCCGGACAGAGGCCGGCATGTGAATACGTCGTGTGTTCCATGGATGTGGGATCTCGTTTGGCTCTCTCTCTCTCTCTCTCTCTCTCTCTCTCTCTCTCTCTCTCTCTCTCTCTCTCTCTCTCTCTCGTTTGAGGACGACTTTAGCTTCACGTCCACCCACCCTCATCTCCAACCAGTCTCTGTTCAAACGCTCACACTGCTTAGTCGACCACGGTGACTAATACCAGCACTAAAACCACCCACCTGCCTGTGCAGAGAAGGCTTGTTCTGTTTTTCTGTGTGTGTGTGTGTGTGTGTGTGTGTGTGTGTGTGTGTGCACTGCATACATCCCACTGTGGAGGCAGTGGTACATCTATTTTTGTAGCTGAAACAAGATGTTCAGTTCTTGCAGTGGGTAGGAAGGACGTATATAAGTATGACTGGTGGTTAGGACTGCTACCTAGCGATCAAAAGGTCTGGAGTTCCAATCCCACCTGGGGAACACCACCACCAGTGTGCCCTTGAGCAAGGCACCCAACCCTAAGTTGCTCCAGGGGGAAATGCCATTTGAAGTCACCTTGGGTAAAAGCGTCTGCTAAGTGCCGAAACAAAACCAAGGACTTCAGGCCTGTGTTTTTGGTGAAGGCCCTTTGAGAACCAGAGACTTTCCCCTCTCAGGCTGAGATGAGATGCTGAGCTCAAAGGGTTGTTCATGGGGCAGGTCTACGCACATCTCTCCACTTTGGTCAGCCACCCACTCGCCTATTCACACACTACCCCCCTGATGCTGGCAGATTTTTGTAGTGTGTGTGTGTGTGTGTGTGTGTGTGTGTGTGTGTGTGTGTGTGTGTGTGTGTGTGTGTGTGTGGCGCAACGGGTTTCACCGAGTGATATATAAATAGTTTGGGTAGAAAGCTTTCAAGTCCAAGTGAAGTGCTCAGGGGTCAGGCACGTCAAGCTCAATTGGAAATAATGAACAGGACCTCCCAGCCTGACATTTGGGCTGGCCAGACACACACACACTCACACACACACACACACACACACAGGTGAGCACACTGGGCCGGGGTTTCCACGGCACTTCCTGTAAAGTCGTGGGAGCCACGTTGAGGATGGCGTGTTCCATTAGGCCATGGAGCGTGGGCCCGGGCCCGGGCCTGGGGAGGGAAAAGCAGGGAGGGAGCGGGCTCCTGCTGGGAGGGGGGGGGGGGGGGGCTCTTGTTCGGGGGAGATACTCGTCACACAGCGAGGGCGGGAGAGCCGAGCCAACCCCCGTCCCCGTCCCCCCGTCCCCGCGTCGAGAACCCGTCTGTTTTCCTGGGACAAGCCTGGACACAGGGCCTTTGTGCGAGCGGGCGTGCGTGGTCCCTGGTGGTCTACCTGGTCAGTGACGAGAGGGGAAAACATGACCCCCATCCAGGAGTTTGGAAAAGCACCTTCCTATTCCCAGAGAAGCTCTAAAAGTGACGCGTGCCAGCCGGAAAGGGTGGGAGGGAGGGAGGGAGGGAGGGAGGGAGGGCTGTGAACGTGCACGCGCACAAACACCGAACTGGCTAGGCTTCAGTGGGTCGCACAAGCAAAGCCCAATTCAGGGGGTTGCCAGGGTAACGGAGGGAGGAAGTCTTGGGCTGCAGGTGCTCTGCCTTGTGTCCTTCTGCCGGAGGGAGGGAGAGAGAGGGGGAGAGAGAGAGGGGGGGGGGGGGGGGGGGGGGGGGCGGGGAGGAGGGAGGGAGAAAGAAAGAGAGAGAGGGAGGGGGGGAGAGCTAGAAAGAGAAAGGGAAAACAGGGTGGAACTGGGTTCTGAGGTTGCCAAATAAAAATGGCGGAAGTAAAACTTTACCATGGGGATGAATGGAGAGGTGAAAAAAGTAGAAGAGTAGGTGGGTGGGGGGTCGTCATTGTAGCGTACCATTTGGGGGGGGGGAATAGATAGGAAAACAGACAGATGGACTGAGACTAGCTTTTCAAAGGAGGAGGAATGTGAGTGACTGGACAAGAATGGGCAGTGAGCTTTGGCGGGGGCGGGGGTGGGGGGGGGGGGTGGGGGTTTACAGTCCTTGGCACGGGCTGTCGCCGTAACAATAGCAGAGAGTTTGTGTGTGTGTGTGTGTGTGTGTGTGTGTGTGTGTGAGAGAGAGAGAGAGAGAGAGAGAGAGAGAGAGAGAGAGAACGGTGCCTCCCCCCCCCCCCCCCCCCCCCGCTCCTTTAGCAGGCCTTTTTGATTCACTGTCCCATTTTTCCATTCCTTTTTTCTTTCCACTCCGGAATCCTTCCAGTCCGGTAGCCTTTCCTCCCGGCGTGTGATTTTCCGTCCGGCAGTGCAGCTCGGAGAGGTGGCCGTCTGCCACCCTCTCCCTAATAGCGGAGCGTAGCACCGAGGGTTTGAAGGTGCATCATGGGAGGCACCGCTGTCATGTGACCGGGACACTGGAGGTCGTGAAGTGAAGCTGGGCCGCCATGTTTCTCCTCTGGAGACACTGTTACCGGGATGGAAGGCAGTAGTGGGGGCCGCAGTGATCTTGCCGCTCTCTGACACACGCACGCACACACACGCACACACACACACACACACTGCTGTCCATTCCCAGCCCTGCCCTTGACTCGAGGCAACTGGTCTTTGGCTGAGGCGTGCGTGTGGCGGCAGGTGGTTCCGGCCGGCCAGATGTTGGCCTGTGGTCGGGGGGCTATGGTGGAGGTTGCTCTGCACAGGGGGGGGGTTAAGGTCAGGCTTGAGGGGCTATATTTATCCTGACCCCTCCAGCCTGGCACTGTGGGCATGCAGGGAGGGCTGCTTGCCAACAACGCCTCCACCACCACCACCCAGAGCACAAAAAGGGGACTCCGTAGCAGTCACGCCCCCAGGGAGAGGCATCTGCTGCTGGGCCTGAGGGCTCCTCCGAACAGCCCCGTCTACCCAGACAGGGCCACAACAACTCCGCAGGACGTCAGCGAGGATTGTGGCGTTGGTTGGCTCAGCCCTACGTGGTTTGATTGGTTGATTTTGTTTTGTTCTGATTGGACACCCCATGGCAAACGGCCAGGGGCAGGACGGGAGGGCGTTCCGAGAGCAGCGGGTTTTTCCGAGCTCCCGATTGGACGAGGCGCGCGCCAATCAGCGGCGCCCCAAACCGGGGAACCGCGGAGGACGCTGCTGCCTCGGTGGAGAACTGTGGGCGTTTGGAGATCCTCCCAGCCGGTTGATGGCTGTTTGCCTGAGGCGAAATGGGGGGCTTGGGGCGGGGGGGGGGGGGGGGGGGGGGGTCGGGGTGGGGGGGGTTGCCCGCCCGCCCGCCCGCCCGCCCGCCCTGGCTCACCCTAGCGGTGGGTTGAGTCCAATGTGAGCCTCTCAGTGTTGACATACGTACAGGGCTTTGAGCTTCCGTGCGGTAACTTTGCCGAGAATCCGATTCATAATGAAGTCTAGCCGACGATGTTGACCTCGCTGACTGTATACACAAGGACAGTACACACACACACACACACACACACACACACACACACACACACACACACAGTGTGCCTGGAGCAGGGCCAACAGTGGGCTCAGTGGAAGCAGTGGAAAAAGCCAGGCTGAGTGCTTTGAAAGCAGACGGTGTCCTCTCTCCTCACATGGAACACTGCCTGGTCGTCCTAAGAGGCTCCACTCCCTGTGGGCTGGGAAAGAGGTGCCCTACGTACTCCCTGTGTGTGTGTGTGTGTGTGTGTGTGTGTGTGTGTGTGTGTGTGTGTGCACGCACTCTAGGGTGCGGGGTGGGGGCGGGCGGACGTTGTCCTTGACTGACCTGCGTGTGATGGTTTCAGCCAGGTGGACAGGGAAGGGTTGACACCCCGTGACGGAGTGTGTGTTTGGGGCCGGCAGGTTCAGGGAGGTCAGTGTCACACACACACACACACACACACACACACACACACACACACACACCAGGGTTCACGGGGCTTAGTCGGTGATCAGGTTTGCTAAGCGTGGAGAGCAGCTCTCTGCCAGACGTGGGCGTAGGAACACACAGTCGCAGAGCGCCGCCGCTTTCCCATATTGGACCCGGCTGGAGTCGGACGCCCTCCTACTGGCACCGCCGTCAACCGGCACGGAAAACCCAGAACGAGAGCGCCGGGAGCCGACGGAAACAAGTCAGCTCGGACCGTGCGCCAAAAAAGCCAGGGAATGGAAAAATGGTCCGGAAAGCGCCGGGCCCGATCCTCCACGGAGCCTGAAGACAGAGAGAAAAGAGAGAGTGGAAGGAAAATATGAAGGGTTAACGGGAAAGCGGTAGACATAGAAAGAATAGGCCCGTCTATGTGGGGAAGGAGAGGGGGGTAGAAGAGGAGGAGGAGAAGGAGAAGAAGGAGGAGGAGGAGAAAGGGAGGGGCTGGCCGGCTGCCTCCTGGCAACGTTCCGTTCTCTTGCGTAACACGGGGGCCGGCTCTTCCTTGTTGCCATGGGGAGAGGGATGGCGGGGCGGTTGCCGAGCCAACGGCTGGGGAATTCTAAGCTCCCATCATCCCCGGCTTCCCTCGGCCCTTCTAGGACACACTCGCCACGGAATAGTTTCAGCCGGAGAGAAAATGGCGTTTGAAATCTCACATTTTGTTTGGGAAGAGGAGACCGGTTGGGCTTGGCGTTCAGTCAAGGAACGCTGGTTCCACACTGATGAGAAAGTAATATCCTCAGTGTTCCGTGAGGTAAAAACAACAACTTGGGCCTGGTTTGTTCATGCTTTTGCGTGTGTGAACGGCTGGGCTCGGTCTGTGACTCACATCTTCCTCAGGTGTGCCTCGCAAAAAAAAAAAAAAAAAAAAAAACCCCATTGTGACCAGGTCTCCCAGAATGCAGTTGTTCCGTGAGTACGGCATGACTAACGTCTGCGTGATCGTGTGCGTGTGTGTGTGTGCACGCGCGCCCGCCCGCCCGCGTGTGTATGTCCAGTCTGTAACCAGGAGAGGGGTGGTGTGAGGAGCACAGCTGAGTCCGGCAGGTAGACACACAGACAGCAGCCACACGCCTGGAACACTGTGTTCAAACGGGTGTTCTCCTGGTCTGTCTGTCTGTCTGTCTGTCTGTCTGTCTGTCTGTCTGTCTGTCTGTCTGTGTGTGTGTGTGTTCCTGTGCGTGATTAGAGAGGGAGTTTGTTTAGTTTGCGTTGAGACGTGTGCGTGCGTGTGTGTAAGGTTATGGAACTACCCTGTCCGATGGATGTGTGCCGCCTAGCCCCAGGCCGCTCAGGCTGCCCCTTAGCCCTGTGTGGTCTGCTGTGTCGGTCCCCAGCCCGTGAACCAGCCCGCCCACCTCCACAGAGGACCGGGATCCATGCACAGGACAGAGGGGCGGGTATTTATAGCCTGCGTGGGAGAGCGGGAGGCTGCAGTACGCCACAAGTGGGTTAGCGGCTAATCTGATGTTGACAGTGCCTCTGACTGGGAGACTCTGTGTTCACATGTGTGGCTCCCTGTGTAGAAAGAGGACTTGGCTTCTTTTTTTAAAGCCCCTCCGTCCTGGTGTTTGTTTTGGGGGGTGGGGGGGGTTGGGGCAGCCAGGGCTTTCCCTCATTTGGAGCAGGGGATAAAAAAAAAAAGAGAGGAAGGAAGGGAGAGGGAGAGAGAGGGGGGGGGGGAGGAGAGAGAGAGAGAGAGAGAGCGGGAAGGAAGGAGAGGCAGGGAGATGGGGTGTGTGTGTGTGTGTGTGTGTGTGTGTGTGTGTGTGTGTGTGTGTGTGTGTGTGTGTGCGCGCGCACCTCTGCGAGCGCGCGTCTGTGTTGGTGCGCACGGCGGTGTGAGAATTGTGAGGGAGGGAGGGAGGGAGGGAGGGAGGGAGGGTTCTTGGGCAGACACCGGCCATTCGCTTGCTGTTCCACTCAGCTGTGGCATTTCAAAGCCAAGAGGGAGGGGAATCTCAGTGGTTATTGGTTGGATGGTTAGCCTGTGTGTGGTGTCTGTGTGTGTGTGTGTGTGTGTGTCGCCGTGAGACGGTCTGCGACGTCAGGTGCTCCCTGCGAGAGCGTCTGACTCCAGGGGGAAAGCCGGCAGTCGGAGAGGAGGGCGACGCGGACGCGGAGTTCCAACTTCCAAAACACAGCCGAGTTGCCTGACGCTCCTCTGACCAGGTATTTGTGTGCGTGTCTCGGTGTTTTGGGGATCGGTGTGTGTGTGTGTGTGTGTGTGTGTGTGTGTGTGTTTGCTTTTACAAGATGACATAGCGTATACTTTTAACAGGGAGCATTGAGCGTTACCGTTGCTGGAGCCATTGCCTGTCCTGTTTGTAACTTTACTTCCCCCTCAGGCCGTGTTGTCTCCCTCTCTTATTTTCCCTTCCTTCCTTTTTTCCCCGATGCTAAGGGGTTGTCCTTTTCGATTCGGACTTTCCCATAAATGTATTTTCGCTGCGCCTGTCGAGCCTCTGAGCAGGCAGCGTTTTTTTTGTTTTTTTTTACCAGGAAATGAGGAGGTTGTTATGATAGGCAGCGTGACGCTAACACAACCAGCCTTTGTCCGCGTGTGTGTGCGTGTGTGTGCGTGCGTGTGCGTGCGTGCGTGTGCGTGCGTGTGCGTGCGTGTGTGTGCGTGTGTGTGCACGCCTCTGGCCACGGCCAGCTGGACGGGGCGGCTGTCAGTCGGTGTGTGGGAGAGGCTTCTAGCGCAAGCCACCCTCCTAACCCCAGGCTCCGTGGGGGAACGTATCTGTGCACAGTCTCAACCAGTGGCTGTCCAGTCGGTAGCCGTTGAGGTAAGACCTTGCCGGCTTATGACTAGGGGATGCCGTGTCATTTAAAAACAGAAACAGTGGGGTCAAGTGCGTCGTAGAGGCCAAGACTCCGTAAGTCGGATTGAGGTCGGCACCAAGCTTAGGGTTAGGTGATGGTGTCCTATTTCTACCGCCAGATCAGCTAAGGTGATTAGGATGGCCGTACATTGCGTGTGTGTGTGTGTGTGTGTGTGTGTGTGTGTGTGTGGTGTAACTCTTTAGCCATGACTTCAGCGTGTCCGTGGCCCCTCCCTTGGTGGTCTTAACCAGAACAAGGACATGCCCGGGGGCCATTTAGGAGGAGCAGGCCTGACTGGTGGACCACAGTTAGAGGCTGATGTCATCCTCTAACTGTGGGTTACCCCAGCCAACCTCAGCCTCTATCATTGAAACGGTTACCCTAGTGAACCTCAGCCTCTTTCACGGGGGCGGCCCAGTGAAAGAGGCTGAGGTTCACTAGGGTAACTGTTTCACTGATAGAGGCTGGGGTAACCCACAGTTAGAGGCTGATGTCATCCTGGCCCGCCCCACTGATAGAGGCTGAGGTTCACTAGGTTACGTAACCGTTCCACTGATAGAGGCTGAGGTTGGCTGGTTGTAACCCACTGTTAGAGGCTGACGTTGGCTGGTTGTAACCCACTGATAGAGGCTGAGGTTGGCTGGCTGTAACCCACTGATAGAGGCTGAGGTTGGCTGGGGTAACCCACTGATAGAGGCTGAGGTTGGCTGGTTGTAACCCACTGATAGAGGCTGAGGTTGGCTGGTTGTAACCCACTGATAGAGGCTTAGGTTGGCTGGGGTAACCCACTGATAGAGTCTGAGGTTGGCTGGTTGTAACCCACTGATAGAGGCTGAGGTTGGCTGGTTGTAACCCACTGATAAAGGCTGAGGTTGGCTGGGGTAACCCACTGATAGAGGCTGAGGTTGGCTGGTTGTAACCCACTGATAGAGGCTGAGGTTGGCTGGGGTAACCCACTGATAGAGGCTGAGGTTGGCTTGTTGTAATCCACTGATAGAGGCTGAGGTTGGCTGGGGTAACCTACTGATAGAGGCTGAGTTTGGCTGGGATAACCTACTGATAGAGGCTGAGGTTGGCGGGGGTAACCGTTCCCCAGATAGAGGCTGACTTCTGGACTCCTCCGCCCAGCATGAGGTCATCGGCTGCCTTCAGCCCCCCCTGCTCGCCAGCCTCCAGCGGGGGCAGCGCTGAAACAACACAGGGTCCTCTCCCTGGAGCCAGTCCTGGACGGGCGGAGAGAGAGTTCTATTTGCTGGGTGTGTGTTTGGGAGCCATTTCAGAGCGGTGTTTTCCCCTCACACGGCCGTTGTTGTTATTTGATCACGAGTCTTTCAAAGAACACTTTACGACTTAACGTCATTCACAAGGGGGTGGGGTGGGGGGGGGGGGGGCTTTTTAGGAGATCCTTTTCAAAATGGCGGCTCTCCAAAGTCTCTATCAAATGCGGGCGCGTTGCTCCCATCCATAGTCAGTGAAACAAATGTCCCTAGATACAGAGATGTCCCCGAGTCCACCTTCCAAATTACGTATTCATCCAATTAGCCGGCTCAGCAGGAGGTGCTGGCTACCTTAGTTGACCAATCGTCTCAATCCGTTCGCCCGGACGCAGGGAGCTGATAGGCCGTCTCCTCTTGATGGTCTTAGACGAGCCGCTGTTGGCACTGGCATCCTGGACAACCAAACAAGCCTGGCGCTGTATAATGATCTCATTACCAGATGGGCTGGAGAATAGAGTGCGCTTTTGAACACTATGTTCCCGGAATGCGCACTTTGTTCTTTTTCTTTCTTTCTTTCTTTCTTTTTTTTTTTGAACTCTGATGAGATAGCAAGGGAGAAGCTAGGGTGGGCAAGGATGGAGGAGAGGAGGGGACGAGAGGGGAGGGGAGAGGGTCTAGAGAGAGAGAGCTGCTATTTGAAGGGGCTTCTTCTCTCCGCCCGCTGCCCAGCGGTGGTTCCTCTTTCTGGCATTACGTAACGTGGCCTCCCGCCAGCCCGGCGACGGATAGAGGCAGGCACCGGGGAACAACAGGCAGGCAGGGCCGCACGCAGGCCACATCAACAAACATCACAGAGACCCCCCCCCACACACACACACACACACACACACACACGCTGGTAAACCTTTCAGTTCTTTCGCGGTAGGGCGCCAGGTGTACCCCCCTTCCCCCCCGTTGTGTGAACACTGGAGCCCCTGTCAATAGATCTCCTCCCTGGGATTGGATGGCTCTCACTGGAAACAGGCTATGCACGGTTACCATGTCCACGATAACAATACACATCCATCTAATAATCCAGAACAATATTTTCCCGCGGCACAAAAGGAGGAGTGAGCCAACGTTACCCCGAGCAGCACATGTTACCTCACCTGGCGGAGCGGGGCCGCGTGGTCAGGGAGTCGGGGCGCTGCGGACTGAGCCGAGCGGGGGGGGGGGGAACAGCTGCAGGAAGGCCCAGAGGGAGGCTACTGAGCCGGCCACCAGCCTCCCCGAGGCTAGCCCTGCGGGAGGGAGGGAGGGAGGGAGGGAGAGAGAGAGAGAGAGAGAGAGAGAGAGAGAGAGAGAGAGAGAGAGAGAGAGAGAGAGAGAGAGAGAGAGAGAGAGAGAGAGAGAGAGCCCCAGGCCACAAAGTTACCTGGGCTTTGAGTGGCTCAGGCGGCTCCCTGGTAACACGATCTCCCGCCCGGCCTGCCTTAGCAGCGCTGTGCTCTCCAAAGCCCCCCCCCCCCCCCCCCCCGGAGGGCTCCGATCCCGAGAGGGCCGTGGTCCGTCCGCCGGACCAATCCGCCAGGTCCTCGTGCCAGGGTCGGGTTGCGCTGCTTTCCGCCGGGGCTTTGGGTCACGCCACGGTCGCCGCGGGGCGAGGGGAAGGCTCCGCGGCAGATGGAGGTCAAGCTTGCCAAAGGCTGCGGGTGGACTGGAATATCAGCAAGGGCTCACAGAGACCCTCCGTCCCTCCCCAGGCCCGGCGCCGCTGAGCTGTTTGTGTTTGATAAAAGCCGTGTTGAGCCGCTCGGCGAGGGCCAGCATATTTTAGACGCCTAGGAGGACATTTGAATGTGGCCTTTGTGTTCCGCTGATACAGTTCGGACAGCAAAGAGGGGGAGGGGGGGGGGGGGGGGGGGGGGGGGGTCAGGGGGGCGTCTTTGACATCACGTCGGCGACGGGGCCCAGGGAGAACGTTCGGGATGGAACCTCTGTGAATGGAAATGGAAGTGGAGGCAGGTCTCTGGGTTTGTCTGGGCCCATTGTGATCTTTTGGATGGCTCTCTGATTTGCATTCAGACATTGGGGAGGGGGGGAGTTTGAAGGGGTCAGACAGTGGGGAGGGGGTGTGAAGGGGTCAGACAGTGAGGAGGGGGGGGGGGGGGGGTGGTGGAAGGGGTCAGACAGTGAGGAGGGGGTGTGAAGTGGTCAGACAGTGGGGAGGGGGTGTGAAGGGGTCAGACAGTGAGGAGGGGGGGGGGGGGGTGTGAAGGGGTCAGACAGTGAGGAGGGGGGGGGTGGAAGGGGTCAGACAGTGGGGAGGGGGGGTGAAGGGGTCAGACAGTGGGGAGGGGGGGGGGGGGGGTGGAAGGGGTCAGACAGTGGGGAGGGGGGGGTGGAAGGGGTCAGACAGTGGGGAGGGGGGGGGCGGTGGAAGGGGTCAGACAGTGGTGAGGGGGGGGGGGCGGGGTGGAAGGGGTCAGACAGTGGGGAGGGGGGAGTTTGAAGGGGTCAGACAGTGGGTAGGGGGGAGTTTGAAGGGGTCAGACAGTGGGGAGGGGGGAGTTTGAAGGGGTCAGACAGTGAAGAAGGGGTGGGGGGGGTGGAAGGGGTCAGACAGTGAGGAGGGGGGGGTGGGGGGGGGGGGGGTGGAAGGGGTCAGACAGTGGGCTGGCTGCTGTTTCCCACTGGACAAAATCATTTGGGAACTCGGGCATTAAAAAAACAAAACTTGTCAGGACTTTGAGGGTCTCGTGAGTCGTCTGAGTGGGTTAGGTATGCCTAACGTAGGGTGAATTAGGTAGGACTAACGTAGGGTGTATTAGGTAGGACTAACGTAGGTGTGTTAGGTATGCCTAACGTAGGTGTGTTAGGTATGCCTAACGTAGGTGTGTATTAGGTAGGCCTAACGTAGGTGTGTATTAGGTAGGACTAACGTAGGTGTGTTAGGTAGGACTAACGTAGGTGTGTTAGGTATGCCTAACGTAGGTGTGTATTAGGTAGGCCTAACGTAGGGTGTATTAGGTAGGACTAACGTAGGTGTGTTAGGTATGCCTAACGTAGGTGTGTATTAGGTAGGCCTAACGTAGGGTGTATTAGGTAGGACTAACGTAGGTGTGTATTAGGTAGACCTAACGTAGGTGTGTTAGGTATGCCTAACGTAGGTGTGTATTAGGTAGGCCTAACGTAGGGTGTATTAGGTAGGACTAACGTAGGTGTGTATTAGGTAGGCCTAACGTAGGTGTGTATTAGGTAGGCCTAACGTAGGTGTGTTAGGTATGCCTAATGAAGGTGTGTGTGCGTGTCTGTGTGACGTGTGCCAGCACATATTTTAATGTAAACTAACGTAGGTGTGTGTTAGGTATGCCTAACGTGTGTGTGTGTGTGTGTGTGTGTGTGTGTGTGTGTGTGTGTGTGTGTGTGTGTGTGTGTGTGACCTTGTGGACCTCTGGTGAGTGAAGGGCTTGGTTGGAGAGCCTGCTAGCTGGATTAGTCCAGGCTGTAGCATTAGCACCAGCTGAGCTATCATTAACTGTGATGTCCCCGCAGAGATGTGGCGTGGCGTACAACGTTGACCTTTCAACACGCACACGCACACGCACACGCACACACACACGCACACGCACACGCACACACAGAAACACAACCCGTAATCTTTTCGCTGCAAAAGTTAGCGTCCAAAATGTGCTTTAGATTTGTTTCAACGTGCCTTTGCCTATCAAAACAAGAGAAAAACCTGTTCTTGCAAAGTATGATTAACCAGCATACAACGGTGACACTGCAAAACTGCTGGCTCCTTGCTTTTTATTAAAGCCACATTTGGGGCCAAACATTAGCCAATTGCAGCTCTCTAGAATTTCAAAATAAAAGCCTTTCCCGGAATGAATCCGAGAGAACGTCCCACCTGGGCTGCGTCCTATGGCCCGCGGAGGTACAACCTGAAAGGCCTGCGTCCCTCAGAGACAAGAAGCCATATAAAGCTGCTAGTTCACAGCTCAGCAAAAATAACTGTTTACGGAGCGGTGAGCGGGCTGAGCTTCACGGGCTTTACCTCACCCCAGACTGTTGTCATCCCAGATGCCCCTCTTGGAATAGCCCTCCACAACCCTGGTCATATGCTGCTCCCATTGCTCTCACGATACCCCTTAGTCCCCTTGGCATTAGCACTAAATACGTGTTTTAAGCCCCTGCTGGGCTATATTTAGCTTGGCTGGTTGGAACACACCTATGATGATCCAGTTGGACTTGTGTAAGCAAGTTCAATAAATCTGCTGTTTTAATGTTCGGCCCCCAAAGTTGTTGCCGCTTAAAGGAAAACCTTGAAAAGGTTCCTCCTAAAAATGTGACCGGGGTTTGAGTGGAACAGCCTCACTGGTCTGCAGTCATCGTCGTGCCACGTGTGGAGGACGTGTGGGGAACATGTGGAGGACGTGTGGGGAACATGTGGAGGACGTGTGGGGAACATGTGGACGACGTGTGGGGAACATGTGGAGGACGTGTGGGGAACATGTGGAGGACGTGTGGGGAACATGGGAGGTGGCGTTGCCCTGTAGCAGTTGAGGAACAAGTGTCCGGGACGGCGAAGCAGGAGGAAGGAACTGAAAAACAAATGCAGCCTCCGCCTGTGCGCTGAACCCAACCCCCCCCCCCCCCCCCCCCTCTGGCGTCTGAGTCACCACGGACTGACTGCCGATTGGTAGGGCCCACCAGACGGCTCCGCCCTCAACCCCAGCCCCGCACTTCAGAGAAACTCTCCTCCGCCTCCTCAGAGAGAGAGAGAGAGAGAGAGAGAGAGAGAGAGAGAGAGAGAGAGAGAGAGAGAGAGAGAGAGAGAGAGAGAGAGAGAGAGAGAGAGAGAGAGAGAGAGAGAGAGAGAGAGAGAGAGCGGGAGAGGCTGAGAGAGAGAGAGAGAGAGAGAGAAGGAGAGAGGCTGAGAGAGAGAGTCTGAGAGAGAGAGAGAGAGAGAGAGAGGGGGTCAGAGAGAGAGAGAGAGGGAGAGAGGCTGAGAGAGAGAGAGAGAGAGAGAGAGAGAGAGGGAGAGAGGCTGAGAGAGAGAGAGAGAGAGAGAGAGGGAGAGAGGCTGAGAGAGAGAGAGAGAGAGAGAGAGAGAGAGAGAAAGAGAGAGAGGAAGGGAGGGAGCCCTCGGGAGGGTGCCACGGCCTGTCTCAGTGACGTCACCTCCCCGAGGCGGCTCTTGTTTGGGCTGCCGTCCCCCCCCCCCCCCCAGCCTTACAGGAGTTCCCCCCCTCATCACGCTGTGAGGAAGCCGCGGGCACCGCCCCACACCGCAGCAGCCTCGCCGGCTGATTGGGGCGGACACAGAGGACTTGTGACGCCGTGTGTGTGAGCGTTGTTTTC
Organism: Aplochiton taeniatus; assembly: GCA_017639675.1. NCBI lineage: Eukaryota > Metazoa > Chordata > Actinopteri > Galaxiiformes > Galaxiidae > Aplochiton > Aplochiton taeniatus. The sequence continues at coordinate 2,226,504 of CM030182.1, read as the reverse complement.
CCTGTCCTCCTTTCTGGGCACGAACAAAAGGAGCAGCTGTTCTTCGAAGAGCAGGACGGGCCAGGGTAAGGGCGGAACGCTAGCTATTCTACGGGGACTTGACACACACACACCCACACACACACACACACACACACACACACACACACACGCTACAATTCCACAGCCTGAGCCAGTAAGAGGAAACAGGTTTGTGAAAAGTTAGTTCTAGGTCGGAATTTTGAGTATGTGTGTGTGTGTGTGTGTGTGTGTGTGTGTGTGTGTGTGTGTGTGTGTGTGTGTGTGTTTGTTATCATGTGCTGTGTCTGGGCTGCTGTTTCCTCCTGTCAGAAAGCAGCCCCTCTCCCCCTCGGTAGAAGAGGAGAGGGGCTGGCCTGTACGTTGGGGGGGGGGGGGGGGGGGGGTCGTCCAGGTCTCCATGTTTGACGAGAGCTAAAACGACAGGGAGCGGCCATTGAACTGTCAGTCACCCGGAGCCACGGCAACGCGCCCGGCGACAGACCGTTGCTTTTGCCGGTCTCTGAAGAGACCTGTCGCTTTGAGGGTGCTTCTCAAGAGCCTCACGGCTGCTCTGTGAGGTAGGAGGCTGCGATTGGCCGTCTCGTATGAATATATCAGGGCGCCTCCCTCCACAGCACCAGTGGCTCGGCCTGTGAGTCTCCGTGCTAATCGCCCCGGCTAACGACTGCGTCGATGAAGTGCTCAGCTTTTGTGAAGTGTGCGAAAGACAAGAGCACCTCGGGCAAAGCATTTCCAATGAATGAACGTGATTATCAGACGCATTACAAAAAGGCTATTTGGATCTTCGGTCGACGCCGTGTGGCAAGGGAAGGCCCCTCCTCCCCCCATACCCCTCGGTTTCTCCTTACTAAGCTTGGGTGTGTGTGTGTGTGTGTGTGTGTGTGTGTGTGTGTGTGTGTGTGTGTGTGTGTGTGTGGGTGTGCGTGTGCGTGTGCGTGTGTGCGTGTGCGTGTGTGTGTGTGTGCGTGTGCGTGTGTGCGTGCGCGTGTCTGTCCTAAGTTTGTTTTCGCCCTAGCGCTAATGAAACGTGCCCCCCCGCGGCGAGGCCTGGTGGGGGTTAACGCCACGCCAGCCGTCAGTCCGCGGCCTCCATGGAGCGGGGGGCCTCGGGCTGGATGTTAGCTCTGTGTCCAAAGGGGGGGGGGGGCCTTTTCACGTCCCCCCCCCCCCCCCCCCCCCCCCCCCCTCTCTCCGCAGAAAGGAGTGTGTGTGTGTGTGTGTGTGTGTGTACAGTCGGGCTGCAGCAGAGGGTTTCACTCCTCATATTGTTCTCACCGAATATAAATCGTTATAAAAGGCAATATAAGCTGTGGCAGCCTTTTGCTCTTTATACTATATTAGTTTGGTGTTTCTGAGAAGTTACCCTTCAAGCTGAAATGGAACTGCCAAAAACATTGAGATGCATCTTTCAGTTTCAGTATGAGCGTTTTTACGGATTCTATTTTGAGCGAATAGAGGAACTTTCCAGATTCTTCTTAACGATACAGAACCTTTTTAATCCCTATATATATTCAAGGTGTCTGTTAAAACTACCACATACATTTCTATTTCAGTTATTTTTATACATATTGTCCTTCAAGAACCTTGGTATTTCTTCAATGAAGTTTTCAATTAATGTTTTAAAGAATTTTAATGAATTTAAATGTTAAAATAGAGAGTTATTTGAACTCAATGGTACACAACAACAGTAGAGCATAACAATCTAATACAATGACTTAGTTTACAAACTAAAACTCAAACCTTCTGTCTCTCACACATTTTTGCAACTGAACTGACCTGCACATTTCATTGCATTGTTCACCCTGTGTTAACCCATAACTAATAATAACACTAAACCAAACTATAATATAATAATAATAATAATAATATAATAATAATATATACTACTTTTGGGTTCATGATGGCTGTGGCGGGTTTTCAATAGGATTGTCAGTGAAAGCGTCCATGGTCTGAATTGAGAAGCAAAGGAGGAGAATTGGACTGTTAGCTTGGCCGGGTCGGCGTGGCGTGAGCCTGGTTTTTGGTTTGTCTAACGGAGAGGAAAGTGGCAATATTTACGCTTTAACGCCCTCGACCCCCCCCCAAAAAGAAACGCCACACCGCCACAAAGGCACACACAGACTTCTACCCCTCCGTCGGAGTTCTTGTTTTATCCATTTTACAGAAAGGTGCCCACGCAGACCCTACAATGAGTGGCTAACAGTCTGCTGCTTCTGCCTCCCACTGCTTCCTGCGGGGGCAGCCGCACTGTACAGACACTGTGTGTGTGTGTGTGTGTGTGTGTGCGTGTGTGTGTGTGTGTGTGTGTGTGTGTGTGTGTGTGTGCGTGCGCGTGCGCGTGCGCGTGTGCGCGCGCGTATGTTGAAAATCGAAGACATTTATACACCCTGAATGCCTGAATGGGTTCTCACTGTTCTCTGCTCGCTGCCTGGGAAATGGCCGTGTGTGTGTGGGGGGGGGGGGGGGTCACCAGGTAACCAGGTAACCGCCCTCCACCATGTTGTCTCCCAGTGCCTGGCTGTTCAGTGCCGCTGTCTGGCGGCCCAGTCCGTAGTAACACTCATTTTGCTGAACAACAGGAGGGAGGGGGGGGGGGGGGCAGGAACGTTCTTTTTCGCACTTCCCCGCCGTGTGACTCGCATTCGTAAAATCCTGCAGCGCCTCGCCCGAGAAGCGACCCCCCCGCCCCCCCGCCCCCCCCGCCATGTGCGGGCATCCATTATGAAGTGGAGCCTGAGGCTGTGGTAATGGGGTGCTTTTCCACGGCCGAGCCATGGCCGTTCCCTCAACCCCCCCCCCCCTCCCCCCTCCCCGGTCGCTCCCAGTGGAGCAAAACACCTTGCCTCACCCAAACGGAATGTTTCCGCGCCCCCCCCCCCCCCCCTCCTTCCTTTCTCCTGCCCCCCCCCCTTCCACAGCTCATTGGTAGTGAGTGGGTTCTCCGGTCAGGGGGAGCAGGGGCTCATGCCGGACAGGGAGCGTTTTCGGGGGGAGCCTGAGGAGGTAGAACAACGCAGGGACAAGTAGTCTGGGACTCTGCATCCTTCACACCCATGTTCTCTCTCTCTCTCTCTCTCTCTCTCTCTCTAAGTGTGCTGATGATGATCGACTGGAGGGTAATGGGACACTCTTCCGTGTGTGTGTGTGTTGTGTGGGGGGGATTCCTCTGCCCCCCCTAGAGAGGCTGTGTCATCCTCATGGTCCCTCCTCCCCACCTCTAACCGTAACCCCCCCACCCCTTCTAACCGTAACCCCCCCTAACTCTACTGCCTGGAATAGGCTCTCTGTCCCCATCCCCCTCTCCTCCTTTATCGGTGGAGCTCCCCGGGACGTCCAGACAACAAAAGTCTCCTGTAATGGCGCGTGGAGAAGCGCGTGTGCGTGTGCGTGTGTGTGTGTGTGTGTGTGTGTGTGTGTGTGTGTGTGTGTGTGTCTGTGTGTGTGTGTGTGTCACCAGAGACGTTCCCTTTGGGTTGGTCTGGACTGGAGGTCGGTGAAGGGTCGCCGGGGAACCGTCTCCCCGCCCACGGGAGCCGCCAGCGCCCTCTGCTGGCCCGAGACGTCGCCTCGCCGTGGCGCGCCGTTTCACGGGGGCCGGGTGTTCCTCTGTCCAACGGCGTGTTATGTGGGCCGACGTGTCCCGGACGGTTTTTACGTATTCACGGCTCTGTCTGTCGCCTGGGGCCGCCCAGGTGGGGCCTGTGCGTGGGTGTGGGAGCAGACGTTCCTGTGGGTCCATGTGCGAAGGTCTGGAGCTGTTCTGTCTGCCGTCGTGCGTGCGGTTGATATGGGCGGATGTGTGTGTGTGTGTGTGTGTGTGTGTGTGTGGAGGTACTCGGCTTACATAACGTCCGTCTCTCTCCCGCGCTGTGACAGCCAAGCAGGGGGCGGCTGCCGTCTCCCATCACGTCTCCGAGCCACTGGAGCTTCTCCCCTCCTCCTCGTCTCCTCCTCGTCTCCTCCTCGTCTCCTCCTCGCCTCCTCTCCGTCTTGCTCTCGCTTTCCTCCCTGCAGTCAGCCCCCCTGTAGGCCCCCCCAGGCTCCAGCCTCCGTCTCTCCTCTCCTGCCCGGCATTGCCCCCCCCCCCCTTCCACCAGGCCAACGACTCGAGCCTCTCACCTTCAACGTGGGGCCGTCTGGTCACTGAACGTTTGAGCCCGCTCGCCGCGAGAGCTAACTGGGCCGAGCACTTCTCCCCGCTGGGCCCCCCCCCCCCCCCCCCCCCCCCCAGCTCAGGGGCTCAAAGAGGGACCGTCTGACCGTCTGACCGGCCCGGCTTCCAAAGCCAGAGCCGTGCCTGGGTTGTCACTCCAAATGCCATTTTTGCTGCAATCTGAAGCGGCCAGTGGATATGTAAAGAAGCACACAGTAAAGATATGGGGCCGGTGCGATGTGTGTGTGTGTGTGTGGGGGGGGGGTTGAGTTGCCACCCGCAAAACGTGAGGAAACTCACTGAAGTGGCAGTGACCCTGCTTCCATGAAGGGAGAAGGGTTGGACTCATGCCCGCTTTGTGGAGTTTCGGTGGCTGTGCGTTTGGGCCTGGGTTGTTTTTCTGGTGCCCGGAGGTGGAGGTCCTGTGGGCCTGGACCCTCCCGCCTAACCCGTCCCTAACCCGTGGTGGTTCTCTCCATCGCGGCAGATGGATGTCAAACCCACATGGCGCGGATGTCCTGAACCCTGGAGCCTGCACGTTTCCTTGGCAATGACGTCACCGCAGGTCCCTTTGGGGCCTGCTAATCGCATTCTCCCACTCTGCTGCGCAAACCATGCACGTGTGTTTCTGTGTGTGTGTGTGTGTGTGTGTGTGTGTGTGTGTGTGTGTGTGTGTGTGTGTGTGTGTGTTATTCGTATGGGGCTGTGGATGTGTGTGTATTGGGGGGGGGGGGGGGGGCATTTTAGAGATTCCCGGTTGTCATGGCAGCAGCGCCGACAAGTAGACAAGATTCGGGGCCCATGGATCCTAATTGACATGCATTCCACCACACGGCACCCACCCTGATCCACCACACGGATCCCAGGGTATCACGTTGCACGGATCAAAGAGGAGACACGGGGACGAGGAGGAGGAGGAGGAGGAGGAGGAGGAGAGCCCTCCAGACTGTGGGCATCTCTCCACCTTGTTCTGCTCTGCCCCTGCCCTCCGTTGTGGCCTTTGGACCTCTCGTTTTGGACCTCTCTTGGGGAGAAGGAGGAGGAGGAGGTGGGAGGAGGAGAAGGTGTGAAGAGGAGGAGGAGGAGGAGGAGGTGTGGGGAGTAAGTGAGAGAGGGGGAAGTGTAGACGGGGTTAGACGGAGAGAGAGAAACAAAACGCCGTCGTCAAGGATCCGCCAGGGCCCTGCTCCCACCTCGCTATCTGATCCATGGGCCCTGTGGCAGCAACTCTGCCCTCTCCCACTCCTCACAGGGGGCTCCGCAGTGCTTCAGAAACGAGCCTGACGACACACACACACACACACACACACACACACACACACACACACACACAACCTGGCTGGGAGAAAATCAGCTTTTTCACCCTGCGTGTAACATTACTCAATGAGTAAAATGTATATTTATTCCTGTTCTGAGCCCATTGTTTATTCCAGACAATTACTGTGCGCGTGCGTGCGTGCGTGTGTGCGTGCGTGTGTGTGTGCGTGCGTGTGTGCGTGTGTGTGTGTGTGTGCGTGTGTGTGCGCGCTCACTTTTTCCTGCTTGTGGCATAGGGGTTATTATCCACCTGTCTAAGCAAGCAGAGTATAACATCCAATGAATTATTCAAAATATGTTCATGGTTCCTAGTGAGCCGCTCCTCTCCTTACCTGTCCCCGCGGACAGCGTGTTGTTCTCTGTGTGCTTGCCTTGAAGAGCACAGAGACTGGAAGGCTGTTAGCCCACGTGTTCGAGAACCGCCGGCTTCTCCACTGTCATTTAGTGAAGGGAAAATAGCCCGATTTAGAGTGTTGGCTGGCTGGTCTGCTGGATAAACAGAGCCGCAGGCGTTTCTGCTACAGTCTTTGTTTAGAAGCTTCGGTCTGGGGTAGGCCCACATTTGACCACAGCCCTTTGGATGACCCCCCCCTCCCTCCCTTTTGAGTTGGACGGTCACCATGTAACGCCCACCAGTCCGCAGGACTCTGTCTTTCCTTATTGGCAACACGTTGCCATTTCCCCACGTTCTTCTTCTGTGGTCTCTCCCACGTGTGTCAGGCAATCACACGCATTAGAGAGAGCCTGATAAATCTCTCTCGCCCTCTCCAGTGAAATGTGAAATATGTAGCTGTCGAGCGGGCCCCATGTCAAACGGCACGTAATAAATAGGTCTGTTCTGAAAGGCGTGGCCCAGCTCCTTTCATAACCGTGGTACAGCAATAACTATAATGAGGGAAATATGAATGCGCCCTGTAATCATTCCCTGCTGTCTTTAATAGCCACTATTGTGATCATTTGAGATTTGAACCGAGGCAGGCGCTCCCGCCTTCCCTGTTTTCCCGCCTCTCCTCCACCTCTGCCAATGGGGGCTTGCCTTTCCCTCTCCACCAATGGGCGCCTGCTGTTTCCTCTCCTCCACCAATGGGTGCCTGCTGTTCCCTCTCCTCCACCAATGGGGGCTTGCCTTTCCCTCTCCACCAATGGGCGCCTGCTGTTCCCTCTCCTCCACCAATGGGTGCCTGCAGTTCCCTCTCCTCCACCAATGGGTGCCTGCAGTTCCCTCTCCTCCACCAATGGGTGCCTGCTGTTCCCTCTCCTCCACCAATGGGTGTCTGCTGTTCCCTCTCCTCCACCAATGGGTGCCTGCAGTTCCCTCTCCTCCACCAATGGGTGCCTGCAGTTCCCTCTCCTCCACCAATGGGTGCCTGCTGTTCCCTCTCCTCCACCAATGGGTGCCTGTTATTCCCGTGGCAGCTTCCCCGGGTCGGACACCACGTCGATCCATTCCGAGGCAGAGCGCGCGGCCATGCCCTACGGTTCCCTTTCAGCGCCAGGGGTCACGTTGAGCGCCGCGTGATGTAAGAGTGCCATTCCATCCGCAGCACTTCCAGCGGCCCGTTCGGGCACTCGTCTGCCAAGATGAGCCCGCCCCATTGGGCGGAACTGGAGGCAGGTGACCGCCCCAGAAAACAAGCGGCCGCTCCCGGCCGTGGGGGCTTCCTGCGAGCCGGGCGTCAGCCCCAGGGCGCCGCGGAGAGCGTGGCCGCCGCGTGGAAGCCCCTCGCCGACTGTCCCGCGTCGCCTCTCAGCGCAGGGCTCGGTCGCTCCGTGGGAACCGTGGGATCACGCTCCGATGAGCGCTCTCTGAGGTCACTGACCCCCCCTCCTCCTCCTCCCTTCTGGAAGCACACCAAGGCCTACAGTGTGTCAGGGCCAAGAACATGCTGCCTGGCCTGGCGCTGACCCTCAGCCAGAGGCCTGGCGGGTGAACTAGGTTTCCGATGGCCATCTGCACGCAATCGTCCACCCGACACATGCACGCCAGGGACGGGCTGCCAAGCCAGGCCTAGGCCACGCCTCTGGGCCCTCCGACCGATATGTTCCCCATCTGCCCTGCCAAGGCCGAGACGCACGCTGCCCACTCCTCTGTTATATTGTCGGGCTGCTGTTGTTTTTTTTTTTCTTCCGTTGGGAGGGGTCGCCTTTGTTTGGCACCGTGGCAGCAGCGCAGGCAGGGGGGGGGGGGGGGGTCGCGGTTGTGCCTTGGATAGCAGAAAAGGAGGGGGGCGGGGGAGTTGAGCGCAGGGTGTGCCTCCAGTGACACACACACACACACACACACACACACTCAGGATGACATCATTCACTGCTGTGGCCTGACAGGGTCCCCCACGTCCACCAAACATTCCCTCCCTCCCTCCCTCTCCCTCCCTCCCTCCCTCCCTCTCCAGAGGCTTCCCGGCAGTGCTTTTGGAACCGCGCAGCATCCTCTTTTACCCTCCATTTGCATTTTGTGCAATGTGCGGCCCACTAGTTGCCGCGGGTCCTCGGCGCCCCATGGCGTGCTGATGGGCCCCATGCCCAGCCGGGGCACGGCACGCCGTTCTTCTGCTGCGTTTCCAGGAGCAGGAACACACCACAGTGCCTCTGCGGCATCCGCCCCCACGGCCTGCGCTGTCGTGGGGTGCCCACGCACACATTGTTGTGACTCACTCTGATACAGCATGTCCCCCCCCCCCCCCCCCCCCCAAAAAAAATCTAAAACACGCAATAGACTTGACCAAAAAATACGGCATTGGCTTATTTTGTTCTACCTGTGTGTGTGTGTGTGTGTGTGTATAATGTGTGCCTGCCTGCCTCCACCCACGCCTGTGGCAGAGGCTCGGCTGTACAGCGGGCTCAGGGAGACGCCCCCCCCCCCCCTCCATTACACGCAGCGTTCTTATGTCATTCCAATGGATGAGGGGGGCGTGTGGCCCGGCGCTTATGCGGGACGCCCTCCCCCCTCGCCTCCTCTCGGCTCCACCCGGAGCAGGTCCCCCCCCCGCGCCCCCCCCCCCCCCCCCCCCCCCCCCCCCCCCCGCTGGGCCTTAGGCTACGCCGACAGCGACAGCGTGGTCCAGGTCTGACGGACAGACCAGGCCGGGGACTCCCGGGGCGGCGGGCAGTGTTTGTGTACCCGGCAAATCGACCCAGACACCCCCCTTTTGTGTCAATCAATCGATGATGTCATTTCAATCAATCAACATCAATTGGTTTTTGCCCGACCTCCCCTTTTGAAGGTATCACGCACACCGTGGGACTAAGGAGGATTTTCCATTCTGGAATATTATATATTTTTTTCATAGCGCTCCGGTGCACTCCCCCTGCCATGGAGGAAGGTCTGGTATTCATTAGGCAGCCCCATCATCCTCCAACACCCGCGTGGGAAGCAACCCCCGGTATCATTAGTTTCATTCTGCCTTGCCTTCGGTGCGTGCCGGTCTCTCCCATCCGCGGTGTTTCTCTGTGTTCAACCAGGTTTCTCCCTCTCTCTCTCCCACAGATAAAATCGAAGAAGCCCAAAAGGAACTAAAAGATCCCAAAGGCTCGCAGAAAGGTAAGCGATCTTATCAGGACCCGGCATGGATGACTAACGCTTTGAAGAGGAAGTGGAAAGGCTTTCGGTTTCAGTTCTAGCGAGTTCTTTATCAAAGGGAATTTCATTCCGTTTCCTGTTATGAACCTGCTCTGTTTTGCAAAGAAAATATTGTGTCATAGAATTCCAAATAGCTCGTTTTCTGGTAGTGAACGTCTTCGTTTTAAGAACAAGAATTTGTCATTCTCTGAGAAGCAACAGAAAAATGTGTGCGAGTGAGCGGTGCATTGAAATATATTATAGGTAAATCCATGAAAAGAAATTCTTGACCCTCGGTAAGGTTTTTAAGAGGAAAATAATCGTAGTCTTTAAGTGCTCATAAAAGTAGATTCCATTACTCTGTTCCACTTTGGGCTTTCCCCGGTAGCACTTGCAGTCAATATATTCTGCTCTGTCTTTTTGGTAAAGTAACAGTAAATTCTTAGAGTGCTGAAACTGTTGAAACTGTAACGACCATTATAGCCAACCCAGATTGATTATGTACTTCAAATAGAGGATTATACTGTATGTGTCAATGTTCACATATCAAAGTATCTTTCTTAGGCCTTTATTAATTTACTGCCATGCATTCAATTATTAAATTATAAATTGAAAGCATTGCTACTAGCGCTAATAAACAGGTAGTGTACAGTCAATGTCTGCATTAATAATAATGGTTGACAATTAATGCAAAAATGTATATCAATAAACATCAATATTAAGTGTTGCTCTTGACATGTGTAATCTAAATGCTAATGTAGAGACAAAGTGGTAATTCTGTCAGTATATTCTCTATTTTATTGATAAGTAATGAAGAGCTCAATCTACAATATGTAGCCTCACTAAGCAATTGCATCATACGTTTTTTTTTTATTCAATTAAATTATTAGGTAGCAATTGTTCATTCAAAGAGTATAGTTAAAGTATGAATGTGAGGAAGATCAGTGTAAATTTAACATCTGTCATACTGATTCTCATTTTCAGAGATCTTAATAAAACAATGCTTTGAACTGCATTTGTTTTCAGTGGAAAATAGCGGGACGCTCAGCATTCATATGTATTTAATATATAATTGATATCAGTTTGTGACTTTATCAGATATGCTAAACAATGTTTAATAATGAAAGTTATAAAAGTCTTAAAAGTATAAAATGTACTTATTTTTTTTGTCCCCCTTGTTCAAAATATCTGACTTTTTACAGAAAATATACACGGATGAATGTTTTCATTACCGAATGCAGGCAATTGATTTGATTTGATCATTTCCAACAGGGGCCACTGAAAATAGTCAAAGGAATGCAGATAGCATTAAAGGCCTGAAGAGGAAAAAGGTTGTGGCCGAGAATCAACAAAAGAAAATTCCCAAATCTCCGGTGAAAAAACCCTCCCAGTCGAAGACCTCCGAGGCCGCTCCGCACGGAGGTGCCGCCACGGAGGCTCCGCCCTCCTGCTCCTACCCCAGCAGCCCTGCTCCGAATGGGCCCGCCATCCTACGTGGAGAACCGGAGTATGCCCCGCCAGTTGCAGCGTCCCCAGAGGGGAGGACAACGTCCGTGGACCATGAGAAGCTAAAGCGGGAGGAAGGATCCTCCTCCGGTCCTCCGTCTCTGGACCCGACCAGAGCTGAAGAGGTGCTCACACTGGGAACTGGAGAGTGCCAGGCCCAGGGAACCGGTGAGCGAAGCCACGGGGAAGTCTCTTCATACCACGCAAGTGCTCCCCTCGACGTCCTCCTTAAAGCTATGGAGCCGGACTTCAGCACGTTGACCGAGAGGAAGAAAACATTTCCGGCGGCGGCCATTGGAAAACCGGATCTTACTCACGCTCCCCAGTCAAGTAGAGAAGGCAATGGAATTCCAGCAGTCCATTTTGGTCTCCGGAATCAACCGACCCACATGCAGACATATTATGTAGACAAGCCAGGCAACTATATTAGCATTGGAACGCCGTTGCAGGGTAATATGCAGGCGTCAACACAGGCTGCTCCCTTGCAGGCTCAGCAAGTGACGCAGCATTTCATACACACGGCTGCCAGTCGTGAAAAGCCTGCCCTGCATCTGAGCTTCAGCACGGGCATCTCCTCCACCGTGACCCATGCACCCGTTCCCCCGGGCTCAAGCCCCCTGCCCCAAAGCCAGCCACCCGTCGTGCAGACGTGCCAGTCTCTCTCAGCCAGTGTCCCCAGCACCATTCAAGTCCCTGTTACGCCTGGTTACAACCAACTCCAGATGGGCACAGTCATGAACTTTGGCGGCGAACAGGTGTACAGCATCTCGACGAAGGACCAGAAGCCCAAAAAGCAGGGGAAGTACGTGTGTGAATACTGTAGCCGGGCGTGTGCGAAGCCCAGCGTGCTGCTCAAACACATCAGATCCCACACGGGAGAAAGGCCCTACCCGTGTGTCACCTGTGGTTTCTCCTTCAAGACCAAGAGCAACCTGTACAAGCATAAGAAGTCCCACGCTCACGCCATAAAGCTCGGCCTCGTGGCACGCTCTGACTCGGGGGCAGGGTCGCTGTGCCAGGAGTCCGACAAAGCGATCGGGACCAACTCGGACGCGGAGGAGAGCGGGGACAGCGACGAGGAAAGCAGCCCGGCAGACCTGGACCCTGACTCGTCGCAGAGTAGCGTGGCGGCGTTCTCCGAGAGCAGCCTGCAGAGCGGCAGCGCGCCGCACGGGAACCACGGCGAGGCGGACCACCCCGTGGGGTTCGAGCTCAAGGCGGCCCCGGGTCAAAGATGCTACGAGTCTAGGGTGGCGGCGGCCCTGCCCAAGGTGGTCGTTTACCCCGTCAACGTCTCCCCGCTGAGGGCGGACAGCCCCAGGGTCACGGACGCCCCCCCTGAACAGGCTGCCTCCCAGCGGCAAAGGGAGTTCCAAGCTGCTAATATGAGGGCCAGCCTCACTGTGCTGTCGTCCCTGAAAGAGGTGGATTACTTAAGTGCCTCGCAAGATAATGTGAGCGACGATGAGGACCAACAGTGCAAGTCTCCACCCGCGGGTGGACACGCCCAGCTGCAGAGACAGCAGGCCACGGACTTTTCTCAGCCCCAGCAGGGCAAGTGTCTGCTCAGTCCTCGTAGCTTAGGAAGCACAGACTCTGGTTACTTCTCACGGTCGGAAAGTGCTGATCAGGCGATGAGTCCACCAAGTCCTTTTGTAAAGATAACTCCGCCAACAGACATGGAAGTCTCCAAGAATGTCCTTTCCAATCTCCCAGTCGCAGTTGCCACGATTATGCATGTGGCCGCCGAGGAGAAGCCTGGCGCCACCCAAGGACAGATGCGTCCACCATTGGAGGCCAAGGCCCTCTCTCTCGAAGAGCGAATCTCCAAGTTGATCTCGGACAACGAAGCAGTGGTGGACAACAAGCAGTTAGACAGCGTCAAACCGAGGAGAACCTCGCTCTCCAGAAGAGGCAGCATAGACTCCCCAAAGTCCTACATATTCAAAGACTCTTTTCAGTTTGACCTCAAACCAATTGGGAGGCGGTCCAGTTCCAGTTCCGACATACCCAAGTCCCCCTTCACTCCAACAGATAAGTCCAAGCCAGTGTTCCTTCTCTCTGTACCTCCACAGTATCCTCCAATGGACTGTTTACCAATAACTAGAAGCCACTCAATGCCAAGCACGCCGGGGCATTCCGCCATTCCGCTTAATGTTGCCCCTACACCCCACCCTTTACGGGTCTGCCAGTCCTTTGATGACAAGATGAGTTCTTTGAATGACGACGTGTTTTCTTCAGCCCCATCTACCCCTAACCCAGTGCTCCATTCTCGTACTCTTGTGCGGCAGGTAGCCATTGAAGACTTTTCCACGAGCGAGGGGCACGGCCTCCCTACCGTCCGCTCGATGGACGAAGGCTACATGGGCCACGGCGTCTCCACGGAGATCATTCAGCGGAGCCGATCTTTTGAACATGGTCAGGACAGAAACCGGAAGCCTCTGCAAGGCAAAGGCACGATGTACGAGTGTGAGACCTGCCGGAACCGCTACCGAAAGCTCGAAAATTTTGAGAACCACAAGAAATTCTATTGCTCCGAGCTCCACGGCCCGAAAAACAAGGCCGTAGTTGTTAAAGAGACCGAGCAGGACGTATTTCAGGTCAGCCTGCAACATTCTATACCCCACAAGATGGCTGGCGTTACCGGTCTAATGGAGCAACAAAGAGAAGTTCGAAAGAGGCGAAAGATGAAGAGCGTTGGTGATGACGAGGACCAATCCCCCACGGAAACCATTCCCCCATGCTCGGTCAGTTTCGACTCTTGCCAACTACCGACTGCCATGCCAGGCCGGCCCTTTCATCCACACCCTGCTGGGGGGGACATTCAGCCTAGCAGCAACCCAACACAACCGCCCCAAATCCAGCTTATTGCAAGAAGTACGGATGCATGTGAAACTAGGCTGTCCCCCATAAGAGAAACTCAGTCTTGCACTTCTGGTAAAGAAAGAGGGGAACTGCAGAGGCAAGGTAGTGGTACGTCTGTCATAAGACACACCAACTCTCTTAGTAGGCCCAGCTCATTTGAGACATCAGAATCCATCGAAAGGGCATCCCCAGTTGACTTCATGGAGAAGGACTCACAGAGCCTTGGAAAGACCAAAGCAGACACAACCACCAATGCTTCCTCCGAAAGCTACAACGATGGACTGTCAAAGCCGAAAGGCATCGAGACAGGGAAACAAGGGATGGATCAAAGTGTCGATGGAACAGGAGCAGTACCGGGCGAAAACTCGACCCCTGTCCACCAGTCTAAACTGGTCCGGCAAAACAACATCCAGGTTCCAGAGATTCTGGTCACGGAGGAGCCCGACAGAGAATACGACATTAAGCTGGTGGATCCAGGAGAGAAGACCGCCGACACGTTTAACTGGCCCCAGAGGAGCGAGAGCCTGTCCAAGGTGCCTGCCGAGAAGCTTCCCCCGAAGAAGAAGCGAATCCGTCTGGCACAGATGGAGCACTCCTCGGGGGAGTCTAGCTTCGAGTCCAGTCTATCGCGCAGCCTCAGCAGGGACAGCAGTCTCTCCAGGTGCTCCAGCATATCGGCCTCTTTCGACAGAGACGAGCCGTCCCGATCGGAGAGCCCCTCGAGAGGGGAGTGCGTCGCTAAGGTCCCCGAGCCTCAGGGGCTGCCGACCGCTTTCAACACACTGGGCGTACCGGGCATGATGAGGCGGGCGGCCTCCGAGCAGATCAGCTGCACCCAGCCCTCAGTGGAGATCGCCTGTGATTACCGCAGCAAGTCCTTTGACTGCGGAAGTGTGTCACCTCACAGGTCGTTGTCCCCCGTGGGCACCCTGGCCCCTCCAGCGGTCCAGGTGCCCCTGATTGAAAGGAGGAGGGGGCCCCTGGTTCGCCAGATGTCTCTGAAGATCGCCCCTGAAAGTCAGCAACATGTCCGAAAACATGTCATACCTTTGGAGAAACTTACCATTACGAATGTGTCACAGCACAGACCTCAACAGATCCATATTGCCAATAAACCCTCCGCTGCTCAACCGTTCACCCTGCATTCCGGGGATACGATGTTGCAGAAGAATGAACAAAGTGTGCAAAGCATTCATTTGGGTAGCCAAACTCAACAGCCTCAAGTCTACGGCCTTCCACACCCTTGGCATGAAACATCAAGGGTTCAGACATGCCAAAAGCTCCAGCAACCTCTGAGCCAGATCTTGATCAGTCGTGAAGATGCTAAGAATAAGTCCACTGACTCAGAGGAGAAAAAAAGCCTTGTGCCCAAATACCAACTGCAGTGTCATGCTCTGAAAGCTAGCCAAACGTATACTTTCTGTGGCGCACAGGCAACTCAGCGAGCCTTGCCAGTCTTGACCATACCTATTGCCAATCAGATTTTAAGTGTTTCAAAGTCATCGGATGTACGACCAAACGTATACGTTTCTCAACAGGCTACAGAGATAAAGACACAGTCCATCCTCTTACCAGGGGCTCGGCAAAGGGACCTCTTCTCTCCGATCTCGACCAGTGTTTCCCCGCTACCACAGATCCTTATAACCCATGAGCAGATGAACCCCGTCCCCTCTGTGCCGTGCAAAGGCAGCTTCTCGTCGTTTCACATCGTAGACCCCGGCAAGCCACCTGCATCCGACAGACCCCAAGCTCCAGTAAAACACAGTATAAGCACCCAGTGCCATTCTACTGAGAGCCAGAGAACTCCGTCCTTGGGGTCTTTGCATTGCACCCAGAAGATGGCCTCGGTGACCCTCAGTCCCCAGCAGGAGCCCGCCGCCTCCAGCAAGCGGATGCTGTCCCCCGCCAACAGCCTGGACATTGCCATGGAGAAGCATCAGAAGAGGGCAAAGGATGAACACAGCGTGGGCTGTCTCACGGACGGTCGGTCGGTCAACTACCTGAACTCCAAGATGGCCGAGGTCACCAGACGCAAGCTGATGCTGGTGCGGCAGGTGTGCACCACGGAACCGGCAGACAGTCCGATCGAAACGGAGGCGCCTTCCTTACCGCAGGGGAAAGCGGACGAGGAGAAAGAGCCCGAGTCACCGAAGCCCATGTCCCCCGACAGTGTTGGGCAGGAACCCTCTACTGCTGTGGCCCAGGGGCCGGGCCCCGCATTAAACGCCACCCCGGCACCCGCTCCAGCGACCAGTACACTAAAGCCTCAAGACAGAAGTGAAGAGCAGAGATGGTCCCCTGCCAAGGCCCTCATAAGGCCCTCGACGTTCCACGGCGGCCAGGTGAAACTGGCCTCCTCGGTGTCTGTGGTCAACTCGAGAGACAGCCAGCGACTCTCTTTCCCCAGCCTTAAGACGGCCACCACCTTCACCTGGTGTTTCCTCATGAAAAGGAAGCCTCTCCACATCCCCCAGTCCGACCTGAAGATATCGGCCTACGCCACCTGGGCCATCAACCCCAACAACCCCAACCCCATGGGGCTGCCCACCAAGGTGGTGATGTCGCTCTTCGATTCAAAGCAAACCTCCAAGAAAATACACTACACCTCAGCAATAATAACGAGCGGGAAGTCGGACATCCTGTCCTACTCAAGCAAGCTGAAAGACGCCATGCCCAAGGTAAATGACATATTTGAGCTTTTTGGGGGGACAGAACGGAGTTCGATGTTCAACTCCTGTTCATTGAATATTTCTCGGTCCACGAGTAAATAATGTAAATGCACCTTATGTTTCATTTTCTTGGCAGGTCTTAAAAACTCAGAAGTCCGTGACAGCAGAAAGTAGTAACAAAGGGCTATCTGAGCTGAGCAACGAGACAGACAAGGATCCGTCCTCGTCCAAAACAGAGCCAAGACGCGTCAAAATATTCGATGGAGGGTATGAGCAACTCTGAAATGTGTTCATTCAGCGTGATGATAATGACTGACAATTTCAATCACTGTTTCTCGTATTTTGATCGTCTTCACCAACGCACAGATTCAAATCGAACGAGGAGTATGTCTACGTGCGTGGCCGTGGCCGAGGTAAGTACATCTGTGAGGAGTGCGGGATCCGCTGTAAGAAGCCCAGCATGCTACGCAAACACATCCGAACCCACTCCGATGTCCGGCCCTACCACTGCAACCACTGCAACTTTTCCTTCAAGACTAAAGGTTAGAGCACAGGGTTGCATTTTCATTTGAATCTTGTAGAATGCAATAAGATCTTGCAAGCGTCTTGGGGTCTTAGAAAAGTGCTATATAAATAAAATGTATTATTATTATTAATAAAATGTGGTATAGTCTTTTAGGGCTTGAAATAGAACACAAGCCAGTAAACACAAGATTGTCTTGATACATTCACGTAGTACATTAAATGGAAATGAAATTATAGATCGGGATAGATTTTGTCTACTGCAATAGATGTTGCCCACTAGGTCTTGTGCTTCGCTTTGCTCACTTATGAATGACTTTCCTTTGTTGTTTTATTGTTTTGAGGCTTTTCTCATTAGAGAAGCTCATAGTCAGCGCTCCACCTGTTAGAAGCGTGGAGTTTTGGAGAGTGCATTTCTCCGTCTCTTAAAAAAAAAAGAAGAAAGGTGCGCATGATTCACCCTTCTCCTCAAACCTACCTACCCACGCCACACTGCAGAACAGTGCTCAGTGTCAGAGCAGCCCACGCTCCTTTCAAAATGTCTTCATCGGTTACTCACCCATTACACGCAGCCTGCCCAGAGACGGCCTTCTCTTACATAAGCACTCCTCTTCTCTGCTCTGCCCACCCTAAAGACCTTGTGGCCTCTCGTTTTTGTTTCACCAGGGAATCTGACCAAGCACATGAAGTCCAAGGCCCACAGCAAGAAGTGCATGGAGATGGGGGTGCCTGACGGGCTCATTGAAGACCAGGATGCCGATGACTCAGGTATAAATGGCTTCCTTGGCCCATTGGGAATGCTGGTGGGGGCCTCGTGGGGTGGAAGGACACCGCTTTGCAATTTCCTGTTCATTATCTCTTGGGCAACCGAGTTTTACAGATTCCTACAGATTTTACAGAGTAGTTAATAATTGCATTCTTCATATATATTTTTCAAATAAAAGTAAATCAATGTTTTACTTTGTAGATACAGACACAACAGTAGAGTTTACACATGCCTACTATGGATGCTAACAAAAGGATCAACTTTCTTATTTTTTATAGCATGGTTTTTAATTTGATTCCGCAAATACATTTGATATACAAACGTCTGTGTCAGTGACAATTCAGCGTGTGGATCCAGATAAATAAAAACACTGTTTACACAAGCTCCTATAGACACAGGCAAAAGCCTTGCCTTTCTTTAAATAGGTCTGCCGACAATGACTTGAGCTCTCGGAAGGAGTATAGTCCCTGCCGGAGTTCTGTAGGTATGCCGATCAATAGCTGTGCCACGGATTAATTAGAAATTCTAAATGCAGCTTCTTTCCCTGTTAACTCAGAGCATATGTGGGCGGCATGCACAGCATTTAGAGAGAGGAAATTGCTGCGTCTAATTTTAGCGTTCCAAAAAAAAAAGAAGAAGAAAAAAAAGCGTCTGACTGAAAGCTTTCTATGGTCCCAGTCTCTCGGCGTGCGTGTTTGTTTTTGTCCTCCTGCCTCCGACGAAGCTCGCGGCCGTTTCGTGGTCTAGAGACGCGAGCGTGAACCGCGGCCCGCTGCGCCGCCGCGTTAAGGCTTCTCATTCACCGCCAGATGTTCTCATTGTTGCAAGGAGACTGACACCGAGTCCTCCACTTTTCGACGATCGACGTTCCCGCCCCGCTTCGTCGGCGCCGCGCACTCCAGGCGTTAGCGTGGTGAGGGATCACACGTGTCATCCCGTTATGACCGGGCTCTACAAAGATGAGAAGCGGAACGTTTCTCCGAGGATCCGTTTCTTTATTCGATCTTTTCCTGAGGGAGAAGTGGAACCAGACGAAGCCTTGGATTCGCCCTGTTTGCTTCCTTGCTCGTCTCTCCCTCACTCTGTTTGTCCGTCTGTCAAATGTGACCCCCTATGCTTCCTGGGACCTAGGTAACCACATAAAGAGATTTGGTTTGACCCTAAAACATCATGTTTGCGGCGTCCCGTCCGGTACGCTCTTGCAACACGCTCTTGCAACACGCACACTCGGGTCTTTTGCCAACCCTTTTGACCTCCGTCTCCAAACAATAAATGGGATAACTTAGGCTCAGGCTGACGAGTGACACTGTGTTCGACCGGCATTTTCACGAGGGCTTGTGTTCTTCCTCCAGTGCGTCCTGTAGCTCTTTCTCACGGTCCGTGCAGTAAACAAAACACATGCAAATAATAAGAGCAAAAATTCCAATAATAATAACATAAGTAAAGCACTTTTTTTTCTGGCTTACATCTAGGGCACACTCGGTCCACTCATATCATGACATACAGTAATAATAATAATAATAAAGATGAGTTATTTATGATTGAATGAAATATTTGTTTGCCTCTGGATAGCGGGCGACCGCAGCCAGGCGGGCAGCGCCGACCGGCCCGATTCGGACGGCGAGGACTCCGAGGGCGCCGACGACGAGGACAATGAGGACAACGAGGAGGAGGAGGAGGACAGCCAGGCCGAGTCGGGCCTCTCCACCAACCCCTCGGTCTCCGCCAGCCCCCAGCACTTCCCCTCCACCCAGGCCGAGATCCCACCCAGTGCCCTGCTGGCCCAGATGTCCATCAACCCCGCTCCCCTCCCTCCGCCCCCGCCCCCGTCCTCTGACGCCCAGGCCTCCGACGGCGAGTCGGTCCCCATGATGAGCCCCGTGTCCCTCTGCCGGCAGATGTCCATCTCGGGCTCGTGCTCCAGCCCCGGCCCCCTGCCCTACTCCCCTCCGCCTCTGGCCCATCCCTCCGACGGCGAGTCGGTCCCCATGATGAGCCCCGTCTCGCCGTGCAGGCAAATGTCCATCGACTACCCCGACTTCGAGGGTCCCCCTAGTCCCCCCGCGCCGGGCAAGGGCTCCAAGCTCGGCCAGGTGAGAGCCCTCCGTCCCCCCTCTCCTTCCCTTCCCCCCCCTCTCCTTCCCTTCCCCCCCCTCTCCTTCCCTTCCCCCCTCTCTCCTTCCCTTCCCCCCTCTCTCCTTCCCGTTTCCCTGCGCTTCCTCTCCTACCCCTACCCTTCGCTTGACTCCCGCATGCAAAGTGCCTCCACAAAGCTGCTGTGAATGCCCCGAAAAGGTGAATGGAGTTCGACGGTTTGATTGGCTTGGCTCGCCGTGAAAAGGCTCGCTTCTAGTCTTGACACATCCCCATGGTCTCCCAGTTTGTCATGCTGTTAATGACCGTGACTGATGCCCTCTTTCCTCCCTCGTTCAGGACGGCTCTGGCGCCCTCCTGCCCACACCAGCCGAGTCGGGCTCCCCTGTAGACCGCGGCACCCAGACCTCCGACCACGGCTCCCTGCACTTCCCCTCCCAGGGCCTGGCTCCCCAGGAGGCCGGAGCGTGGCCGGCCCAGACCTCCGACCACGGCTCCCTGCACTTCCCCTCCCAGGGCCTGGCACCCCAGGAGGCCGGAGTGGGGCCAGCCCAGACTCACCTGTTCAGCCACCTGCCGCTACACTCCCAGCAGCCCGCGCGCTCCCCCTACAGCATGGTGCCCGCGCGCTCCCCCTACAGCATGGTGCCCGTCGGGGGCATCCAGCTGGTGCCCGCGGGCCTTGCCGCCTACTCCACCTTCGTCCAGGCCGGCCCCGTCCAGCTCACCATCCCAGCCGGGAGCGTCATCCACCGGAACACCAGCCCCCTGCCGGCACCCTACTCGCCCCCCCGCCCGGACGGCCTCCCCGCCCAGCCGCTGGTGGTCCAGGAGCCCGTCAGCAGCGTCCTGCCCTGCTTCCCCCTGGGGCAGGTTGCTCGCCTGCAGGCCCAGACGGTCCACCCCACCCTGGGCCTGGAGGCGCTGAGCGTCATGGGGCTGACCAACGCCGGCCTGGCCCAGCAGGGGCTCACCCTCAACGCCACGCTGGGTCTCCAGGTGCTGGCCACCAGGCCCACCTCGCAGAGCAGGATGGCCGCCCAGACTCAGGGCCTTCCCGGCCTGCAGATCCTCAACATCTCTCTGCCGGCCCTCATTCCCTCCCTCAGCCCCCTCCCGGCCCCCAGCCTCCTCTCGGCCCTCAGCCCCCTCTCGGCCCTCAGCCCCCTCCCGGCCCTCAGCCCCCTCCCGGCCCCCAGCCTCCTCCCGGGGCCGCCCTCGGAAAAGCAGGGCATCCACGAGGCTCTGGGGG
Source organism: Aplochiton taeniatus (assembly GCA_017639675.1). Lineage (NCBI taxonomy): Eukaryota > Metazoa > Chordata > Actinopteri > Galaxiiformes > Galaxiidae > Aplochiton > Aplochiton taeniatus. The sequence goes on along the minus strand of CM030182.1, from coordinate 2,205,780 downwards.
GCCACGCCGCTCAGACTGACGCCGGGCTCGGGACAGGCAGGAGCTCTGCCTCGGCCTCTCCCGTAACCCCCTGCCGCGGCCAGGAGGGGGCGGCAGGCGGCCGGTCATGTCCAGCAGCCAGAGGCCCGGAAGAAGAAGAAGCCCCCCAGCCCGCAGTGGAGAAGAAGAAGGAGGACCGAGGTCCGTCCTCCCAGAAGCAGCTCCCAGCAGCCTCCACATCTAGAGAGGGGGTTGGTCGGTCCCTCGCCCGGGCCTCCAGCCAGCCGGCTCCCCCACGGCCGCCCCCCCTCCCCAGACAGCACGTGACGGACGACTACAGTGAGGCGTCCAGCGACGATGAGGACAGGCTGGTTATAGCCACCTGAACCCCCACCCCCACCCCCACCCCCACCCCAACTGGAAAGCTCTTTCTTCTCTCTCTTTTTGTAATGCTTGTCACTTTGTAAGACAAAAAAAAACACTTCAGGGGTTTGTAGTTCTGCAAATCGCCTTTCAAAGCACAGTTTCGGACGTTCATATTGTATGTGCAATCATAAATGATGAATTATTATGTTGATTATAATGACCAATCGTTTAATTTCTACTTTTTTTTGTTGTCTGTTCCAGGCAATTTGTTTAAATAATTTTTTTTTTGTACATGTTGTGTAGACAATTGTGCCTTTTTGGATTTTTTGTTGTTTAGGACCCTGTAAATAATACCTTATACATTCAGTAGTTTCTTGTGTTTATTTCAAAGAAATGGATGTTAAGGCTGAAAGAGATAATTAAGTACATATCAGTTTTATTTTGGAAAATGTATGTAATTCTTAAATTTATGGAAAACTAAATGTTGTACTGGTAAATGTACATTTCTATGGATTTGGGGCAATGTTCCTTGTGTACAGATGTTGTGTTCAACTATTTATTATATTCCATCTAGTGCCCATGATGATTCATAAGTCCATAGGTATGTGCAATATGGTAGCTTTACATTGCGGTATGAATATTATCAACTGTATCAGTAAAACTTTGTTTACAAATGTATGAATGGTGTCAACGGCTTGTCTTTGAGTCATCTGCAGCAGCCATTCTGTAGGCAGACCAATAGAACAACCTTTCAAATATTAGTTTGGTTTGGAATAGGGCGTTCCTTCACTTCTGACAGATATAATGGATATAAGGGATCGTGTTCACATCCTGTATGCATTAATGCCCTTGTTTGCCAAAGGAAGAGATGCAGGTATGATATTCTACTGTCTGATATTCTAAGCCCAAATTGTCGTCGTCCCCCCCCCCCAGTATTTTTAGGCACATGGCATCTACACAACAAGCGTTGACTAAAACCGTTTTCCATCATAAAGGCTGGTGAAGGCTATTTCGGGCCAGTGTCCAGACCTGACGGAAACACCTTTATGCTCATCTGAAGAGGCTTTGAGTTATTAAAAACCTCTGGGTGAGTCATGGCTCGGCTGGGCCTCCATGGTGTCTTCCTCTGGAGGCCCTGGCTGAAGGCCACACTAAGCCTACAGAGACCCCTAGAGGCCAGCAAGCCTCACTACAGACACCGGTGTTCGGGGCATTGCAAATCAAGCTAGCCTACATTAAATAACACTTCTACTGAGGCGGACAAAAAAGGCCTTAGTGAAGACATAGACCATTAGAACATGAGCTGTAGCAGCATCCTGTCCAAGCTAGGGTAAACATGGTAGCACGCTAAGCTACGTTTAGAGAGCCACTTTAGCTGAGATGTTTAGCGCCATTGAAGAAGAAAATGTGGTCTGTTTAAGTGGTGTCACTGGGTTTGTTTAATCGCCCCTGTTTTTATGAATGGAAAGGTTCCAGACGGCTTAAGCCTCTGCCAGCAACACAAGCTGTTCCACATTCAAATGGAAAAAGTAACACACCAGCCCCTGATTAGGAACTTTGCCACTGTGGCAAAAGCTGTCCTTTCCGAACAATGTTTTTCCAATCTCACTTTGTCCCTCTCATTATTCACCACAAGTAATTTTCCGTCGTTGGTTACACTAACAAATGCATATTCGGTACAAAAGCTGCTGACAGTGCTAATGCAAAAGGTGATGAGTGAAGAGGCTTTGGTGGGAGGGTGATGTCAACATGTTCATAACTGCCTGTCTCTCCCATTTGGTTATTAAGGGAATTGCCTGGTGATGAACTAGAAACACACAGTAACAGATAATTTCTCATTAGTGTAATGGTTAAATGACGGTATAGCAAGTAGGCCTGACAAAGGAGCACGTCTGTGCGTCCATGAGTTTATCATTTATCATCACGTTTGTAGCCGGGTTCCAATGGGTTAATAAGGCCGTAGCTGTCGGGGGCTAAACCTTTTAACAGTTAACAGAAGCTCAGCTCCGGCACCTCAAAGAACTGAGATGGAAATAAGAATTTGTGATCATCTGCACCCAATACCATCTTTTTACCTTACCTTGTGTTACGTTACACATCATAATATCGTAATAGTCCGTGGAAAGAAAAAAAAACACGCCAGCTGTAATTGTAATAAAAACTCATGACACTCATAGAAGAGAGAGGTTCGCATCCGCTTGTAGTGAACCATTCGGCAGGGTGGTACTTCACACGCACAGCATGACTGGTAGTGAATATTTCACTTGGGTTCTAGCAGAGGCATATATGCTCCTTGTACAACATTTACCTCATTGATTTATAGCACTGCCCGCTCATAACCTTCTGGGCAGACTCCCAATGTTCAGCCCGTTTGCGACTCTCGTTGTCACCCATAACACATCCTACAATGTATGTTCTGTTGCAGGAAGTCGGATACAGCAAACTAGGAAGAAAGGAATCAATGTTGGCTATTAGAAGCTCTCTGGAGTGGTCTCGTTTGGTTGCATTGAACAGCAAATCCATTGCTGCTTCTAGGTTAGTTTTGTTGGCCAGCTGAGATTGTAGATTGTGTAACATTAGTTATCACCTTGCTGCCAAATTCATCACAACACCACAAACCTGACTAAAATCAAATTGAATTTTGAAAACATCTCAATGTAGGAATGCTAAAAAGTGTTGTCTTCTTTGCTCCATTTTGTGATAATGTAAATATAAAATACCCGATGCTATGTTGACTATCCCATGTTAAACAGGAGTTGGATCATATTTTACAGCAAATATGTATTTTCCTTTCGGCTATCCTGCAGTTATGAGTCACAAAATATGTAATTGTTCTCGCTCATATGTATTTAGTGTTATAATACAACGAAAACTTTCTTTGGTGATTTGATTTCTTTTATCGACATCTGATATCTTTATCTGATATCTTTATCTTTCCTACTAGGCTACTGGTGAGGAAAATATACTAATATTCGGCTGCCATCTGGTGTTTAGTAGGTGCTATTACTTTACTCCATAATTCAATAGAATTTGGCACAGTCCCATAGGTCACCATACCCCGGCGCAAACCCCATCCCTCTCTGGAATCAAGGAATTTCAAAGTTCTTATCTTAGTCTGCACGTTGAATGTCTGTGAATATTAACAAACAGTATTGTCTGCGAATAAGTCAAAGGACAAAACTGTTTACATGCGCCTGCAAGGGAGGAGGGGAGGTGGGGTGTGGAAGCATATAAAGTGCAGGGGTTGCACATGTGGGGTCATTGTCAGAGCAGTGCAGCCTAAGTTAAATGCTCATTGCGCTCCCGTATGAATAGGTCCAAGAGAACAACTTTTAATACTTTGGAGATTATTTTGCGCTGGTTAAGGATTATTTCACTCTCCTTAATAAGATTTTCTCTGGGGAACCGCATCATATATATATGAATATGGATTTACGTATTATATTTATCACTTTGTCTATGATGTATTCCGGAATTTTTCACTCAGGTAACTTTATGCTTGAACTATTGTTTGCTATTTTCCAAAATGCGTAAAATAAATGTCGTCCAAAGTGATCAAAGAATCTTACAGAAGGTAAGATACCCTATTGTAACATTTAGATGTTTTAATTGCCTCCTTGCAGTCGCATCAGCTCCCGCAGAGACGCTCTTCGCTTCAACGTCGACCCCGGTTCACCATGCAAGGACAAAGCGATGCTCCTGCGCCACATTCCTCGACAAGGAGTGTGTCTACTTTTGTCACCTGGATATTATCTGGGTCAATACTCCCGAGTAAGTGTCCTATTTACTTTAAAGAATTAGTTTTGGTTTAGCATTTATAACGTTCGGTTATAACCATTATTCTGTCTTCCGCAGGCGTGTAGTTTCTTACGGACTGGGAAATGCGCCTAGACGAAAACGCTCCATCAGTGGGCCTGTGGTAACCAAACAGGACGCACGTTGCAAGTGCCTCCGTAAGGACGACAAACAATGTACTACGTTTTGTCAACGAGAAAACCACCACAGGTACAACTTCTCACATAGCCTAATCCTATTGTGTATCTTTAGTTTGCGCACAATATGCAGTCATTCTTGCCGTCTACAGCAGCTAACAATCCGCATACGTTGTGTCACGTATATTGTTCGATGCACAGCAACCACCACACATGTAGTACTGCCTGCCAAGCATATTACCAAAACACGTAGGGACAAGTTGCGTTATTTCGACTTTAAATGTTTCGAAACCATATAGGAGGATTAATTGAAACTCAACTCCACGCTCATATTTTGTGCACTTTCACTCTCAGATACCAGGCAGCGCCAGACAAAGTGATCCTCTCCGCCGAAGGCGATGACTGTGCTGAGACGCAGTGCAAACACAACTTGGCAGCCAAGGCGAGCAGGATTAAAAGGTAAGACATGCTGCTCAGACAGAACGGGGCAGAAAACCACACGTCTATTTGCTGAATAAATGGACGTGATAATTAGAATCTCATGATTTATACATACCTTTTGTGGGAACCTGTCTTTAAGGAACACGCAATTGTCTGCGTAAAAGTAGTGCCACTGCTCAATTAGGCTGGGCACGCGCTGGTGTAATTACAGCAATATGCCAGAAAATGTAAGGTTACTACTCTACATTAAATAATGATATGTTATAGTATATGTTTTCTCAAAGACTGATGAGACCAATCCTCGCAGATTTAATACATTTTACGAACGAGAGAAAAAGAGCATGTAAGCTTTCCCTCGCAAAAGTTCCATTAGAGCTGTGTAATAGAGTAGCTGTCTGGCACAGTTCCTCTCATGTATCATCCAGTTTGGAAACGAAACCCCCACACAATTTGAGGCGCCATATTTCTGCTCGTTTGACACATTCCTAAATGTAAACATGCCTGGCAAATTGCTGTGTAAACCCTAACCTGTATTCAACATGATAACTGGCCCACCTTGTGGGTAACAATGATTGACAGTTGTGCTATTTACGTTCACCTAAACCACTGTGATTACAGTAACTGAATAATAACTAAATTGGTCTCTTCTCTGTTTTAATGAAAAGAAGGAAGGACAAGACCCGGCGGCCAGTTTCTCCCCCAGCACTGCGGGCAGCACTCAGCATTCGCCTGCTGCTCAAGGAGTGGAGGGCGAGACAGCGACACAGAGCCACAGCCTGGGACAGGGAGAGCGCGACGTCCTAGAGAACCCCAACGCCGTCACGCTCTGTCAGACACCGATGGGAAAGGGTTTCTCCATGGTGGAACTTTTTGTACTTGCAGCCGTCTTCAGGGAGCTGTGCACAGTGTGTACCCTGAAGCGGGCAGTGGATGACCCCGACTTCACGTTGACTCGGGGGTTGTTGAGCTGGTAATATGGCGGACTGGCATTGATGCTGGTCGCTGTCAGTCAATATGCAAACGTCCCACTTCAAGAGGTGACATTGACTCAGAGACTTGGGAGTTGAACCGGATAGCACATAAGCTGAATGGACCTGACCTTTGTGGATTTTATCAAGGACTTTTTACGGTCAGAAGGTCAGGATTTTATAGTCCTCTGAAGAGCAACTTTAATGGCCAAACTGTTCGGATTCTCATGGCCTCACTGGAACGGTAGTTTTATCCCTAGCTCTCAACTGGCCCGTGTTATCGTGTTATGCTCATGTTTCACTGTGTGCCTTATGACAGAAGTATTGATTTACTTGTGTAATACGTTTTGTTACACATGGACTGCATTGAAATCGACTCATAAAAAAAAAAACATGAATAATTGGTCATTTTAGTTTTCAATTCCATCCATGACATTTCTTTGTATACGTTGTTTCATAATTTGACCTATTCAGTATATTTAATGAACATTTACATTTTGCCCTATTTATTCTAGTTATATACTGTAAGGCATTGTGGGTCATATTGGTCCATATCATATGTGCTCTGTCATTTCTATGAAATGTATTGTTACCATGATGCCAAGATTCTGGCAAACTGTAGAGGAATAAATTGCCATACCTATTTAAGAGCCAGTATTTTGTCACCTCCCCCCCCCCCCCCCCCTCCACCCACACACACACACACACACACCCCACCCCCTCCCATGCTTTATGGAATGAATGACCAACTGAACATATTCATCACAATGCATATAGAGATGATTCCTTGCTTCAGATGTAAACATGGACAATTGGTCACATAACAAGTTACCACTGGAATAGACCCCCCAAAAAGAATAGAGGCCCTATCTGCAAATGTAAACGCATTGGTTGTGCCACCGCCAAGGCACTGCAGATCTAGAATCATCTCAATTATAAATGTTTATCTTCATAAATGATCAGAGGAAAGTCATTTGAGTACACACTGCATTCTAAAGACAGAAAGTTCTGTGCTGACTAAAGAACGGACTAAATGGAATCTTACTAAACAATGTAAAGCCCTCTAAACCCAAGCCTTTCATCCAGATGCCAAACCAACGCAAACACTACAATCTCCTGAGGCTGTGAGGGAGACAGTCTGGGCTCAAATCCTTGTAGCGAAAAAAAATCCTGTGTAGACGCTTTCAGATTCCCTGTTGGTTATCTTATTTAAGCCAAGCAAACAGTGTGCAAGACACCTTATCAAGTCAGACAATTTAACACCTTTATGAGGCCCTGCTCTGACTGCTTGTGATTCACCAAGTGACTCAGCAACAAATGTCATGCCAGTCTCTATATAGTTTCTTAAGGGCCCTTCTCCATTCACCGGGGGTCATGGAGACACAAAAGTAATAACTTGCAGATGCTATGCCATAATCGCCCATTAACCCAGCGTCAAGGAACTCGTGTGTCTCTGTTCTAACCCTTCCATGCACCAAAAACCTTGTGAGACCGCGGCACATCTGGATTTTGTCTCCTTTCCCTTTGGCTTCCACTTTGGCTGGCTGTCGTCCGCCCAGCCTGTTCTTTGCCGACAGAACTGAAGGTGGATGGGCTAACATCGTCCGAAAACATTTGTGAGAATGTATTTACAATAGCACGTGCGATCAGTTAGCACGCATTCCATCGCTTTCAATTGACGCGTCAAACGTTCTGTCGGTTTTTGAAGTAATTTCTACTGAGATGGTTTGCCCACCTATAAAAAAATAAACAACATCTAACATTCGTTGACAACATTTCCAACACTTTCTGCATGTCTCCATTGCTTTCAAAGCAAAGAGTT
>CM030182.1:2150772-2193272 GCA_017639675.1 Aplochiton taeniatus | reverse complement strand
CTGGGGGGGGGGGGGGGGGGGGGGGCTAATGGTATTTTCCAAATGAGAGGTAACACATTCCAGGGGTGTTTTCTTAGCTCGATGTGTCGTTTCCAAAGCTAGCTGTCCGTCTCCACCTCATAGCCCGGGTTTCCCTACTTGACACGGCATACCTTGCTCAGAGACACACACACACAGAAACACAGACGGAGTGGGATTCCTTGCTAAAGAACGCATCTGATCTTTTTGTCTATTGTTACCGATGCATTAGCAATGCATTATTTAATGAATCCTGGAACCAAATGAGCTGTTGTGATTGCTTTTGGGGAGAGTCCCCAGGAGAGTCCATGGACTGAATCTCCCTGTGGGTCAAGCCTCCCCAAACCCCAAAACAAGCCTCGGTGCACCTGGGTTATGTTGAGTGGAAGTAGTCCCCCAAACAAGCAGGGCCTGCCAGGGAGTAGGTGGGGCGGTGGTGACCACTGGGTTCCTGGGGCTCCTAGCCAAAACAGCTGAGAACACCATGACCCATAACACCCAGGGTGTTTACTCCCAGGGCCGCCACAGCGCTGGGCATTTGTGGGGGGTATGTGGGATGTTATTCTTACATTGTTACGTAACCCAGCGTGGCCCTCATTATCAAATGCCTGGAGATTGAAGCACACAGGAACTGGAGTGCTGCAGGGACGCCCCCCCTCCCCCACGCCACACGTTTGTCAAATTGAGCGGAAAGCGTCAGCCACCTGCTCTCTTTGTTCCAGGACTGACTCGGAGAAGAAAGAGCTCACCCCCCCCCCCCCCCCCTCACACACAACACACACACACACACACATACACACACACAAAGCAGTATCCTCTCCCGCCCTGCTTTCATGTATCAGGGCCGTCCTAGCCTCTCCTGCTGGACCCTGACACACTGCCACTGGATCCACTCGGCCAGAGGCCCTGAGCCTTTGCTTTTATATGGGGGCTATTGCAGCTGCCATTTACCCCGCAGTGACCTTTTCTATAGTGGGACGCCTGGGGACAGAAAGTCAGTGCCTGGGGGCAAACAGGGTAATTTTGCACCTTACCCTCTCCGGGCAATTGTGTCTAAGAGCCTATAGTCTGTGTGTCGCATAGAGATGTGGAGGTGAACACGAAGAATGGACACAGGAGGGCAGCCATTTTGCCATGACCGCACAACTTTGTGATATTAAACAAACGTATTATTACTCCCCTCTGCGCTCATTCAGGTACGCAGCCTATTCCTATTATTCAATATTATATAGGGCAGATACGAAAATCAGCAGCTCTTCTTCCTGGAAGTGCATTTAGAAACATTGAGAGGGGATGTAGACACCCCACCAATGTTTGGGTTCTGTCATTGTGGAACATGAAACAAAAACACAGGCGACTGTATAGTAGACGGTATTACATAACAAATTGTACCAAAACACTGCTGATTCCTCATGACCAGTACAGTGGGTGGGTTGATCAAAACATGGAGCTGCCCGTTCCACAACTTTGTCCCTGAAAACTAGCATGACCACGGGCCTGGCAGTTTGAACTGAGGGGATTTTGAAATGCTTGAACTCTTTTAATGGAGTCTTCTGTAACCCCAACTCTAACCCTAACCCTGACCTTAACTCTAACCCTCTAACTCTAACCTTAACCCTAACTCTAACTCTAACCCTCTAACACTAACCCTAACCCTAACTCTAACTCTAACCCTCTAACTCTAACCCTAACCCTAACCTTTCACTTGGCAGAAGATATTGGAGCATGATATGAATGAAACGAGTTAAGCGGGAGAAAACAGCTGAGCTATGCCATTGTTGGATTCCTTTATTTTGAAAATCAGAAACCCAATGCGACCACTAGTGGTCACTAAAAAACGGACATACCTGAAATGACTCAAATTCTGTGTTGTGTGCCATATAAACTAAAAAAGTGTTTCAAAAATGTCTGCAGGCCCTCTTTGTGTCTATGTGTGGTATAGGACCAATTCCTGCCAAATGTAGCTTCCTTCCCTCCCTCCTCAAGTCTGTAACCACCAAATCTGGAACACAGCACAAGGAGACAGTCTTTAAAATGTGTTGTTGCCAACCTTTTCTCTCCTGAGCTTGTTCCTTCTCTCCCTCTCCTCCCTGTGGCCCCCCTCCTCCTCCCCTCTTCCTCTGCTTCTCTGGGCCGTGCGAGTCCTACAGGGGCCATTGACTTTCTAATGAATAGAGAAGCAGTACCCCCCCCCCCCCCCCCCCGCTACCAGCCTGGTGGGTCACCCCTACCTTAGTGCAGCGAAGTGGCGGGTGGCAAGGGGACGTCTGGGTGGCACCAAGACCACCGTGGTCGCTACATAGAAACACGCCATGCCCTGGGCAGGGTAAAGGGACCAACTAGCCGTCACTGAAATATCCTTTGTCACATAGAATTCAAGTTGGATGCGGATGTTGTGGTAGAAAGTGGATCTTTGTTCTCATAGCGAGCTTTGCTTCACGTTTGCAGTAGTAATACTCCAAGACAACCTTTTCAGATGGACACACACTAAGGGATTAGTGGAGAGTCTATGCTTTTCTGGACAGCGACCCTCTTATGAATGATTTCATCGTTCGGTTAATGTCCACCGCAGGCCTGATCAGGCCAGGACCAAGCCAGAGCAGCAGTTTAATACTAGCATTGCATTATCAAAGACCACACAACCTGACAATTGACCAATCAAATCTGAAAGCAACAAGGTTGGGCATTCACAGTGGCTTAGGGTGAAACGTAAAAAGTAAGAGTAAAAAGAGCAAGCACTGCACTTTTGAGTGGAAAATAACCCAAAGGTGTTTATGTCGACCGACTATGTCGAAGTTTACAAAACACAAGTGTCTTTGCCGGGCAACAGTGTTGCTTGAGCATGTCCCGCCATTGCAGATTGGAGCTTGGAGATTGCAAAGAGGACACCCTGTATTGTTTCTGCGGGAGTGACTGGAAGCAGATAGGGCTGCGCCGAGGCGTTTACCAGAGCGCCGGCCCTGTTTGTTCAAGTGACAGTCTCCTTCCATGGGGCCGTGCTCTCTGTCCGTCCCCTTATCCTCTCCAGCCTGCAGTCTGAAGACCTTAATGTCTTCCCCAAACACCTCGTATTGACACACTCCTCACTGCGATGCAGGCGTCCGGACGCGTCCAAGTCTTTTCGCCGTCGCGTCCCCCTGCTGCAAAAGCGCCGGAGAGAGGACGGTGAGGGAACGGCTGACTGACGGTGAGGTCTTAAATGAGGCGGCTGACGCTTCGGGGGGTTCTGTCAGCGGCGCAGCGCGTAATAGGGTTAGGGTTAGGGTTAGGGTTAGGGCGTAATAGGGCCTCTACAACGGCCGTCGATGAAGGTTCCAGGAGGGGAAAGCAAAACATGGCCCGATTTATCTTCCTGTTTTGTTATGTCATTCTTAACTAACTGAGCATGCAATGCAATGATCCCCCCGACCCCTTCCCGACCCCCCCCCCCCCCCCCCCCCCCCCCCCCTACACCTGAATCAAAACAAGTTTGTTTGTCAAAGCAAACCTTCCAAAGAATTCTGTGGTTGGGAAATGAAGGATAGCTTATCCTGAGTGATGGGTGTGGTTTTGGTAATGGTTAGGGGGGTGAAAGACAACTGCTCAAGCGCCTGGAGAAGGTGGCGGAGGTAGGTGGGGGAGGAGGTGGAAGAGGTTGGAGGTGGAAGAGGTGGAGGAAGGAGGAGGGAGAAGGTGGAGGAGGAGGTGGAGGAAGGAGGAGAGAGAAGAGGGAGGAGGTGGAGATGGAGGATGGAGGAGAGGGAGGAGGGAGAAGGATGAGGAGGTGGAGGAGGGAGAAGGATGAGGAGGTAGAGGAGGGAGAAGGTGGCGGAAAGAGAAGGATGAGGAGGAGCAGAAGCAGCAGCGGCCTCCAGGTCTCCACATCACCTCCAGTCCACACAAACCGCTGGAGAGCCCTGAGTCATCTTCCATCATCGCGGAGGACAGTGAAACACTAGGCGGCAGCAAATACTTTAAATTACCACAATAAAACATTTGTCCCAACAGCTCATTAGTTAATAATGTTTACAAAATACCCGCAACGGGATAGGACTGACAGAAAAGATTTGCTCTGTCGCTATGTCTTTTGTCCTACTCTGAGTTGCTTACCCTTCTGTCTTTGGCAGCCATAGGAGCCATAAAGCCATTCCCATTGTGTTGGCTCCTCACCTCTCGGCCTGTTAGCCGCTGAACCAGAGCTGGCCACTTTCCGAGGAGAAAGACCAGCGAGAACAATGAGGACAAAGGAAGACGGAGAGGAGGAAAGAGAGACCAAAGTGGACAACCGGCATTTTCACTGGAAAGCCTTGGGTGTAAAGCGACACCCTGCAAGTCTAAAGAGGATTTAACCCCACCCCTCCTCTGAGACCAGAACACAACCAGGGGCATGCCCGGTGTTAGCATCCACTCCTGATGGAAGTGTTCAATTGTATGCAAACGTTCTGACAATGATACTCCGATCGGAATGGAAAAATGCGTCGCCTCTTTCCACTGAAGCCAACGGCTGCACACACCCGGTTCCGCAGAGGGCCCCTCCCTCAGCCCAACCCTCTGGTTTAATCTATAGTAAATAACAGGAGGAACATAACAAATGCAGCGGCTGTACCCATGTCAAACGTGGCGCAAATGAGTAATCAATCCCGATCGAGTTCGTTCGTTTGGTCGAGTTCAACAGGCATCCTTCGACTCATCAACTTTTCTGAATAGCGGGTTAATGTGGAGCGTGAGCTCTGATGGCTCGGGGAAAGGTGTACGCCAGGGATGATCAACAGCTACCGTTGCCATCATCCTTGTTGACTCTCTGTTTGCTAGCTACCAAAAACGAAGGCCTTGACAACCCATCCCCCTGCAGAGTCCTCCACAGCTGCCTCGACGTTCATTTCAACAATCCACACCTCACCTCGTCGTTACCTAGGGTCGTTGTTTACACCCCGAGGCATCCCCATCGCGCGCAATTCACGCTTGACGAAAGGCTCATCACGGAAGATGCCTCAAAGTTGAAGTTTATTATTTTTAGTCTAATATGCAGGCAGCTCCTCCACAAACAAAAAAATCTTTATCCGCATTCTCCATCTCCGTCTGCTGGTGGTGTCACTCACTCTTTCCTCCACCGGCTCAGGGGGGGGTAACGAGCTGTGGCGAGGCCTGGCTAAGCGTGAAGTATTTGGGCCCGGCGCCTCCACGCAGCCTCCTAATCCTGACGGGTCCCCATGGGAGCCCGTGGCTGCCACAGCCAGGATTAAAGCCTGGGGCCCGGGCGGGCGAGAAGGTCAGGCCCCTGGCGTACCGTGTCAGGGCCGTGGAAAGGCTCCGTCCACACGCAGGTGCACGCGACACAGCCTTTTGGTCGGAAGCACTCTTTTTCGTTTGACAAGACATTTATTTTCAGACGGCCATTTTTTTCATCCGCTCCACTATTTGCCCAAGACTGCATAGAAGCACTAGTGTTTACAAGCAGTAGTTAAATTCAATTTATTCATGGAACACTTTGACACATGGGGTTAATATTTTCTAAAACGAAATCATACAAAGACAAAAATCATCAAAATAAACTAGAAAAAGATCTATAACAACAACTTGTGTTTGGGAAGCGCACCCACTAAGTCGTTCAACTCTCTGGGAGTGTCATTCTCAGGGCCACAGCCACTGCTGATGTCTCTCAGCATTAAGGTCCGTCCGTCTCCATGGAGAGCACCGTGGAAACGTCCCTGCCTCCTCGTCCCACGCTAATCCCTGAGCCGTTGGCCTGCAGCGCCCGCCACTGCCTGCCTGACAGGTACACGCCTCCAACATGCTTAACGGCTCCATTACCCCGCTGCCAGGGGCCGTGGCCGCTGACAGACGGCTTTTCACTTCAACCTGCCAGTGGCACTGATGGGTTGGGTGGGAGGGAGGGAGGGAGGGAGGGAGGGAGGGAGGGAGGGCAGTAAGAGAGGGTGAGCAGGGGGAAAGGTTTCTCATCCCTGACTAGAAATAACATCATATTGTGGATACCTGCTTTTTACAAGCAAATAAATGAGTCATTTCTGTTTGGCGCCTTAAGAACGTATCAGAACAACTCTAAGACGAAAAGGACGCCGTAGCTCAGGAGACGAGGAGGCTGAGGGAGAGGACGGAGAGGAGGAGGAAGGAGAGGAGGAGGACGGAGAGCGGTGGTGTTGACGACAGGCCCCTTGCTGACGTCTCCGGACTGGGACCAGACCAGGCCAGCAGACGGTCCTCCTGGGGTCCGCGAGGACAGGAAGTAAACACAGCCTCTCGGAGTGGACTCTGTTGCAGCAGCCGTGGGGGCTCCTCGCGCTCCAGCCAGGGGGGGGGCTGCCGACGTTCAGTGCTCCCCACAGCCGGAACGGCTCGCCTCTCCTCCCTGTCCCCGTAACACGACCTTCCCCCGGGCCGACTCCCTAAGGTCCACTGGACTGTTACCCGGCACAGACCTCCCAGGAGTGCGGTGAAGCTTTTCCATGAGGTACGGTGGCAGGTAGAGGAGATTCGGCGCGCTCTCTCTCTCTCTCTCTCTCGCACGACAGGGTTTTCAAACGACTTCATTCGGACAGTCGGAAAAATCTCTGGTGGGGGGGGGGGAGCTTTCCAGATGTTTCCAGAGGGCTTGTGAACGGTGGGACAGCTTGATGAATTGTTTTTCAAGCGCCAGGAATGTGCGGTTCAAAGGTGGCGCGTGCCAGGCCTGTGCGCTATGCGCTGCGCCGAGTGTTATGGAACGCTTTTGGCGGAATTTCTCATTTGGGGCTAATCGCCGGCTTAACGTTTGACACGCAACCGTGCCAGAGAGACAGACGGGGAGAGGGCGTGAGGCAGGGCCTGACAAATAACGGCCCAGTCACCAGTGACGCTCGCATGTTATCGGGGCCCCGCCGCAGGCCCCTCTGGGAAGATGACGTGTACAGTGCAGAACGCCTGCAGGCACCTGCTAAGGATTCCGGGGGCCGGAGGAATTCCACTCTCTCTCCCGTGTTCGCCAGCAACCCCTCGGTTCACACACCACGGCATTCCCGGGGGACAACGTCGCTCTCTTCACCGGGCTCTCGCTGGCGTAACCCCCCGCCCAGCCCGGGCCGTGCATTCCACTGACACATGGAGCGGATTGGGAAAGAGGTCGGCGTGGCAGCTGATCTTCGGGAGACGTTACATGGAGCCGCGAGCACGTCTTGCAGATGTGGCAAACTGACGCGGTCTCCACCCGTCGCTGCGATCAGTGGAGCACCGCTGGTTTGTGCAGGCGATGAAGTTAATAGTAGGCATCAGTGATGTGCAGTGTGTTTGACAAAGGCAGCAAAATCAGGCAAACAAACACATAAAGAAATACATCTTTTCAATGTATTCTATAACATGATTATATATATTGTATTATAATATAATATTATATAATATAATATATTATATACAATATAATATGAAAATAAGACACCAAGCCTCACTTACACGTTTGCGTATTATGACCATTTTAAAACATATAGGTTTAGGAAGTTTGCGACTGTGCGACCACAGCTGACCTCGCATGATCACGTCGACATTTTTCAGTGATGCGATCATTCTCTATTTGGGGTTGGCGTCTCGCAGTGTGCCGGCAGGAGGTCCTTGTGTTGAGGTGGGTGGCAGGGGGAGGGCGCAGTGCCTGGAGAATCCCCACCTGGAAGTACTTCTCTAGGGTCAAGGGTCAATGCTATTGAACCTGAGTGACAACGTCCACATGTAAACAAACACACACCAATCAGTGTAACAAGAGATTCTCCTCCCTCCCACGCGTTTCTCTCCATTGCTCCGCCATGTTGCACCCTTGGCTAGATTCGTAAGGGCTATTGTTTACACTAGCAACTAAAGAAATCATATTTAATATCAGTTGTTTTATGTACAATGTGTTAAAAAGGAGAATTAATAAGGAAACAACAATACAATGAGTGTTAGTCCTTTAGATGCAAATAAAACTAAAAAGATCTAATGGGCAGATAAACTTGATTATGTAACTATTTATTGCTCAGGCTTTTAGTCAAAGAGGTAAGGATGACAGAAATTGGAACAATTGACTTGACTGATTAATTTGAGCCTTTTTCCTGGTCATAATCCTTGAAATAGCTGTTATAATTTAAAGCAAGACAATGCTTGCATACAATGCTAGGAAACATTAATAGCCGCATTATCAGACTGGTCATCTACTTTCACATTGTGCTTTTTATGAGTTCAGGATACCGGCAGCTAGAGGAGGACATTCAATCCTAAGAAGCATGACAGATCAAAAGGGCTAACTCTTCCGGAGCATTGATGGAGATGTGGTGAGTGCAGTCCATCCCCTACGTAAAGTGTTTTACTTATAATAATAATACTGTAATAATGCTGATCGCAGCTAAGACTGAGCAAACACACAGAGACTTCAAACAGAGGTACCGCGGGGCAGCCTTTTCACACGGAAACCAATAAAATAGGAGACAAAAATACAAAATCAAACAATGACACTTGTTCCCAACAGGTATGATCCTTCTCATCTCATCCCAGAATGGCTCTGCTGTGTGCGACGAGACACAATCATATGAGAACGTTTCCATCGGGACAAAACGGGAAGTTTGGATGGTTCTCCGAATGGGAGGAAACGGATAAAAGGTCGCACTGTTACGAACGAGGTAAAGATTCATTTGGAGCATTGTCCGAAGGCCAAGCGTCCTGGGCAGAGCGTCATTAGAGCCTTGTTCCATTAAACACCAACAGGGATATGCATGAGGTCATGAGCCCACGCTTCACAAGCTGGCCCCCATATGTAGTCCACCCAGCCATCCAAGCCCAAAATGTCCAAGTCTTGTCTTTGCTTATCGAGGAATGCCAGACATTCCCTATTTTGTGTGTGTGTGTGTGTGTGTGTGTGTGTGTGTGTGTGCGTGCGTGTGTGCACTCAGCACAGACATGAGCACAACATATGAATTCACCGCTTTGAAATTCCAAACACTTGTAGAACCCCAAGCCAAAACAAGGGGATGGCATCCTGTTTTGTTCTCGGACCTTTTGAAAGGAGAGACGCCCCCCCACCCCCCCACTCCGACCCCCCCACCACCCCCACCCCTGCCCACCCTCCCACGCGGCTCCACAACAAACGAATGTTCAATGGGATGGAAACATTGGTGGGAGAAAACCTGGATGGCTCGTCTTCTCTCCATCGGTGGGTTTCCAGTGACGAGTCTCCATTTCAGGGCTGATTTGAGTCGAGGCTAAACCAATCAACATGCTCTCTTCTTTCAGCCGGACTCGCCGAGAGTCCCTTTGGTCTGCGGGCGACCGGCTTCCCTGCCCCGCCCGCCACGCTGCGTTGTCCAAAGCTGGTGTACGAATGCAAAGCGGTAGACTTTGAGCTTTGAGAATCACAGCCCCGTCCCGTTACCAACACACAGAAGGATTCGAACCTGGGCTTTCTGCAGCACTCCTGTGTGTACCGCAATGTTATTGTGATTTTTACTGTTGCTCTGTTCCTGTCCAATGTGCCTTGAGTCTTCTGACATAGTTTATAGGGCTTTTTTTTTTGCTGTGGATTGAAGGGGAAATAGGCTTGGGGGGAGGGGCTAGTTCGGGGGGGGGGGGGGTCGTCTATCGCAGAACTGGATTGTTCTCTGAAGGAAAACAACTGGCACTCAAGCCACAGCGGACTGGCAATGTAATAACAAACAATCCCGCTGGTGTGTGCGCCGTCGGAATTGTTAGCAAGCGAAGGAGCCATTGGCCTGGCGAGACGGCAGTCACTGTGGGTGCATGGGTCGGACTGCATGCCATTGGCTTGCAATAACAGGAACCCCAATGCGACTCCTGCAGGCTAGCAGATAAGGCTAGTTAAAGTTGGAGCAGGAGCAAGACAGAAGGAACTATAAAAAGCATCATTAATGCTTACTGAGACAATGGCGACGAGGAGCAGCCGAGATAGAGCTCGACTAACAAAGTAAGGTGGAGATAGCTAGCGTGGGTGGAGTGTCCAGCGATGTCGTATGAGTGACAGGGGACACAAAGCAACATGTTTTCAAGGAATGTAGACAGAGAATGGAATGGGTCTAAGACCAGGCCAGTGATTGACAGGATGCATGCGTCGCGCTAATTGAGTGATATTTTGCCCAGGTGCATTTCAGAACACATTCTGGTGGTGTGGAAAACATCAGTTGTAAAGTTTAACACTCGTTGGAATGCTGCCAGAGTCCTTTTATTTTTGGGGCATTTTATTTCCACCCAGGTCAACAGTAAAACCTTGTCTTCATAATGAATTGACTGGGTTGTCTGAGTTGGCTACTGTACCGCCATTGTTTGGGAGAAATCCTAGAAGGACTTTCCATCCATGGCAAACGTCTTGATTGTTAGCTGTCCAAAGTACAACATATTATGGAATCAATTGAGATGGCTATCAAGGTTTATTATCAGCCAGGAGCAAGGCGCCAGCGGCTTATGTAATTCCTGCGAAGTCACTCTTACGTGGTCACCTGAGTGGAGACTTAAACTACAGTAAGCCTGTGCCCTACACGAAAACCAGTGGGTGCGTTCTTGATGACACAACATGTTTAATGTTGACAGCGTGTGCCATGGTAACCAGGAGGATTTGCATGAGTAAAACCAATCCATTCCGTCGAATGCTGGCATAAACAAAAGTGCAGTGAGTACTGACTTGCGCCGCGCAATCATCACAGTTCTACTAGATTAATTATTTCAAGTGTGAGCGTTGGCTCTCACTGGAAGGTCTGCAAGTGCTGTTCTTGCCCAAATGTCAAGCAAGTTCAAAATGAGGTTCCCTGAAAAAAGGTATATGTGATGACAGCAACTGTTGGAACCGATTCAAATCTATGGCGCTGTAATGTTATGTACCCTGTTGGTATTTAGTACTAAATGTTAGATAATAGTCAGTTTATTTCAGACTTTTTATGTAAAATGAATCTGTGCAAAGCAAAACCACTGTAACTAGCTAATATGTAGTAAATGTTTCACGAAAATACACCACAATCGTATCCCTCACTTGCTAAATCTCTTGTGCCTTTTGGTCAGGGACAAGGGCATTCACACCACCGTGTCCAAACAACCCCAACGCGGAAAAACAACCAAAGGTACTTTTTGAATACACTTGGGCAAATGATCATAACAGGAAAGCACACTTCAGATCAAGGGCCCCCGCAGGATTTATGCGAACAAACCCGGGCCGAGCGGGCAGCCCGACTGAGTCAGCTGACTCACCGTGGGGTAACACCCATGGAGCACAATGAGTCTCTCCGCCGCGGTTCTCTCTTGCGCTCGGCGTTCTGTTATTCAGGTTCAACTGGAACACTGGGGCTGTCTCAGGGTCTGGTGTAGTGAGTCAAGAGTACGTCCTGTACAGGTTATTCCTGGGTTATGATTGACAGGTTCAGTGTTTTGGGCTCAAAGTTAACATTCATCTGAAGAATGCCCAACGAGATGTTGTCAGACACCCATTGTGGATGAAAACAGTATAGGACCAAGAACATTGACCACCAAATATCTTTATTTCATAAATAAAAACATCACAGCCCTCTTCTTTTCTCTGTGAGAACATGATGATGTCACTCAAAAGCTTGGCCTCACTGGCCAATTCGAATTACTTGAGTTTGAGAAGTATGTCAGAGAGAAAGCAGGCCCTTTGCAGGAGGATTCTGATGGATTACATGTGTTTGTGTCTTTGGACTGATCCCTGTGGTAAACACAGCTCATGTTCTGGTTAAACGTTGTCTCTCTCTCTCACACACACAAACACACACACACACACACACACACACACATGCACAGTCCTAACCGCATTGCGGACGGGCTGCAGCTCAGTCCTACTGTCGTGTGTGACATCACATTGTTTACCATAACCCCGGCGTTACAGAGCGGCTGGCCTTTGTCCCAAGTGACAGGCGGACT
This sequence comes from Aplochiton taeniatus, assembly GCA_017639675.1. Lineage (NCBI taxonomy): Eukaryota > Metazoa > Chordata > Actinopteri > Galaxiiformes > Galaxiidae > Aplochiton > Aplochiton taeniatus. The sequence continues at coordinate 2,181,383 of CM030182.1, read as the reverse complement.
CGCGCCAGAGTTCCATGCGTGCTGAACAGAGCTGGTTGATCATCAAAACCAGATGGAGAGAAGTTCTGACCGTGGTGTGTGTCGTCAACGTGTGGCTGCGGTTATCGATAACTGGCCATGGCGGTCAGGACATTGCGTATGTTACGATGCGTATGTTAAGAGAAGCACCGCGAACACTGATTTACTTTAACGTGCCAAAAGGGGAGACGACAGTGCAGCTGGCACAGTTGCAACCAGTTCTGCTATCAGCTAATACAATCTGTTACAGCCTACGAAGGCTGTAATCACCGTCAGGTCTGCCAATCACGTGCGGGATGCGGAGAAGGTTGAACCAGCACATAGTCTGGCCAGTGACGTCAAAGCGGAGCGCAGCAGGAGAGGACTCAGCAGCCAACGATGTCGCTGACTGGCTCTAGCTTTCTGATGGTACACTGCACGTGAGGCTTTGGGGTTTTCACGCCGACAAGGCAACGCCAGACTTTTGCGCTGTGGTTGTGATGTCCATAACCAGAGCCTAAGGATGCACAGTGGCTAGGCCAAGGAGCCCAACCAGGTAGAAATGCGCTTCAAATGAAATGCCTGTTTTTTTTACCAATGCTAGAACGACGTTATACTATTATGTTTTCCTCCGGATCAGGGTCAGTTCAATAGAGGCTTGCGAGATAACCGCCCCAATCTCGAGCCTATCACAGCCCCGCCCAGATCTAGACGCATCCGGTACACCACCTGATAGCTTCGTTGCCCCGAGGTGTGGAAATGTTTTGGCAGAACAAGATACGGGAGGGGATACTTCCAAAGTGTACAGTCACGAATACCCTCATTAGCCACCGGTACCCGGCCTGTCTCTCAGCCCGACTCTCTCCTGGGCACCCAGCCAGCCAGCCATTCAGCGGTGTTATATTGAGCCATCTAACATTACCTGCAGACACCAGGGCTAGTGCAAGGAAAACTCACCACACGTCAGTCACCATGTCACCTAATACCTTTTCATCGAGTCATTTGAATTGCTAAAAGGACCCCGATGGTATTTTAATAAACACTGTCTTGGCCTGGGGGGGGGGGGGGGGGGGGGGGCGAAGGGATAAGGAAGTGTCTAAAGATTTTAATGAGAGTTTCAAAACAAATCATTCCAACGTGGTTCCATGCTGGCCGTTCCACAGATGGACCTAACCTAAACAAGGCAGCTAACACTAACAGAGACGTTGGAACATTCCAGGGCTAATGCACTGGGGCGGTGTAGAGCCAGCTCCAGTGTGTTTACAGGCCAAAGACCTATAGGTATGAGCCTCGCGGCTTGCCGTACATAGGGGCTGCATCCAACCAGGCGGTGTTCTCACCCGCCTGGCGCGTGAGGTCACGGCCGGCCACCTCAGCCAGCTATCTCTGTCAAATCCCAACGGCCGCTCAGCCTTATCCCATCGGGGCGTGCGGGCGCGATATCGCTCCTCTATTTACAGAGCCAGGCCACTGTTGTCATGCGGCTGAAGTTCACCTGGGGCGATGGTTACAAATTGGCACACTCCAAAGTCAACATCAACCACGCCCCGATGAAAGGGTCCATAAGAAAGGCCACGCCTGACACCTCATATTGATCCTCGGAGCCGTGCACCGTCCAGAGACCTCTTCGAACGTCTCATAAAAAAGAAGCCATGTTTTGTTTTTTTTCTTCCTGTCCCCCGCGCGCTTTTGGGAAGCCGTGTCCCAGCAGGAAGCCGAGTTGAATGCATCCCCCGAGGTCGCCCTCCGCAGAGCTCGACTCATTCCTGGCTCCTTAGCTTTCCCTGACAGACGAGAGGCCTTTGCCATGGCTACCAGTGCCCGAAGGGCCATCAAGAACGCCCAGGCTTGGTGGGGGAAAAAATGAGCTTGATAAATGACTGACAACTCTGACACCGAGAAGACCAGCACGGCTCATCCATTAGCAGCCCACACAAAAAAAACCGACACTCGCGTCTGTGCACGCGATGCACAAGCAGACAGGAACACAGAACATGTATGTGCATGCACCGAGAAGCAAAAAAACGCACAAACATGTATCCACAAGCACCCGCACTATTGCACTTAACATAGAGATGGACAGAAAAGGTTTCTTTGGAGGGAAATGTCTCTCTCTGGTACTCCTAAATTGCTGTAAACGCATTAGGTAAAAGACAGGCTGAAGTCTGATGCACAGTTGTATTCATACCATAGGTTCAACAGATGTATGGGAGTAACACGGTTTCTGCTTTCAATGACTCTTTTTTAAAGGCAGGGTGTATGTCCACATCATTATGCACATCAAGCGAACCATGCAGTGTGTTTGTTTACCCATGTGGTTTTCATAGTGGGTGAAACTGAGGGGATCCTGCAACATCGAAACACCTTCCCCCAAATGAGAATGTGTACACTGTATGGCATGGACAAATTCAGGAGCACAATGTTTTTGAGTGGCCATGGCAACAGGCAAGCCTGATTACGGCCCATGAACAGGAAGTGCTGCACGGACAACAGGACGTGCCCTGGCTCCGGCGTCGAGGTTCTAAGAATTCCAGGAAGTTATTGTACTTTGTGGAATGGCCCCAGGAATGCAAGATGTCTGCCTGGAGTTGAGGGTCCTGGCTGTATCGCATGGTGAGGCCCAGCGGCTTTGAAGATAATGTCTTCTTGCTTGATGCATGTGTGGCAGTGTGCTGGCACAGAGAGGGTTATCCTCGCACGCCTCTCCCAATGCTCTCCATTCTCCTCCTGACAGACAAAAATGCACAACAGACGAAAAGGAGGAAAAAGTCCCGGGCCGTATTCCTGGACAATCCGTCACAGTGTTTTTGTCAAATTTATCGTAAGTGGTTACGTGAAGATGACTTTGCATATAAGTCTACTAAAACACAAATAACTGTGAAAGATGATTAAATATTAGCATTAGCAAATATCTGGCCTTAGTGACACGTTATCCAGTGAGCACTTGTAAAAAAGTCAATGTTAATGCCACTTCGGGAATAATAATATTATCTCATTTGCTCCAGACATCGACAAAAACTATTTTGAATAGTTATTTACTATAACTATCATTATCGCAAACTAACTGATTAAAATAGTTTACTATTTACTATAGCTAACTATCAAACTAACTGATGAACTAACTCACGGTCACTTTATTGTGTGGACAGTCCAATGGCTCAGAGTTGCTGTAGGCTGTCTCAAAGCATTAAGCCATAGTCTTCTCCTCACCCGAGAACCTGCACTCACACTTCTCCTTTGGGGCAGATCATGTATCCGGTGGGCGACATTCCTCCCTCCCAAGATGTGTTTGATCCTGTGTTGGCTACACCTGCCTAATTGGCCCCATCTCACTCTCCTTCCCTCTGACAGCCCAGCCTCACTGTGTTCTGCGCGTCAGTCCCTGACGCGTGGACAGAGCTGTGGGCCTCTGGGCTGGGGGCCAGTAGGGTCATGGGGGTCATGGGGGTCATGGGGGCCATGGGTTAACACCACAGGCTGTGCTCCAACAACAAACAAATTGTCTCAAATCCATTTAGCCTGAGATCCTTTAAGGCTGCTCACGCTCCAAAAATAAAGCAATATATGTATTTCCCAAAAGGACTTATAGATCACTATCTCTTTCCACAAGGTTTTATTTGATACATTTAGTTGTATTACATGCCATGCATTAAGTGCATCTCAAATATCTCCCATGGCTTTGAGCCCGTGGAAGGGAGGTAGACAGTTGAAGTTAATCTGGCAGGGGGGGGGTTGGGTAGTTGATCCTCTGTGGATCCAATGTTTTGGTGGTGCTGACAGCTATACCGTGCCTGTGAGCTTTCCGTGTCTGGGTGTGTGCCTTAGGTGTAGCAAACCCTATGTCGGCTCTCCCTGATGGTGTGTTTGTCAACAGAGGGGTCAACGGGTTTGACCTCCTCTTTTGCGCCAGCCCTGCTGGTCAAGATCCAGGCCGGAGGAACGAGAGTAGAGATGAATGAGTCTGCTTAGGAAGATTGGTAGAAGCCAGAGACTAGTTTAAGTCAAAAAACAAACAAAGAAACAAACACACACACACACACACACCCACACACAAGCGTGTGTAGTAAATACAATAGGATTTAGTGAGTTTCAAATCAATTCATTATGGCATCAGGATAAGGGTGTGTAAGGCAACACGCTCTAGCAATCACAGTGGGTGTTTGAGGCCCTCTAGTGCTGAAAGACACACACTTTAGATTAGAGCAAGTCTTCGCTAATAAAAGTAAATGACACAAGTACAGTCATTGTGGGGGTGGGGGGGGGGTGACTTTGAATCATGGTGGTGTGGCACACCACCCCTACTGTCCAGTAATCTATGTCTGACTTTGATACATGCAGCCTTTGACATTGCAGAGGGTCGTGGAGGTATTTTAATCAATGGCTTGAGCTCAATGTAAATCCTGTATCAAAACCGTCGAAGCTGTTTCATCAGAATTTTGCAGAATGTCTAAGAGTGAACAGAATACTGTACATTCTGTTTCTATACTGTATACTGTAACTAATCATTTATCTACCTTATAACCTAACCTATTAATAGAATATCATAGAATATCCAGTAATAATGTCTTCACAGTACAGGTCCGTTATTTGTTTGGTTTGATTTTGGTTTTGCGGACCATATATATTCTTTGTATCTAAACTAAATTACATCAACGTGTAATTTAGTTTCCTTTTGACTCAGACAACAATCAGATCAAATGTTCACACTTCATTCTCATGGTGGCCAAAGCAAGTTTGTTCTATGTTTGTTAATCCTGAAAAATGGAAGAAAACATTTCTGTAAAAGCATTCAAGCTCTTTCTAAGAAGCAGTTGGAAACGGCAGTTACAAAGGTGAGTTACAGTACCTAACCTTATATTGAATACAGGTTGCTGTTATTGTTATTATTGATATTATTGTACAAGACAATCTAGAAGGCCAAATGAGACAAACAAAAACTGTAACAATGATAAAGAAAATGTGTTTTGACTGTCTAGCATCTTATACAGGACAATGACATTGATAAATACCAGTGCATCACTTGGCTAAGCTAATTAGTTCAATAGTAAAGAGCTAATTTAGCAAAGAGAAAATGACAATACAGGAGTCGATCAAAATGAAGAAATCACATTTAGCAACAATATTCGTACAGTATCATTTTATAGCAATTACGAAATAGATTAAGAAAGAAACAAGATACATTTTTGAAGGTATAGCTTAGATTGAGTTTTCCTTGTGTTCCATGTATCAACGCAATATGTCCTCATGCAAACTTAAGCACTAATCGCAGTGTGATGTGGTGGTACTTTATTCATATACACATGCTTATTAATGACAAACTGAGGGGTAAAATCAAATTCATTTTGTTGGAGAAGCTCTCCAAAGGTATAACAGTTTGAAAATAAAACACCTTTGTTTCCATTCATTTCTTTGTGTACATTTTGGTATAAGTTACCAATGTGTTTTGTTGACCAGAAGCCCCCTCCTCAGTTAAAGCTAAAGAAAGCGTCACGTCCCTCCATCAGTCACCGTCCCCAACTCCTCCTGGCTGCTCTCTGTGTCATGGTCACCAGAGACCAGCAGGGGGAGCACGCTGGCTGAGCACAGCAGCTCATTATGATTATTAGTTTCACCTGTCCTGTTTGGACAGGTATTTAAGTTCCTGGTTGTTGTACCCATGGCCGTACCATTGTTCTTTGTGCGAACATTCCTGTGTACACATATCTTTGTATGTGATTATTGTTTCTGTGAGTAAAACCATGTGCTTTCACCCCTGGAATCTGAGTGGCCACCCTGGGTGCCAACCCATTGTCCTAAACTATGATTGGCTGATCTGCCCTGTCAGAGGTGGGACTTAGTTTGAACTGTTTGATGAGTAAACCAAACTTTCGTTTACAGGTGTAATTCATTCTTGAACTTGAGAGGCAGTAATGCGCCAGAGTAGTGTCTGGCCTGCCCCAAACCTTGTTTTCTTTTGTATGTTGCCTACCTTTGGAGGTACAATTTCTTTAAAGACATTATGTGATTGACATATGCTATTTACATTATGTGACATATGTAAGTTATCTTCAGGTAATAAAAAGGGGAGATTGTAATAAAAGCCGAATGTATGGCATGTTACCTACCTGAGCATCCCAACTTAAAACTGGTCAAATTAAGAGTCTACTACTACTCCAATACCTAGATGTTTCTGCAAGGGATATTACAACTTGATACTAACGTTATGTAAATAAATATATATATTTAGGAGGAGGCCACCTCAGGCTCCAAACGCCCTCTTAGATACCAAACCTATAACATTTAGATTTACACACCATGCTGTAAATACTATTGCCTCTAATTAATAGCATGCTAATAAACATAGCAAATAAAGACAAACATAAAAATACTGATAACAGATATCACACATTTATTGGACATTGAACGTTCCCCCTCCTTTACCTCCACGCTCTGGCTTTCGTCCGTGCAAGCCTCTGGTTCCTGTTCCTGCTCTAGGACCGGGCCATACACGATCAGACATGGAAGGTCCAGGCAGGAGTCCAGGGCAGTGTCAGGCTCTGGTCTGGGCCGGCAGAAGATGAGCCTGGGGGTTGGGACACGGGGCTTAGGCCCCCGCAGAAACCTCCACCAGGTCCACCCCCTCCTTTACCTCGGTCAGGGCCTCCACCTCTCTCGTGGTCTCCTCATCTTCTATCTTTGCCTCCACCTCTCTCTCTGAGTCACCATTGTTTGCCATCATTTTGAACTGCTCCGTGGATTGCTTCTCAGTACTTACTAGGTTGCTTTCCTTGAAACAAGTGGAATCAGGAGACGCGTCACCCCCTTATATAGTGGAATGGAATGATGTCATAATGATGTCACAACAGCATTCTCTGACAAAATTACTTTTTTATTGGCTGGTTAAATTATGATGTCACAATCAACTAAGGAAAATAAAGGAAACAAAGAATTAGAATCTTCTAAATGTGAGATAAAACTGTTATTTTTGTCCCCCCAAATGCAAATTCAACTATTTCAACAGCTTTAGCATTTTAGTGGATTTATTTTATATTAATTTAATCCTAAACACATTTATGTGAGTAGCGGCAATTACATATAAATCTCGAAATTCATGTGTGAACTGTTAAGCATTTCTTTATGAAGAATTTTTACTTAAAGTTAAATAAACAAGATATATCAAGTTGAAAGCCCTGTAAAGATATCTACTATAACTTGATCTAGGGTTAGGTTCCGAGTTCGAACCGGTTGGTTCACGGTTTCAAGGATACTGTCCAGGGCAAATGAGCCATACTTGTCACAAACCGGCACGGCCGTGGCAAAGATGGAGATGCACACCAGCCGTGAACTTCCCAATGATTTATTCACAAAATAAGAACACAATAGACAAAATAAACGGACTCAAATCCTCAGTCGTAGCAGCAGTGTCAGCGAGGGCATGTCTGAGTGGAGAAGCATGTAGGTGGGATGTTGGTCTGGGCGGCAACAGAGACCAAACATCGACCAGAAAGCAGACGGTGTCTCAGGAAAGAGAGAGCCTTTCACGGGAGCACTGGGACACCAGCTCCAGTTGCTGTCAATGCCGGCAACCCTTGGCCACGCCCACCTTCAGTATGCTACCTGTAAGAGGAAGAGAGAGAACAACCACAGCAGCCAGGCGACATGCAGACAGGGAGGGTCGTCACAGGTGTAATAACCCCTGCAAATCGAGTAACAAATTGGTCTGTGAGGTCATTTGAATTCAACTTGAATGTTGTTGTCAATTGCTTTTAAAGTTAATATTGAATGTTTCTGACAGTTTTTGCCCAATTATGAAATGTATCTGTCGGCGAAGATGTAAAAATGGTTTGAAAACCAATGGATCTTAAAAGACTATAGCTAAAGCTAAGTTACTTTGAAGGTGTAAAAGTGGAAGAAACTTGTTTTTGACTTGACTTCTTTTTTCTTTGAAAACCATGAAGTGCCAAAACATTTACACATTTCTTATTTGCTGACATAGTACCAAGGTTGTGGGGCTACAACGTCACAGGAACAGTGCACACAGTACATCACTGACAGGGGATACAGGGACACGCAACACATGTGAGCATCAGAGTATCCCTGTTACCTTGGTTTCTCTGATGTAGCCACTGGGTAAATCCCAGTTTAGACCACTAGAGGGCGGAAGGGTTCTGTTCAACCATTCCGTGATATTTTCAGACATTAAATCTGCATACCACTTACATAATAAAAACTGAGTAAGATAATGTGCCTCCACATACTTAACATTTTGTTGAAAAAAATGTATTTTTGTATTTCTGTACTCTCTGCTTCCACCGTCTGTGAGCAGGGATTAAGCTCCACTCAGACAAGCCACTAGGCTGGTGAACCCTGTCTGACTCTAATGTCTACAACACAGCTTTCACCCATCACCCTTCATCTTCCGACTTGTCTATTTAATCCATTGATCTCTTAAGCTGTCTCTTCAATTTTTTCTACCTTTTGCCGTCTGCATTTGACTTCTCTGTCTACTGAAGCGGGGATACGTGCGCCGACATTCACACGTTTATTTTTATTTGGACTGTGTTATATCATGGATGTCCCGAGGCTCCTGCCTCAGCCTTTATCTGAAGCTCATCAGCAGCAGCCAAAAAGTACAGAGACGCTCCCAGGCCAATCTGTCCATGTTTAGCTAACGGGGCCCTCTAGCTGCACAGACACGTACAGAGAAATCCATTCAGCACATTTCGTCATTTCCACACACCACATCTTTATGCTTTTTCATGTGTTTGGGGGTAAATTCTGTTGATCTACTTTCCTTCAATCCGTTTTCTATTCATATACTTCTTATTAAAGCTAAGAGCTACTGTTGGTCTTTTCCTGAACCACGACGATATCCGAGGGAGACGGGACAACAGAATAACGGTCACAGAGACCGGTCCATCTTAAAGCGAAAGCGCCGCGAATCGGTGAGAAACAGACGTGAAACTACTCGACAAGGAGAGGAGGCAGTCGGCTCTGGACACCAGCCGGCAGGGGGGCGTTCTTGCCTTCTCTCTGGGTGCCAGGGCGGCAGAACGGGTGGCGACGGCAGGGTGCACACCCAACAAGAGCCCCTTTCATGGCGGCCACAGCCTGGGTCAACTGTGCAGAGGAGACAGGCAGGCCCGCAGCTGTCCATCCAGGCAGTGGAGAAGGAGGAGGGGGGGCGAGGAACAGCGGAGGTGGGTAGGGGAAGGAGGGAGGGGGGTCGGAGAAGGAGGAGATCTCTCCTATACAACCCTTGGGCCAATCCACTGGCTCAATGAGATCAACTGAACGGGGAAAAATTGAAGACAAAGATGAGCCTATACGTCGATGGGGGGGGGGGCAAACCATTTTTGGAAACGCCATACAGTCAATTTGTATTGTTGCACGTATCTTAAAAATACCACATCTGCAATCACGGTTTAGTTTGCCTCGTCAAAGATGGTTAAGGAGACACCAGATATTGACTATCCCTAACCCAACCCACCAGATATTGACTATCCCTAACCCAACCCACCAGATATTGACTATCCCTAACCCAACCCACCAGATATTGACTAACCCTAACCCAACCCACCAGATATTGACTAACCCTAACCCAACCCACCAGATATTGACTATCCCTAACCCAACCCACCAGATATTGACTATCCCTAACACAACCCACCAGATATTGACTAACCCTAACACAACCCACCAGATATTGACTAACCCTAACCCAACCCACCAGATATTGACTAACCCTAACCCACATCATGTCGACTAACCCTAACCCACCATGTATTGACTAACCCTAACCATAACCCTAACCCACCATGTATTGACTAACCCTAACCATAACCCTAACCCACCATGTATTGACTAACCCTAACCATAACCCTAACCCACCAGATATTGAGTAACCCTAACCCTAAACCTAACCCACCAGATACAACCCTAACCCTAACCCACCAGATCCTGACTAACCCTAACCCACCAGATACAACTCTAACCCTAACCCACCAGATACTGACTGACTAACTCCTCCTTGTCTGTGTCACCGCTGCCCAGACTCTGGCACTGTCTGTCCAGTCTCAATATTCACAGCAGACATTTCACAGAAAACAACCAACCTGATCCTCCATTAACATCTTAGAAATGTTTGGGTTCTCTTTCCAGACCCTGAACTCTCTAGCCTGTATCCAAGCTGATAGGCTTTACAAGACTGGCCATGTGTCCTTTAAAAAAAAAACGATGTAATGACGTAATTTGTTTGTCCCTGTGGTAATGTAAGGCTGCATGTTATCCTACAATGCTTGGCTGTTTTTTTTTCTGCTTTTGCTTTAAGGAAGCGATGTACCCTTGACCATGACACAGCAGGGTGATTTATAAACTGCATGACCCAGGAGGGGTAAGGTTTACCCAGATGGTTGAGCAACAAACGCTGCAGCCTTATCAGTAAACCTTCACTGTTAAAGCTTTTCCCAAAGGCGGTCTGCTGATCCAAATCTATTTGGCCAATCTGTACATCTGATGCAACGCTATTATTACAAAAATAAAAAATATACGGAGTATTTCACCCACAGCAACTGCTTAAAAATATTGCCCCTGGTTCAACTCTGTGACTCAACTGATTAAATCCAGTTAGGTTAGATTAGGTTAGATTTAAATTAGATTCCGCAGAATCCAGAAGTCCAGTAGATTAAGTCCAGTTTTTCATGCACATTTTGCTCTGTGTGGTCTGGCATTTGAGGGCCATTGTTACAGTTGCATTGTTATACAAGTATGGGCCTAGTCAAGAAAGCAGAAAACACTGTACAATTTTAGTTTATGTATATTGTGTAGCTGCATGAGCTTTGTTGCATGTATTCCCATAATGTTGATTAAATGCAAATCATTATGAAGTCTTTGGTCAATGAATCCATCTCACTATCGGCTAAAAATCATTGAACATGTACCTAACCACAACCAACTGGAGCACCAGTTGAGCATACACCAGGAAAGGGAAGTTTGCAAGGCAGTAGGACCTACATCTTGTTTTTGTTTGTGCGCGCGCGTCAGGCAGCAGCTGAGCTCACGCGCCCCACAAGGAGGAGTCTGGCAACTAAAGGATTTGATTAGCCGCCTCGTGCCGCTCTCTATGCGCTCAGATGTCTAGAAGCCCGATGAGAGCTGATACTGAGGACCGTAGATCTTTGCGATAGTAGACTGACAAGAGAAGCAGTAGTTTTACCTTTTAGCGACCGGCTAAATTTCGATGTACATTAATTTAGGGAGAATTATTGATTTGTTTACGCAGATACGCATATGCATTTTATATGCATATGGAGAGATAATGGAATGCATTGAAAGGACTTCGCAATCTGTTTAAAAGTTAGCATTATTCCGTCTTTGAGTTGAACACTGAAATTAGAGGACTTTCTACAATTCCCCGCAACCATCAAAACGGACGTACCTTGTGGATTAAGATACAACTAAATGATCACACCTGCACACTAGTTGGCAAGACCCACGTTTTTTCTGGGTATGGCATTTGTGTAGAGTAGGTTAACGAATACCTCAGGAGAGTGATATTAAGTCCAAGCTTCATCCAGACACTTAATTACAGTCAACCGGCTGTCAAGGCTACTTTTATTCAAACATTGCATTTGTTGCGCTTTGCGCTTTTCTGTCACTGGTCGCTACGGACTGCGACAAATAGAGCAGACAGTCCGGGTTTAAACCTGACATAATAAAGGTGAGCATCCCTCTGAAGAAGAAAACTACGACAAATAATGAGCATTTAATTTGTGCTTTTGTAGTATGTTTTATTGCACGTTTTGTTGTTTTTTATTTATCTTAAATGCACTATACGTATTTACGCATGGTGCCATACGGTATTTCAATTACTGATTTGGCTACTATTAATATTCTGCCTTCCTTTTCTTAGTGGATTATATTAGTACGTATATGCTATAGCACACCAGCAAATTTGTTCATTATTTCATCATATTTCTTAATAATCACTCCGGAAATTAATTAAGAAGCGCACCTATAGTTGATAAGCTCAATAGCGATAGAGGCGTTCAATAGCGTTCAATCGCAAGATGCATGGATTATGTTGTTTGTCTAATATTAAGTTTGTCTAATGCACCGATTTCTCTTTTTTTCCCTATTTTCTATTTTCTATTTTTTTTCTTTTTAACAGATATTGTCCTCGCTTGAATTTTTATATTAGACATATATCTACGTTCACGTGAAGACTTGTCATGCCCGTGTCAGTCAGCTCGTCAGACCTCCTCTCGGTTCTGTCTTCGTTTCCTGGATTTTAAGTTTCAGCGGGGAAAGAGCAGTGGTGCCTCGTCTCCGTCCACTCCCACCGAGCCGGCCTAATCCGTGAAGCAGTGCCTGCCCTCACCATGGGCACCGTCCTCTCGCTGTCGCCTGGCACCCGGAAGCAGAGCTACTATGACAATCGGCCGGGCTCCCTCAGTCACTACCCCAGCCTGAGCAGCCGCTCGCTCAACACCCAGAAGGACCGCAGCCTGAAGCGGGGCCAGTCCATCTTCCTGCCGGCCCTCACCTGGAAGCGGCTGGTGGCCTCCACCAAGAAGAGGGGGAGCGGGAAGAAGGGCCCGTGCGGCCCGGGGCCCCTGGCCGACCCCTTCAACAACAACAACCTCAACATCTACCAGAAGGACCCCGTGCTGCACCTCAACCGCGAGAATGTGAAGAAGTCGCTGTCGTGCGCCAACCTCTCCAGCTACGAAGGCCCGGCGGGCCTGGGCCTGGGGCCGGGCTACGGCCTGGGCCTGGGCCACGGCTACAACTACGGCTACTGCAAGCCCCCGCAGCTCGCCTCCGCCAAGAGGGCCCCGCAGGGCCACCCGGCCTCCTCCCCCAAGCGGGTCATCGTCCAGGCCTCCACCAGCGAGCTGCTGCGCTGCCTGGGCGAGTTCCTGTGCGGCCGCTGCTACCGGCTCAAGCACCTGTCGCCGGCCGACCCGGTGCTGTGGCTGCGGGCGGTGGACCGCTCCCTCCTCCTGCAGGGCTGGCAGGACCAGGCCTTCGTCACGCCCGCCAACGTGGTGTTCGTCTACATGCTGTGCCGCGACGTGGTGGACGGCGAGCTGGTGGCGTCGGAGCACGAGCTGCAGGCCACGCTGCTCACCTGCCTCTACCTGTCCTACTCCTACATGGGCAACGAGATCTCCTACCCGCTCAAGCCCTTCCTGGTGGAGGCCGAGAAGGAGGCCTTCTGGGACCGCTGCCTGGCCATCATCGACGCCACCAGCGGCAAGATGCTGCGCATCAACGCCGACCCCCACTTCTTCACGCAGGTGTTCGCCGAGCTGAAGAGCGAGGGGGGCTGCGGACCTCAGGACTACAGCCGGGTGCTGGACCGGTGAAAGGAACCCCAGAGCATCCCTCAACAGACGCCCTCATTACCGATCCAAGCCAGACACTTCTCCTTATGGACCTGCCGGACTATTTCCATAGAGGCTTCCGGGTAGACCATTCCGTCAGCTTTTTGACGACCCTCAGTTTGCTCGAAGGGAAGATGTGTGATTAATGGCGCGAGAAAAAAATGGTTCATTTCATCAACTAGTTAGTTCATATTCTGGAATACTCACCTGGGTTTACTTGAATGGTGGAGCCATTTGGTCCAGTGGTTGTCTTCTCTGGCCCCGCTCCACCCATCTGTAACCATTGTTCCCCTGGCCAGCTATTCAGCTGGGGCTGGTCTTTCTTCAGCTTGCCCTCGGACCACTCCACCACAGAACACCTCTGTATCCGTCAGCCTGAGTTATTTATTGCATCACTGGCAAATGAACTGATTCACCCTATGGAAACATCATGTTTTTCCAATAATAGAATTTATATATAATATCATTTATTATTGTAAAATTTGAAGTACAGTATGTTATTATGTCACAAGTAGCCCAGGGTAAAAACGTTTATTTTTATTTTTATCAATGATATATTCAGGACGTTCAAGTAACAAGTGACGCTACCGAAAACAGAAAATATACCCGGCCAACATTTGTCTTTTTTTAGCTCCATCGTGTGTAATGGAAGAGAGTTCCGATCGATAGGAACAGCTGACCTGCGCACGCGCGCTCCTGTTGCTCCTGCTGCTGTGTTTGGCCATCTCACCAAGCAAACCGCCGAGGTTTGTGCAGGAGCCTTTTGATAACAGAGGGCCGCCTGGCCCAAGGGGGCCACTCTGTCTGTTTACCCAAACCAGTCTGCAGGGCGCTTTGTGTTTATAGCTATTTTATCGGAGGTCTCCCGGTGATTGCGCGCGTGTCTCTCTGTGTGTGTGTGTGTGTGTGTGTGTGTGTGCACGTGTGTGTGTGTGCGTGCGTGTGCGCCATCAGCTGCTTACCCTTTTTTTGTTGTTTCCGAGGTGCCTTGTGTTCAGAGAGGCCTGCTGCCGTGGTATTAATGAGATTAGGAGATTACCCCTGCCCCTCCCCCCTCCTCCCGCTCAACCCGTCCCCTTTTGTCTACCCCCAGCCCTTTGACGACTAATCCACACACACACACACACACACACACACTCCCATTAAGCAATCTACGGAGTGATGGAATGTGAATATGACACACGTGTACAGTGCGTTGGTGGCGGCGGTCTGTCCTTGGTTCCCAGCTAAAGGTGACAAGATGGAGGCTGTTGTGTCGCTGTTGTTGCTGTCGCCGTTGTTTTTAGAACCCCCTTCCTTGCCTGTCCCCTGCCTATCTTCATCTGCAAAGGAAAGGCGGTCTAGGACACGGTTATATTCCCTATTTATTATTATTTATTTTATTTATAACCTTTTTTTGGAGAAAAAAAACGTGGAAATTATGTTCCAAGCCTTTTAATCTGAGTCCCGTGAGGGCTTGTGTGTGCTCGTCTGTCGCACACAGACAACAGATTGTTGTTATATTATAGGAATATTAATATAATATATATTATATATTAACTTATTATTAATAATAACATAATTCCTTTGGCCAGGAATCCCTCTCCCTCCCTTCTCCCCGGGCTCCCGTAGGGAATAGACGCACTCTGTGCACGCAGAGATCCCTCCCTTTGGGCTTCAGTGGATCTGACAAAGGCACGGAGGGAGAGTGACGGAAACTCCAGCAAATGGGAGGGCAGGATACTGGCGAATAGGAGGGTAGGATACTGGCGAATAGGAGGGTAGGATACTGGCGAATAGGACTGGAGCTTGGGGTCTGGGATCTGAGGTCTGGGGCTGGGGTCTGGATGACTTCCGGCTTGACAAGTGACAGGGCCAGTGCTCTTTAATTTCGATGTGACTGGGCGCTGCCCTCCCTCTCCCAGGCATACATCAGCCTTGGTACCCTCGAATACCCACAACACACACACACACACACACACACACACACACACCAACACACAGCAACAGAAACAAACACTTACTGTTCAACGCGAGACCTAGGCGCTGAGATTTGCACACCAATGCTTTCACAACAGACTTGACCTGACACACACGTGTACACACACACACACACACACACACACACGGGGGTAATCCGGTGCTAATCCTTCCTCGCAATCAAATAGAGAGAAAGAGCGAGGGATGAAAAAAACACGGAGTGAAAGGAAACGTTTTCAGACTTGAGGTTCGGTGTCACACTCACCCGGCCGCTCTGGGCCTTTAGCTCACTCCTTAATGTCCCCTTTACAGAGCTGCAGACCCCCCCAAGCCTCATCCAGCTCACTGGAGCTTAGTGGAACCAGTCCAGTGGGGGCCTGCCTCCCAGGGGAGGGGCGGGGGGCGTAGTGCAGCCACAGCCCGGGATGGAGAGGCGAGAGCAGGCCGAGGGGTGGCCGGTGCCCCGGCCTGGACGTGGCCGTCTCACAGAGCTTCCATCGGCGGCCATGTTGGATGACTCGGCGGGACTCTGTCGTTTGGGTTACGTTGGCCAGGCCACTGGCGCTTACAAGGACCTACGTGTGTTGACAGTGTCGGCACAGTGCCCCCCCCCCATCCACACCCTGCTAGTCCTGTTCCTGCCTGCTCCCCTGGTGTCCCTGCTGGTTACGTAGGATTTCACTTGTCGAGATGGACGGCTGGGATTTAGCAGCTAGTGCGGTCCCATAGGGCCTGGTAGTGTGTGTGTGTGTGTAACTGGGACTACATTTGAGGTGTAGGGCTGGACTAACAGCTTCCATCACCAGGCCCCTGTTCTACACCTGCACCTCCCTTGTATTTATCCCTCCACCGTCCAGATTTGTTTTGGAAAAGCCCTTGATCTTGGGAGGATACTTTCAAGGAATTCAGTTTGCCCCTTCACGTCACGATGAATGTGACCCGAATGAAAGGCGCCTCACACACACTATGTATGGGCGAACATCAGTACAGCTGACCTTTTAATGGACGTAGGAAAACCTATTTCCTTTTCCTTTCCATACAACTAACGGGACGAACCAGTCGCTCGCTGTCTGTCTTCGAGACAAGTCATCCATGTTTGATTACCTCCGTCTAAGTGCAATCCGTCACGGAGTTGGATCTTATCACTCTTCGTCCGATCGTATGCCTGAGGTGAAATGACCTGAGCCAATGACACTTCTCAACAGACTACATCGGTCCATTAAAACCCTATCGCAGAAACTCTCGTCTATTACTCGACGGGACCCGCTCCGCAGCAGCGGGAACTGTTTGGTTATCACGTTTGTTTTTTATCAAGTTATCACCGATCTACTCTACAAATCGTCTTGACATAAACTTGGAGTAGTGGGGATGTACTGCACCAGTAGGAAAGGACAGATGGACCTACTAAGGTACAAAACAAAAAAAGGAACCACGGATGTTTCGAGAAATCCTCACCCCAGCGGCTATTGCGGGAGACTTTGGTTTGGGGTAACAGGTTTTAAGGCACCATAGCTCTGTGAGCTGTGGTACATAATTGAACTGTGTATATGATGTATTTTGCTGCTATGTTGGTGGAAAATTGAAACGGCACTCCTTTGACAGCCTGGCTGAAGTCCAGGCGCCACAAGAGTAAAAATTGTACGGTGTGAATACGTTGCTGTGTAACAAAATGACCGACGAAAAAGCAAAAAACGAAAAAAAAACAAAAACACTTGTATTGCCAACGTAGGTGTGTGCATGCCAGCCAGATACTATTTTTTCTGCTTTTTATGTAATTCTATTTTCAAAGGAAAATCCCTTTCTTTGGTAACTACAAAAGAGAACTTGTTGGATTATCCCCTTACTGGGACATCTAATACAAACAGTGTTAATGTTAGTATGTAATTATCAAAGTCACAATGACTGATACAATTCTAGCTGCATTTTTGTCCTTGTTGGTTGTGGTTATATTGATCTTTGACACTGGAGAGGTCTAAGATGAAGTTGTCTTGATACCTTGAGACAGGAGCTCATCAAAGATGTAACACTAATACTCTCTTAGCTCCGAAACACAAACGTTGACTTCCAAAACGTAGTGGTAGATATGGTCGTAAGCTGCCGGGCCTACTGGCTTTTCCGCTGTAGTTTTGAAGCTTCAAGACTAAAAGTCTCAATCGGTGCCTGTCTCGCTTCCTTAGATAACAGCTTAGGAAATAGGGAGTCAGTTTGAATCAGAACGTCAGAGAGACAATGGGATTGGCCATTTTATACGGGCTCTGTGTGTTTAGCAAATGCAGAATCAATAGGGATCAATGGTGACCCTCATCAATGGACCAGATGGGGAAATGGGACAAAAGAGGGCCATTGTAGTTGTTCAGTAGTCGCGGGGCAGCTCTGACCAGCTCTGACACCCAGCTCCTTGTTGATTGTAGGTCTTGAGCGTTGCCTCGAAAACAGAGAAACCTCCAGCTGTCTCGCGTTGTTACGTGCTACACAGCAGCGAAACGGAGATAGAAATGATTCCCCCGCCATCAGCCCCAAGTGCTGCGTCAACACAGGGCCTCGTTAGAAGAACAGATCCCAGCTGTGGCCCTCGTCTGTCCCCGCGCACCAGTCAGCCTGGGTGTCCGGCTACCTTCACCAACCTACAACACGAGCTCCCATGGCAACCTTCACCAACCTACAACACGAGCTCCCACGGCAACCTTCAAATGAAGAAAGGCCTCATGGGAAAATGACCTGAAACAATTAACCCCCGAGTGACTTTTGTAAAGCCACGACATCATGTGTAGATACGTCAATACTGCTGTCAGGGAAAACTTGAAGACCCGAGATGAAACATTTGGACTGCTTTTTCTTGCTTCCCCTAAGGTGTTAGAATGCATTTTCTCCCCGTTTTCATGATGATTGTTGACTATGATAATTATTTAATAAAGTATGGGGGTGGAATCCAAAGCCCAAGGAAGTTTGTTCTTTTGATGTGTTCTGGGAAATGAAACGGTGCGATACTGTGTGAGTGCACTCTCTGGTTTACACACGCACACACGCACACACACACACACACACACACACAGACTCGCTCACTTACACACTCTCACACACACACACACACACACAGACTTTGTCTTATTCCCAACCCCCTTGCCCGAGCATCTGCGTAGCCCACACGCCAGGGTTGTGTTCTCTGTGTGTGCACGTGATATACTCCCTGTCTGGGACGAAGGACTGGCTGACTGGCTGGCTGGCTGGCTGGCTGGTTGGCTGGCTGGCTGGTTGGCTGGCTGGTTGGCTGGTTGGCTGGCTGGCTGGCTGACTGACTGGCTGACTGGCTGTAAATCCATCCAGGACATAGACTAGCTTAATGCACGGGCCACACAATAGGCTGGCAGTGCAGATGGCCTTTTTGTGTGTGTGTGTGGGGGGGGTGTTCCTGTCGATGAGCCCCGCTCCGTGTGTGCCTGGTGCTGCAGTCAATCGACACCCACCACCCTGCTCCGCTCCTACCTGAAGGGCATGGCAGCCGGGGGCCACACTGGGCTGTATGTGCCATGTGTCACTGGACACAACCTCGTCTCAGGACGTCCAATGCAGAACCAAGTGTGGGCCAGAGTGGTGAAGATAATAATATGAACAGACAGTTGTGGCTCAACGTGACACACAGCGTACATAGGGATAAGCAAATAGGTACTGTAGACATGGTGTAACCTTTGCGTGTTTGCAAAAGGCGGCCCTTTTCGGTTTTGCATAGCCTGTCACGCAGGAATATGTGTGTGTGTGTGTGTGTGTGTGTGTGTGTGTGTGTGTGTGTCAGTGTTTTGGTCTTTAGGCAGGGTCTAAATTGTGGGGGGAGAGAGAGCGAGGAAGGCTCCAGCAGGTCCTGCGCCGTCTTCTTTAGTACCAGCCCAGTGGTCAGTGTAGCCTCCGCCCCGGGCCACCTCCGCTGTCACTGCACATCATGGCTGAATCACACAGGCCCCAGAGGGAGAAAACAGGGCGAAGGAGAGGAGCACACGTTCTCAGGCACAGGGACTCAAACAGGCAGACAATAACAACACACCAACATGCCCTTGGCCTTCTGCCGGCGAGCTGTTATTTTCCTTCAAACAATCCTATTCTCAAAGCAGAAAATGTGCGCCCCTCTTCACATCTTTTGAAATAAATAAAGTGTTCTTGTCCTACCCTACACCCTATGACCTGTTTAAAACGTGATTGTGGAGGTGTCAACAAGCTGTGCATAGAAAAGAACATTCAGTCACAGCTAGCTAGTCAAGCGAACATTGCATTCAATCACCAATACAATCTCTACAGTTACTAATACTGTTGATAACAAAAATCGTATTAATAAATTACTATTAATATTGCTATGAGTAACACTGACAATACACAAAGAAAATAATATATATACATATATATATATATGTATATATATATATATATATATATATATATATATATATATATATATATATATATATATATATATGTGTATATATATATATATATATATATATATATATATATATATATATATATATATATATATATACATATATATAAATACTGTTCTGTATATGCACTCATTCTGCCAAGTAACAGACAACAATACCCAGCCCATGGGTAACAAACCACCGGAGTTTGAACCCTCCCCCTGGATGGATCTGAATAAAGCTACATTGCATCTGCCTAGGAGTAGCAGATGTCGGCCATAAAAATCATCATCTAAATGATGCTGTGGCCAAAGCGGCTTTACTTCAGAGGGACCGCCTGTGCGCCCTGCCTGCACGTCGAGCCAACGACAATTTGAAAACAGTTCTTTTTTTCCCAAGGCCGTTGACAATCTGTTCGCGACGCTCAATTGCAGGATAAGAAAGTCGGCAGCCATATGGTAGTGGTCTGGGGCCTGGGTCAGGGTCCCTGGCCACGGGGGCAGTTCTAGGGGCCAACTGGGGTGAGAGGGGGGGGGGGGGTCACAGGGAGACGGGAGCTATGAAGCGGATGCCCCTGCAGATGGCTGACCAAGATGTCGCTGGCCAGCCCTCTCATATGTCCAGGGCACAAATAACCCCTGCTTCCTCCCATCCCAGTGCAAAGTGAGCAGGGAGGGGAGGGGGGCGAGGGGGGGCGAGGGGGGTAGAGGGGGGGGCACCCAGCGTATCTTTTCTCAGCCCTCAGGGTTCCAGGCAGCACCCTACGTGGCCCAGGTTTAGTCTGGCTCAAGTCATTCCTAGCACAGGTTTAGTCTGGCTCAAGTCATTCCTAGCACAGGTTTAGTCTGGCCCAAGTCATTCCTAGCACAGGTTTAGTCTGGCTCAAGTCATTCCTAGCACAGGTTTAGTCTGGCTCAAGTCATTCTTAGCACAGGTTTAGTCTGGCTCAAGTCATTCCTAGCACAGGTTTAGTCTGGCTCAAGTCATTCCTAGCACGGGTTTCTGGCACATGTTTCCATAAAAGATAACTTAACACATCTTTGAAATATTGTGGTTGAGCCGTGGGCTTCTAAACATTGCTTCAATCTTGGCACTACGCTAGCAAACTATCCTCAAACAAATGCACCTGCCCAGGTCAGTGGTACACGGGTGCATGTGGAAATGGAAAGGCACACTCCTCTAAAGACATGAATTTGGATTACAGCCAATGGATTACAGGGCGGTTTTTGGGGGGACCATGGAGAGAAGTATCCCGCTAGTGGGCAGCTCCCTGCTGAGAGAACAGATGGTTCTGGCTCTAGCACGTACCAAGGCCATGCAAAATGTACTTGGGCCCGGGACAGTGCCGGGGGGGCCAGGGGGGGCCAGGGGGGGGTGGGGGGGGGGGGGTTCTAGAGGAGGCCGAGGCGACCTCTCGAGATGCCAGACCCCGCCAAACTGTCCACAAAGCCCTCATTAGTCTCCGGTCTTGCTCAATCCACGAGCCGACCTTCCGTTCGCCATCGCACCGTGCGGACGGCCGCCCCGGACCCTGCTCTGGTGGTGTCGCTGGGCAGAACAAAGAAGCCGGTCGGGCACTCAACGGCCAGAGGAGTTCGTCCCAGGTGCCCCGATTAGCCACCAGTGGAGCTCCAGGCACGCGCCATTCTTTGTAACCCCGGTAAGGAAAAGCGCACTGGTTCTGACGTTAGTGTAATCCACAGCATGTGATAATCTCGGAGGCTTTGGGCAGAGGTGAAGCAGGGGACCTGCCAGGCTTACCATACCATTGACCCCCACGAGAAGAATTTAAACGGAACAAACCAGGGGCTCCGGAAGCACATCACGTTCCCATTGGAAAATCCCCGCTTTCCCAACGTGGAGGGCAATGCCACAGAGAGACAGACCAGGTGCCGGCGCGCTTTGTAATGGAATTGCCTCCCCATTTCGGTGATTGCATTAACAGTCGAGCAGTTCTGTTAGATTGGATCAGAATTACAATAAGACCCCCAAATCCCATTAGCCGTGATACATTAAAGGTAGAGCCATCAACAAAATTGTTTGAATTTCATCACCGCTAAAGAGGAAAGCCTAAGCTGTTTGAGGACTATTATCTTTAATAAAACTCTAATCTGGAGGGATGGAGGGCAAAAAAAAACGAAAACGATTAAAACTGATTTCCATGTGACCGTGCTTTAAAGCTTACGGGCCTGTTGAGTCTACAGATATCTGTGTGTGTTCGCCAATTAGCAAAAAGGAACACGCAGCCTGTCAAAAATAGGGCGCTGCGATTGGATCAGCTGTCAACGAGACAAGCAGATAATTGGACAGAATGTCAAACTAAGGAGCGTGACAGGAGAGCGGGGGGGGGGGGGCGGGGGGTTAACGGAAGCGTCACTCCACAAGCTGCCATTGAATATGCGTGAGACTGGCATGACGGAATACCCAGTTTGAAAGCAGACGGCTTTGGTGTGTGTTACGTAAACACGGCTGGATTGCCAGAAATCTTCCGCGCTCCCCTGAAGTCCCCTGAAGGTAAAGGGTTCAACCCCAAAATACTTCCAAGTCACCTTAACCAATCCAGTGATGGCTGTGTGCGACGTTCATTTTTAACATGCGCTTCCTTCAAAAGGGACGCTGCCATATATCTTTAAACAGGTTTCTGCCTTTCCCGGAATAAAGATGATTGGGTTATCCAATATCGACCAGGGCCTCTGATTGGTGGAGCTGTAACTCAGGCCGAGGATGCGTGGTAGAAGAGTGGTAGGTGTGTTTGTCTCAGAGCAGATGGACAGAGAGATACTACACTCTGTGTGAGCTCACACTGGGGGACCTGACCGAGGAACATACAGAGAAAGTCACTGGTATGACTGGAGGTGAGATGAACCAATGCCATATAAATGATTGAATTGTTCAAATTAAAATATGAAAATAGGATTTGTTGTTTGTTTTTCGGTCAACTGTCAAATGAAAACACACCAAAAAAAAGACCTCTTGAGGCCCGTTTCTCAACACGTTGGAGGTGTCTGAGCATGTCAGAGCCTATTTGCAAATGCTCTGCAGACAAACCCAATTTGAAGTGTTAAATGAACACCAGAGTGCAGGAGCGATGAAGGGGGGGGGGGGGGACGGGGGGGGGGGGTGGGGGGGTGGGAAGCGCTGGCTCTGCCCGGTGTTTGTCACTCCATTACGAATAATGAGCTCTCAAAATAGCAGGGAAACATCCAGGGGGCGTCTGGTGAACGGCAGTGTTGCTGCGGAGGCTGTCGACTCGGGGTGGGAGACGGCGCGAACGGTCCGTGTGGGGGTGGGGGGGGGTGGGGGGGTTGCGGGGGGGGGGGGGGGGGGGGGGGGGGGGGGGGGGCACGACGGACGTCGCCGCGTCCTGGCCGGATCCCACGCTGCTTAGACACCCGCAGCTCGTGAGATCTCCAGGGGCTGAGGCGGGGGCCGGAGGGAGAGAGAGGGCGGCCCCTCGGCGTTGGTCAGGCAGCCTCCCCAAACAAACCCAACGCACCACGGAGGAGCTACCGAGGCTCGCAGTACGGTGTCCATTGTAGGACATGTTTCAGTCTCAGACGTACTTGGTTCACCCTACTCAAAACTGTTTTTCCTTCTCGCTAAAAGTTGACATCACACCAGGACTCGATTTCTAAGTCAGTCTAACCGTCAATCTCATCAGGACTTGATAGTACGGTCAGTCAAGTCAGCGGCCCAAACAAATGGAACGCACCACGGAAAGGAGCCACCTTCAAAACCACGCCAGCAGAAGCGAGAATTGCCGCCGGCTTGGCAGGAACACACCGGCCCGTTTCCTTCCCTAAAACACGCGGCCTCTCACACACACACACACACACACACACACACACACACACACACACACACACAACACCAGCAGCCACAGTTGTCGGCTTGGATGAGAGCAGAGTGGGGAATCACAGCTGGGAGGATGTGGGCGCACACAGAGGCCAGAGTCACCGGGGAGGCAGAGCTGTCACGGAAACAAGAAGAGGCACCACCACAGGACACACACCGGGGTGAGAGGAGAGGAGAGGAGAGGAGAGGAGAGGAGAGGAGAGGAGAGGAGAGGAGAGGAGAGGAGAGGAGAGGAGAGGAGAGGAGAGGACACACCGGGGTGAGAGGAGAGGAGAGGAGAGGAGAGGAGAGGAGAGGAGAGGATAGGAGAGGAGAGGAGAGGAGGAGAAGAGGAGAGGAGAGGAGAGGAGAGGAGAGGAGAGGAGAGGAGAGGAGAGGAGAGGAAAGGAGAGGAGAGGAGGGAAGAAGAGGAGAGGAGAGGAGAGGAGGAGAAGAGGAGAGGAGAGGAGAGGAGAGGAGAGGAGAGGAGAGGAGAGGAGAGGAGAGGAGAGGAGAGGAGGGAAGAAGAGGAGAGGAGAGGAGAGGAGAGGAGAGGAGAGGAGAGGAGAGGAGAGGAGAGGAGAGGAGAGGACACACTGGGGTGAGAGGAGGAGCTGACAGACAGACAGACAGACAGACAGACAGACAGACAGACAGACAGACAGAGACTTCTCATCCACTGATGGGGAGACAGTCTAGAAGGATACATTTTGTTCTGCCACTGTCATTCCTAATAATAATATATGTAATACAGCGTGTTTCTGTTAGATGAAATGTGGGAAATCGAGTTCAACGATTTCTAAATGAAATAAAACATTTACACGCAGCAAATGTGAGAAAGCCTTTTGAATAATTTATATCGTTCTGTTGTTGCTTGTTCTTTTGCTTTTTGTCAGGGTGTGAACAGTCTCCCATCACAAATAAGGTCTAAAATAGAGCTGTCACATTTCAACGGATGGTAATAATTTGTTATTCCTGCTGAATGGATACAAAGCAAAGTATCAGGAGCACCACGCTGTCTTGGTTTTAGTTATAATATATGCTATGTACATGATTCAAATCCATTGTTTCTTTTAAAAGTGCAACACTCATAAATAAAATCTTCAGTTTGACATCATATGCTTCAAGGCATTCAAATGCAGCACACACAATGACTAACCCCGAACTTCTGAACGTACAACATTGAGACGCCATTTTGAACAAGAATCGCTCAGTGCGTCGGATGTTATGGTCCAGCAAAATGTGCGTTTCATCTGGATGAAACCAGCTGCTCTTCTCCCGAGCGCAGGGTGGTCACTGTGGGCCAGGCCGACTCCCAGCCCCCCACCGCCAGTGGGCCAGAGACGTGAGGTGGGGCGGGGGGGGGGGGGCTCAGTCGGAGGGGAGCAGGAGGACGAAGCCGTCACCTCGCTTCCGGAAGTCGGCGCTGGCCTGCCCGGCCTTGGTCTCCACGGTGACGCTCTTGGGCTTGCCCCGCATGTGCAGCTGAACGGACGAGCAGCACACCTTGACAGATAGGGGGGTCTTCCTCACCCTGAAACACACACACACACACACACACACACACACACACAGCCGTTAGAGGCGACATAGGGAACACTTCCACGTGTTATAGACGAGGGTGTAGTTCCGGTCTGAAAAGTGAAGCCTATGCGGAAGCG
Organism: Aplochiton taeniatus; assembly: GCA_017639675.1. Classification (NCBI taxonomy): domain Eukaryota; kingdom Metazoa; phylum Chordata; class Actinopteri; order Galaxiiformes; family Galaxiidae; genus Aplochiton; species Aplochiton taeniatus. Next base: position 2,156,159 of record CM030182.1, on the reverse strand, counting down.
CCTTAAACCTGCATTCTTTCTAATAACCTGCAGGGGGGCGACTCCACTGGTTGCAGAAACAACTACGATTGTATGGAAGTCTATGAGAAAATGACCCTCCTTCTCACTTACTTTATTACATCAGTAAACATTTTATATTTATGCTTTATGGTCTCAATCGCTAGTTTCAAGTCTTTTTCAATACAGCATGGTGTTCATTTTGTAAATGCTGGTCCTATTTAGAGTAAAATAAACGATAAAGCAGGGTATGCTTTAGGGCGTGGCTACCTTGTGATTGACACTGTCAATCGGGATAGAGATGTAGCAACGGGCTCTCACACAGATCCACCCCTCGCTCCTCCCAGCTCCTCCCCAGCCCCACCCGCTCGTCCAAGTATGGGTAATGTTGTCAGGTTTTTAAAAAAAAGATGTCGATTGGTCTATGCAACCAAGATGGCGATTTTCAAAATGCCAAAGCTTGAAAACGGTGGCCCCCAAACCAATGGGTGACGTCACGTTGACTTTGTCCACTTGTAATATACCGTCAGTGGTCATGAGGAAGGCGTTGAGCGACTGCCTTCGTGGCCTCTCTATTTTTCAAGCACGTCCAGAGGTCCAGGTGCTGCATCGTCCCACACACCCTGCCCCTGTGCTGACAGCGGGGGGGGGGGGGGGGGGGCCGGTCCGCCCGGTCTGGCTGTCAGACCACAGCACTGTCAGCGGAAGATGATCTCCTGTGAAGGCCCTCCCCCGCCGCGCCGCCCCCCCCCCCCCCACTGTGTGTGTGAGCTCGCCCAGAGGGGATCCTGCACCCGTCCACCACAGCATGCACACAGGCACACACACACACACACACACACACACACACACACACACACACACACACACACACACATACACACACACAAACACACACAGCAACACACACACACACACACACACACAGCAACACACACACCCATACACACAGCAACAGACACACACACACACACACACACACACACACACACACACACACCCAGCCGGCCGGCACGCGGCCCCGCCGCTCACACACACAGTGCCTCTGGTCGGCCTTCGTCACAGAGTCACGGGTCTGGAGGAACAAGGCCCTTGCTGTCTCTGCTCCCTCTGTGTACCTGTCTCTGTCCGCTTCCGTCTTGTCTTGCGTCTTGTCTTCCGTCTTGTCTTGCGTCTTGTCTTCCGTCTTGTCTTCCGTCTGTTTGCGGGGTTGGGAGCTGGTTTTTCGAGGAGCGGAGGCATTTTAAAGCACAAATCCCAGACGCTAAAAATCAAAAGGCTCAAAGGCTGGGCCGACCAACGTGGGTCTTGTTAACGGCTTCATTGTTCATCAGCAGCGCTCCTAGCGTGGAGTCCATTGGTCCACTTTCACACGGTCATGTTGCCGCTCGTCATGAGCCAGTCAAACAGGTGCCAACTTTCTCCCCTAGTCCCCAAAGTCAAAGTCACACACACACACACACACACACACACACACACACACACAGACACCCCTGTCTTCCATAACCTCTCTCCACCAGCTGCCCCTCCAACTACCCCTCACACCATTCGGACCCACAAACCCACTGACCTTTCCCTTCTTAGCGTTGGCAAGCCATCAGTCCCCCCCCCCCCCAAAAAGGCCTGCACAACCCAAAACCTGCAGGACATTTTGTGAACCTGAGCCTAAGCTGGGGGCTCGAGCCCTGAGGAGAGAAGGGAAGGGATACTGGGGGTTAGCAGAGGGGCTGCAGTGCTAAGGCCCGGGCTGGATACTGGGGGGGGGCAGAGGGGCTGCAGTGCTAAGGCCCGGGCTGGATACTGGGGGGGCAGAGGGGCTGCAGTGCTAAGGCCCGGGCTGTGTCTTCTCTATGGTCTCCAGCCTGGAGCTTTAGCTGTAGGGCAGAGGTGGGGTTCTACATTTCAACGCCGCAGACGATTGATGGTGGCGCCATTACCCGCCTGGTAATAAGGTCCGGCCCTTTAAGGACTTTTGGGGCGGGAAGTGCCGCAGCCCAATCACTCAGCACTCTGCCCCCCCCCTCCCCCTCTCTCTTCATCTTTCTCCACCCCTCCCTCCCCCTCTCTCTCTCTTGGTCTTTCTCCACCCTTCTGTCCCCCTCTCTCCCCTCTTGTGGTCTCCTCTCCTCTCCAGCTCCGCACAGCGCTAATCCCATGTGAGCTACGCCTCCGGTGCGTCCATTATGGAGAGTTATGGGCTGCTTGCCGCACGGGGCTGAGCCCGGGGGGGGCACTCCGACAGGGACCCCCGCCCCCCGCCCCCCGCCTCACCGCCTCACCGGCGGGGCCTGGAAGCGGCCGCTCGGAAGCCCGGCTTCCAACGCGTCGGAAATCAAATCAAATCAAACCGCCGCGGGAACGATGTGCCAACGCGGATAAAAGAGGTTTGTGCTGACACGGGGGGGGGGGGGGGGGGGGGGGGGGGGGGGGGGGGGGGGGGCTGTCGTGTGTGTGTGTGTGAGCGCGCGGGGGGATTGCATTAGGCGCCGGCGCCGTCTCATTTACGGCACTATCATCCGCTGCCTGGCGGGCGAGCCGTTCCTTCACATGAAAGCCGTCATCCTAGCCCCCCCTCTGACAGCTCGGAGACCTGTGGGTGGGGGGGGGGGGAGAGGGGGGGGCTGTCATGTTACACAACGGCTCCATGCATCTTAGATGAGGGGGGAACCTCGCCAGGGGGGCGGCGGAGAAACCGCCCTCGGACCGGGATCGTCACAAAGCAATCCGCCTGGGGGACACCCGGAGCCTTGGAAGATCAGGGCCCCATTACGCTGTGGCGCCGCCGCCTGGGATGAGACGTATCCCTGCCGTCCGCAGCCCAACGCCACACCTCCTCTCCCAGCGGAGAAACACACAAAGCCATCGCGGCGCAAACTCTGCACAATCATCTGGAGTGGGGGTTTGGGGGCCGCTGAGCAGGCCCTCTTCACAGACAAACTGATTGCTGATCAGACCTGCTTCATCTAGAATCCGGCCTAAAGCCTCTTAGAATGCTTTTTTGTTTTCCTCGTTAGTTTGGTACGTTTAGCCGCAAGGTGAAAGGCATCTAGTGGTTCGACTCCAGCTCCTGTAAAAGGCACAGACCAGAACAGCTTGGCTCCACAGTCAACCGACCCATTTCACCCCTGACTAGTCCAAACCCACTGCGATGACAGCAGAGGGAGGGAGAGGGTGGACGGACAGGAAGAGATACAGAGAGAGATACAGAGAGAGAAAGAGAGATAGAGAGAGAGAGAGAGAGAGAGAGAGAGAGAGAGAGAGAGAGAGAGACAGAGAGAGAGAGAGAGAGAGAGAGAGAGAGAGACAGAGAAAGGGAGAGAGAAAGAGAGAGAGAGAGAGAGACAGAGAGAGAGAATAAGAGAGAGAGAGAGAGAGACAGAGAAAGGGAGAGAGAAAGAGAGAGAAAGAGAGAGAGAGAGAGAGAGAGAGAGAGTAAGAGAGAGAGAGTAAGAGAGAGAGAGAGAGACAGAGAAAGGGAGAGAGAAAGAGAGAGAGAGAGAGAGAGAGAGAGAGTAAGAGAGAGAGAGAGAGACAGAGAAAGGGAGAGAGAAAGAGAGAGAGAGTAAGAGAGAGAGAGAGAGAGAGAGAGAGAGAGTAAGAGAGAGAGAGAGAGACAGAGAAAGGGAGAGAGAAAGAGAGAGAGAGAGAGAGAGAGAGAGAGAGAGAGAGAGAGAGAGAGAGAGAGAGAGAGAGAGAGAGAGAGAGAGAGAGTGGGGGTGAGAGACAGCATTGAAACCAGCTTTAGCGCCTGAAAGAATAAATGATGAGTCATACCATGGGAGCTTCTCTGTGCCTGAATATGTTTGGGGGGGGGGGGCTTGTTCCCAGGTGTTAAATGGCAGCGTTTCCAGCAGGTTAAACGGTGGTAAGAAGCCAGCGAAGCGAGGGTGATGTGTGTTTTGTGGCCCACACAAACGGCTTCAACCCCCTGCCATCAATTCTAAGTTGTCCTCTCCATCACTGTGGCCTCTTTTCTCCCTCCATCCATCACAGGGGTTGTGAAGTCATCCATCCATCATCCAATCTCTTCAATTTCTCCCTCCCTGCCTCCCTCCCTCCCTCCCTACCTGACTGCTGTTCCAGGTGTTTTGGGGTATCGGCAGAGGGATGAAGCGGCCCATCTGACAGTGGATTGAGAGAGCAGAGGAGACCTACTGAGAGGTCAGTCTAACAGACTGTAGTTAGGTCAGTCTCTCTAACAGACTGTGCGGGCGGTCTACCCAGAGCTCTACTGTAAACGTGCTGACGGCTGTTGGAATCTCTGGGGTGCTCTTTCCGTCTTAATCATTCATTTAATCATTCATTTTAGGGATATTTTCTCAGACCCAATAATGTCAACAGATCATAAAAGACAATAACGCTCCTGTTATGTCGATGGAGCCTCAGGTCTACAGCCTGACAGCCATCCGTCAACAATGTGTCATAAACCTGAGAGCTATCTTTTTTTAGTTCTCCGTAAAACAACGCCTCCGTTTCCCTCTCGCTGTGAGTTTTCCGATTCATGAATAAACTATTTCGCACACATCGCGCCGCTGGTGACATCTACATAGCGTAACACACGGCAACGGGAATGGAGGAGTGGTCAACACAGCTGAGTCCTGAGCTAGAACGGTGAGTCATGGATCATTCTGAATCCGCTCAGTCCAACGCCACAGGGCCTTTGGTGTGGCTCATTCACACTTGTGTGTGTGACTCTCTAGGCTATTCACAGTAGTACCCTACCATTTAACCAATTACCGGTCTCCTGCTCCTCCTGGACATTTTTTCCACGCCCCCCCCCCATCCCTTCCCCTAAGACCACCAAGCCCTGTCCACAGGCTGAACCAACACTTCCGCCTGCACCGACAATTACTGCCTTCTCGGCTGCCTTGGCAACCATCGCTGGGGCAACAACCACGTCTGCAGCCAAACAGCAGGGGCCAGTGTGAGCAGAGGCTATTTGAGTCCAAGGGCCAGGGGGGTGGGGGTGGGGGGGGGGGGGGGGGGGGGTTGGAGGGTGCGGAGGAATGGAGGGCAGCGGCCACACCGCTCGGGCATTCGCCGACGCACTCGTCACGGTGATTATCGTCACGGTCGTCATGGAGGCCCATTGCGGGTCTGCAGGAACCAGCTGTCCCCTGAGTTGGCCCGGCTTTAAAATCCGGAGGAATCTCCTCCGGAAATGTTAAAATTTTAAGAACTGAAGCATCATAATGGTAGAGATGATTTTTACCATTAAGCTTATTTTTTTCCATTTTGAGAGGGCGGGGGGGGGGGGGGGCGGGCGAGGGGGTGGGGGGCGGTTCCGTCTTACAAGAGGTGACTCACTGGTAGCTAATGCTAAAAGACGGCATGACGTCCAATTACGTTTATTCCTAGAACTGGCATGATTGTAAGTCGGAAATGCACAC
>CM030182.1:1805772-2130772 GCA_017639675.1 Aplochiton taeniatus | reverse complement strand
GAAGTCTTGGAAGAGCGGGTCTTTGTTCTTGTCCAAAAAGCCCTCGACAGAATACCTGTGACGGACCAGAAGACACCGAGGAAGAGTGAGAGGGACACAGGGCCAGATGGGGCGACAGAAGGGGGGGGGCGCTAAGATGCGGCAAAACAGCGAGTGGCTCCAGCGCATGCAGGGCCCCACTAGGGGGGGCCCCACTAGGGGGCCTCGTCAGTCCCAGCGGTGAGCTCAGCGCTAAGCAGGCTCTGGGACTCCATCGACACACAGGGCTGCGGCTAAGACGAGTCCGTTACCAAAGAGGACCCCCCCCCCCCCCCCCGCCCCCTCCCCCCACCGGTGGTTACCTAACCGCCGACTTCACCTCCAGTACCCCCCCTCATCCCCTTCCACGCCGACTTAACAGTTCCCATTGAAATGAGTCACACCGTCCGCAGGCAGGAGCTTAGGATAATGGACACGGTGCCTTTGCCGATTAGGCAAACGGACAAACTCCCGACGGCGCGTGTATTCGGGAGAAACGGTAGGGGGTGGGGGTGGGGGTGGGGGGGGGGTGGGGGGGGGGGCGCTGTGGCACCGTGTCAGAGCGTCCTGTGAGCGTGAGACGGCCAGGGCAGCCGTGGAGCTCATCTCTGGGCTTACGTAAGGCCTGGGGAGGTCTCTGGGTGGAGGAGGGCAGGGGGAGGGCAGGGGGGGGGGGGGGTTTGGGTGTCCTCAGGTGGAAGTCCCAGTGGAGCTTTACCCTGGCTGAAGCCTGGCTCTCTTTCCCTCTCCTTCCACACCTCCTTTTCTTCTGTGCCCTTTCTCTGCCCCCCCCCCCCCCCCTCTCTCTCTCTCTCTCTCTCTCTCTCTATCTCTCTCTTCAAACTGCATGAATGCATACATTAGCATGTGTTACTTTCCCTCACCCACTTGCTCACTCCCACACACACACACACACACACACAACTTCTCTCTTTCTTCTCTGCTCTCTCATCTTTCAAACCAAGCCGGCAACCTCATTTTTATCCACTCAGTGGGTCACATGTACCCAGCCTGGCCCTGTAACGGACTGTCTCCCTGCCTGGCCCATCTGGAAACTGTGTGTGTGTGTGTGTGTGTGTGTGTGTGTGAGTGTGTGTGTGCGCGTGCGTGTGTGCGTACGTGACAGATGTGGCCCTGGAGCTGATGGGTGCCAACACCACCTGACCCCATTCCAAGAACAGGACAGAAGAGGAGAGGGGAGGAGAGGAGAGGAGAGGAGAGGAGAGGAGAGGAGAGGAGAGGAGAGGAGAGGAGAGGAGAGGAGAGGAGAGGAGAGGAGAGGAGAGGAGAGGAGAGGAGAGGAGAGGGGAGGAGAGGAGAGGAGAGGAGAGGCCAGGACAGACCAGGACAGGGGGGCGGTGGTAACATGGAGGTGGATTAAAAAGAGTCTGTGAAAGTTAGACGGTTCAGGCTGTGGCGGTGATGACACCACTTCATTATGCAGAGAGAGAAGGTCTGCGTATCCTTGAGTCCCTGAGGAACAGAGGGACCATGAGGACTCCAGTTAAGGCTTTCCACAAAGTCCCCTTATGAGAAATCAAACAGGGGCACGTCAGAGGGGGACAGCCAGCTGTGGCAGAATAATGCAACAAAGTTCTGGGTATAAAAGGAGGTTTAAATGTGCGGCGTCATAAAGGACAGGTACAGCGTGATGTTGAGGAGAAACAAGAGAGAGTGAGAGAGTGAGAGAGAGAGAGGGAGGGTGGGGAGGGAGGAGGAGGGCGCAAAGTAGGTCAAAGCAGCCCGCGATGGCGGTGGGGCGGGCACGCAGGGGGCTGGTACCAGGGTGTATATTTAGCCCGCGCGGGGCTGGGGCGGGGGGCCCTGTCAACGGAGAAGGAGCTTCAACCCTTACAGGGGCTGACAGCTGGCCGCCGCCGCCACTGCTCAGGGGGGGGGGGGGGGGGGGGCTGGCGAGGTGGGGACGGACATGGGCGGGGGGGGGGGGCGCCTGTCACGGGAGCCCTGACGGATGGAGGTCACGGCGGTGGCTGGAGACTCCGGACCAGGGAGCCCCAGGTCGATTCAGTTACAGGGATGGACAGCACCCTGGTCTGTGGCCCACACCGATAATGGGTGCAGGGAGAACTCTTTGGCCGTCTCTCAAAGGGGGACAGTTGGAGACTAACCCCAAGCCAAAACCTTAGAGGTAAAGTACCCCAGTTTAGAGCTCTGATACGCTGCACTCAGAGCCATGTTAACCTGGATAGGCTGACTGGCAGAAGAGGACCTACTCTAGTTCTACTTCATTACTGTTGATGCCACTGACTTACATAAGTCTCTCGGCCCCAATAGTCCTCCCAGCGAGCTCCCTTCGTCTCCTCCCTGCCTCTCTCCCTCTCTCCCTCCCCTCCCTCCCTGCCTGCCTGCCTCCCTCCCTCCCTCTCCTCTCTCCTCCCTCTCTCTCTCCCTCTCTCCCTCGCTCTCTCCCTCCCCTCCCTCCCTCCCTCTCCTCTCTCCTCCCTCTCTCTCTCCCTCTCTCCCTCCCTCCCTCCCTCCCCTCCCTCCCTCCCTCCTTCCCTCTCCTCTCTCCTCCCTCTCTCCTCCCTCTCTCCCTCCCTCTCTCCCCTCCCTCCCTCTCCTCTCCCCTCCCTCCCTCTCTCCCTCCCCTCTCTCCCTCCCTCTCTCCCTCCCCTCCCTCCCTCTGCTCTCCTCACACTCCCTAGACGACACAGTGTCCTACCATCGCCGAAATCGAGGGTAGTCCACGTGGCCCGGCCGGTCCGAAGTTGGAGCCGATCACTGTTAACTGTGCTACTAGGTCTCAGCCTGAGCTAAGGCCTGGGGGGGGGGGGGGGGCTAAGGCCTGGGGGGGGGGGCTAAGGCCTGGCGGGGGCAGAGAGGAGAACTGAGGGGGAGGAAGCCCGAGGGCGTCGTGCGGCCCGGCGGACTCACGTTACATCGCCCGCGTAGTGGCGGATGCGGAAGTCTCTCTGGAACTCCATGGTCTTGTCCGTGGGGCTGATCTGGGGAGGGAGATGGAGAGGACAGTTCAAACACGGCCCCATGAGAGAACCATCGCCATGTAGAACGATGACAGATGACAAAGGGCCAGAAACGCATAAAGACAAAGCTCGCAGCATGTGACAGAGCGTGTAATAGGCACTGCTCCCTCAGGACAATCACGTTTCACGAAGTACGCGAAACCCAAACAACTCAAACTACAAGGCGTGAACAGTGGGAGACCTCTGCCCTCTACTGGCCATGCTCTGTAACTGCAAGGAGGGACAATGAAAAAGCTGGACAGGGAAACACACTCAAGCGTGTGTGCCTGCGTGCGTGTGTGTGTGTGCATGTGTGTGTGCGTGTGTGTGTGTGTGTGTGTGTATGCGCGTGTGTGTGTGTGTGTGTGTGTGCAGGTGTGCATGTGTGTGTGTGCGTGTGTGTGCGTGTGTGCGTATGTGTGCATGTGCGTGCGTGTGTACGTGTGTGTACGTGTGTGGTGCTCTAAGCAGTACCTTGCGGGAGTTGTAGTGCGGGTGCTGGGCCAGCTTGGTGTTCATGCTCTCCAAGCACACGGTGTCGGTCACTTTGCCCACGCCGAGGCAGGCCTCGTCCAGGATGGAGAGGATGCCTCTGTGCGGCTGCTCCACCAGGTCCACGATGATCTGGTTGTTGAAGTACTCGATCTGGACACACACACACACACACAGCGGAGTTTTGAGAGTTTTGTGTTAGCTTGTGTGTGTGTGTGTGTGTGTGTGTGTGTGTGTGTGTGTGTGTGTGTGTGTGTGTGTGTGAAAGAGAGAGAGAGAGAATTGTGTAATTATGTGAGTGTGTGTGTGTGTGTGTGTGTAAGTGCGTGTGTGAGAGTGTATAAGTGTGTGTGTGTGTGTGTGTGTGTGTGTGTGTGTGTGTGTGTAACTGCGTAACCTACGTGTTGCCAGGCGATGCCCTCTCTCTGGTACTCGTCCTGTTCCTGCCGCAGGATGAGCTCAATGAACAGCTGCTGCAGCTTCTCGTTACAGTAGTTGATGCAGAACTGCTCAAAGCTGTTCAGTGGACACACACACACACACACACACACACCCCTCCATGATTACCGGCGTCCTAACCCTAACCCTAACCCTAACCCTGGACACTCAGTCCTATGTGGAACCCAGCGGCGAGCACCTGTTGCTGTCGAAGATCTCGAAGCCGTAGATGTCCAGCACGCCGATGACCGTGTTCTTCCCGTGCAGCGCCGGGTTGTAGTCTTTCACCTCTATGACGGCGTTTATGCGGCCTACGATCCAGCCAAAGAGCCTCTCGTAAAGAGCCTACGGAAGAGAGAGGGAGGGAGGGAGAGAGGGGGAAGGGGGAGGGGGGGGGGGTCGAGATAAAGTGACTGTGACAAGGCAGAAAATCCCTTACAGGAAGTGAGGGTGAGGGAGCACGGATCAGCCATCCGTCATGTGGCTCTGTGGGAATGAATTATGGCCACTGTCACTTCCCACGGGACGTGCTACTCCCATCCATTAGCTAATTAGTCAATTAGGCCCGCTCTGTAGACAAGCCCGACTGATAATTCAGACTAATCTAGCCACCTTGACCTCCCATTTATCTATCCGTCTATTCACCTCCGCGTCCATACGTCACTTCTACATGTGAAAGTAAACATTTAAAGTGGCAGACCTGCATTAGAAACGTCGCCAAAGGAACGCCTGTTTGAAGATGCATGCAAGACAATTTGTCCGCTTCCAGAAACGAGGCTCTGTTGAAACCCTCTGCTGTCCACACCGTGAGGCGGTTACCTTGGAGAAAGCGTCCCTGCCAAAGCAGGCCTCCTGCTGGGTGTGCCCCTTCTCGATGACCTCGCCGCCCCCGGCGGCCACCGTGCGGTACAGCAGGCTCTTGCCTACGCTCTCCGGCCGGGTGCCGGTCAGAAGGGCGATGTGCTGCACGGCCTCCTGGCCCACCACCTGGACGCTCTCACTGTCACTCTCAAACCGTAGGTTCCCCTGGGTTATACCATTAAGGGATAGGCCAAGGCCCGCCAATGAAGACACTTGTTGAAACGTGTGCACGTGTTCTCACCACACTTTACCACAACATTCAGTAGCTAAATGTCAATGACTATTTATAAAAAACGTATCGTAATAATACGTTTAACCCTCATGGTGTTCGGGTCTGGGGGACCCGTTTTCAATGTTTACTAAAAGAAAAATGAAACAAAGAATGCAGATACACATTTTGACTGCGTGCAAACTGTGGACCCCCCTACACATTTACATCACATAGGTGGTGCTCGGGTCCATGTGACCCATGGGTAGACAAGTGTGGGAATTGTAGGTGAAAACCAGTCAACTTTTTGCTGTGTACCTTCACTCTGTCTTCCTCCAACCATCTGTTAAGTATTTTACATACATTGTTTTTGCTGTATTGTTTTAAACCCCTATAATGTTGTGGGTCCACCAGACTGGCAAACACTGGGTGAGTAACAAAAACATGAACACCACACAAAGGTTAATATCAAAACAAAATTCTGCTAGTTCTGTGTATTTTGGTCAATTGGCTCATGTATGGAATTATTCATCAAAGGTTCACATTGGTTGGAACCGAAAAAAAAAAGTGTGAACCAACCAGGAGCAGGATGGTGGCCAGGATCTTGTAGATGGAGTTGATCTCCTCCTCTGAGAAGCCAATCACCTTCAGGGCGCTCAGCACCGCCTTGTGACTGCAGCGGTCGTCGTTGAACGTCTGCGGAGGAAGACAACGCTCTTTCAGCCATGAGGTAGCGCTATTGCTAGCGCTATTGCTAGCGCTGATGCTAGCGCTGATGCTAGCGCTGATGCTAGCGAGCGTGGCCAGGCTTGCGGACTCACCGTGGAGCCAGCCCCCTCTTTGGTGTAGGCATAGTGGCCTGGGTCGTTCTGCAGGTGGAGGGACCTCATGCTGTCCTCGGAGCTGCCCCGCAGGAGCTGGGGGAGGGGGGGGGGGGGGGGGCAAGAGAACTGTTGAACTGGGGGAGGGGAGCACATGGAAAATCGATCTGTGAGATGGGGAGCAATCCGGCGACAGCGTCCATGTTTACCTGGTAGAAGGAGTGGAAGTTTCTCTCCCCGCCTTGCTGCTTCACCACCCTTGACTTGAACGGGAAAAAAGAGCAAGGTATTAAATACAGCAAAACAATGAGACATATTCATGATGGTGCTATGGCAGGTCTGTTGATCCGGCATATCAGCCAGTGTCAAATGCATTTTGCCCTGCTTTTAAGATGACGCTGGCATACCCTTATGATCATAATAGTCAGAGAAACAATACCCCTGGGTATGAATATAGCTCATTACAGAGGATGATGCATAATGCATAAAGAGTGATGTGGTGAGGCTATTCTAGGACTCCAGGTCTGGACGGCATCATCGTTCATGACGCGGGCCGTCTGTGTTCTCATGGCCGCAGGTGAGGAAGTCGTTAGCGCTGATTGACAGCACGGGGAGGCCCCGCCCTCCAGAGCTCGACGGATGAACAGGGCCTCTTCCTTTCCCCTGCCGTTTCGTTACCTTCCTGATGTCGCAGGTCCACACTGAAGAGTCAGAGGCCAGCGTTCCCTAGGCCTACTGTCCACACTGAAGAGTCAGAGGCCAGCGTTCCCTAGGCCTACTGCCCACACTGAAGAGTCAGAGGGCAGCGTTCCCTAGGCCTACTGTCCACACTGAAGAGTCAGAGGCCAGCGTTCCCTAGGCCTACTGTCCACACTGAAGAGTCAGAGGGCAGCGTTCCCTAGGCCTACTGTCCACACTGAAGAGTCAGAGGCCAGCGTTCCCTAGGCCTACTGTCCACACTGAAGAGTCAGAGGCCAGCGTTCCCTAGGCCTACTGTCCACACTGAAGAGTCAGAGGGCAGCGTTCCCTAGGCCTACTGTCCACAATGAAGAGTCAGAGGGCAGCTTTCCCTAGGCCTACTGTCCACACTGAAGAGTCAGAGGGCAGCGTTCCCTAGGCCTACTGTCCACACTGAAGAGTCAGAGGCCAGCGTTCCCTAGGCCTACTGTCCACACTGAAGAGTCAGAGGCCAGCGTTCCCTAGGCCTACTGTCCACACTGAAGAGTCAGAGGGCAGCGTTCCCTAGGCCTACTGTCCACAATGAAGAGTCAGAGGGCAGCTTTCCCTAGGCCTACTGTCCACACTGAAGGATGCCTTGGCATCGCGGAGTCCTTGTTGTCGTCCTGTGTGTGTGTGTGTGTGTGTGTGTGTGTGTGTGTGTGTGTGTGTGTTTGTGTTTGTGGGAGGGCTGTGTGTGTGTGTGTGTGTGTGTGTGTGTTTGTGTTTGTGGGAGGGCTGTGTGTGTGTGTGTGTGTGTGTGTGGGTGTGTGTAGGTGTGGGTGTGTGTGTGTGACCTCGCCTGCAGCTCTAACACTGTGTGGTTGGGAGGGTTGTGTGTGTGTGGGTGCTTGTGTGTGTGTGTGTGTGTGTGTGGGTGTGTGTGTGTGTGTGGGTGTGTGTGTGTGTGTGTGGGTGTGTGTGTGTGTGTGGGTGTGTGTGTGTGTGTGGGTGTGTGTGTGTGTGTGTGTGTGTGTGTGTGTGTGTGTGGGTGTGTGTGTGTGTGTGTGTGTGTGTGTGTGGGTGTGGGTGTGTGTGTGTGTGACCCTGCCTGCAGCTCTAACAAACGGTCCTGTCAGTCCAGGCCTGGGCCAGCTCCTCACCTTTTCCAGCAGGTAGTTGTTGATGTGTCCGCCCGTCGGGTCGCCGTTGAAGTTGAAGTTGATGTCCATGTACTTGCCGAAGCGGCTGGAGTTGTCGTTGCGGTTGGTCTTGGCGTTCCCGAAGGCCTCCAGCACGCAGTTGGACTTGAGCAGGACGTTCTTCACGCTGCGACAGGGAGGCGGGGAGGGAGGTGGAACAGCCGGGTGATAGAACAGAAGAGCGATAACTAAGGAGACTTTACAAACGCTGGGCCTCCATTTTGATGACTGCAGAGAGCGATTTCTCGGCCTCCTCCATCCCACTCACCTTTCCACCTCGGCCCTTTGGCTGGGGTTGGTAATGGCGGCTATGTACTGCATGATGTATTTGCTGGCCTCGGTCTTCCCAGCTCCACTCTCACCTGCAACGTGAACCCACAATTTGAGCTCATACGAATCTTAAGGGTTACCGCCATTGGGAATGTGCTGGAACAACTTCATCTTTAAGGAAGTGGCTCTTCCCCATAGCTCTAATCCTGTCACAACTGGTACGTAACTCGGGGACACAGGCTGGGAACTGAGAAACAAACTGGTCTAAGTCAACGAGGAACCGAAAGACTCTGGGAGAGCTACTTAAAGGTTCGCCTTGGGGTTCAGGACCGTGTCAGGCTCATTGACATCTCACCCCACGAACGATAAGTCGACCCTGAGCTGTCTAACACACCACTGGACCAATGCAAAGGACGTAGCCCGGCGGCGTTTGGACCTGATATGACGATGCAGGTGTCCTTGGCCCTCCTCTTCATGGCCTTGTAGGCAGCGTCCGCCACGGCAAAGAGGTGCGGGGGGTTCTCGTACAGCTCCCGCCCCCGGTAGGCGTCGATGGCGCTCTTCCCGTAGATGTCCAGCGTCTGGTACGGGTTGACGGACACCACCACCTCGCCGATGAAGGTGTATATGCGGCCCCTCTGGAACCTGTACCCCAACATGGCGACAAACAGCCTGAGCGGGAGGGTATTTGACCTATGGCTGACGACCATAGCCCAAGCTGACTTTAACATTTTGACTGATTGACTCGACACTGAGAATGTTGGGGACCAACAGAAGAGGCTTTATGATGCTCCAGCATAGCAAGGAGCAAGTTATCCCCACAAAATGAGCACCTCCATCCGGTGGTGGATTTTAAAGTTAAAACTAATTAGTTTAGTTTATTGTTTCTTTGTTGTCTTTTTTGTCTTTTTTTTTTTACTTATTTTCTATATCACCACACCCAAAATGACAGTAAATAGAGGTGGATTTTAAAGTTAAAACTCTAAAGAGGATAGTTTATTGTTTCGCTTTTTTTTTGTATTTTCTATATTACCACACCCAAAATGACAGTATATGGCGAAATCTACAGGGCAGGAAGTGACATGTGTGAGCTACGTAGAGTGTCATTTCCTCTACCATGAACGACCTGCCGTTGTCGGCTCAATAAAACAAGTAGGGTTTACTTCAGCTAACTATGTCTGGCCCCTTTTGAAAACCTCATCTGTTTCCTTTCAAAACCACAAAGTATATTTGTGTCTTGTCGTATGAATATGAATGGTACCCATGTCGGCAGATATTTCCCAGGACCGGTGTAACCTCTGCTTACAGTAAACTGACAATACACACTTTAACAAGAATAGTCTCATCAGGCTTCGTGCGATAGCATCTCTCGACAAACAAGGCCGTGTCTGCTACCTTTTCAACACTAAAACCTAGGCCGAGTCCTAGGCCGAGTCCTAGGCCGAGTCCTAGGCCGAGTCCTAGACGGAGGCAGATAATAATTGGTGGTGGGAAACCATCAACTTGCATGCCTGTTAAACCTGTCCTTGTGTCCCAGTTTGAGTAAGCGTGAGCTGGGAACATATTGAACACGTGTTGAAGAACACAGTTCCCCTCATCTGCCTCTTCTGGTCTCCAAACACCACCACTCGAAAAGTGAAACGCGGATTTGTTCTTTAGTAAGGGTTTCCAGTTTGGTGTCTACGCGCTCAAGAGTTCAAGTCATGGAAGGAAGTGAGACTGTCAGTCAGGACATAGCTTTGTGGCAAGTTCTGGAATAAGTGAGAAATACTGAGAAGGGGGTCTTTTAGCAGACACACTGAAACTCTAACGAAATAGCACGGCAGAAAAGTCAGCTGAACGCAAAGCCCCGGCAGAAAGGGGTGAGTGGAACAGAAAAACAAGTGTGTCCGTTCCACAGACTTTGAGCCAACCAACGATTTGATGATGACATACTGTCATGTTTTCGGCTACATCTATTTGTGGCAAGACTGTTTCCACGGAGATAACGACTCAAAGAGGATGTTGCTCATATCACAAGCACGAAAAGCAAGCGGGAAAAGAAATTACTTCTCTCTCTCTCTCTTTCTATCTCTCTCTCTCTTCCTTCTTTCTCTTCCTCTCTCTCTCTCTTGCTTTCTTTCTCTTTCTCTCTCTCTCTCTTTTTCCCTAACTTCCTTGCTTGGTGTCAGAGTGGCCATTGCCTAATCAACAAATTAAGATATCGTGGGCCAATGTCCTCTCTGATGTCACGGCACCCAGCATGAGAACACGACCAGGAAATTCGCCTCACACACACACACAACAGCACAACCACTTTTGACATTACGTTCACATCAAAAGCCCCAGGCTACTGTTGAGTGACTACTAATCAGTTTGATCGCCACTGACCACAGCCAGTATTAACAAAGGCCCCTGCTGAAGGGTGGTCATCTCTCTCTGCCCTGCCCCCCCCCCCCCTTCTCCACCAGGCTTACCTCAACTTCAAGTTCTCCATGAACTGTTCCATGGTCACCTCATCCAGTAGCACAAAGTCAGACTTCCCATATTCGAGGCCTTCTAGCTCCGCCATCCCAGCGGAGACCACGGCTAAACACACACACACACACAATCTCTCGAAGACGAGACTTACGGACAGGCACACCGGCAGGGGAACGAACGTCGATTTAAGGGAAGAGGAGGGAAACGTGGTAGATTCTGCTTAGCCCGGTAGCGGTGCAGCATGTGTGTGTGTGTGTGTGTGGGTGTGGCATAGCTCCTTGGTGTATTTCAGAGTGTGCTTAGTGCAGTCACAGGGGGATGTGGTCTGCATGCTACGGCACGTCACCTTCTCTGTGCGTTTGTCCATAAGAGAGAGGCAGCCTCTGCAGAGAAATATCGAAAAAAGCATCGCTACATTATCATTAACGGCATGCAGCTCCTGTGTATCTTTCTGCGTCTTTCTCTTCCTGCTTTTGGCACAGTTCACTGATGGGGACAGCAAACAGAATGAGCTGAAGACATCCAACTCTCCATCCGTTACTTCTCTTTTTACGCCTGTCTGTGATTTCCGTCAAGAATGGGCATTCTTGATGCTTGGACTCGAATCACGAATAATAACAAAAAACTGACTGAGAAAGGGATAGAATATCTAAATCCACTGCCAACTCCAGAGGTAATAACCCCCGTACATGAGGGGTCAGAAGGCTCCTTATCTCCAGGGAACGATCGCGGTATTTGCTGACCCAAGTCGTCAGTGGCGCACATTACATCCCCAGAGGTTCGGCCTCAATACCGGGTTCCTCCTCCTCGCAGAGTCAGTGGGCCGGGGGATTGTGCCAAGATAAGTTCAAAACGGATCCAAAAAAGAATCCCTCCGTAATCCATCGGGTAGTCGCCCCCAGCACCACCAGTAGCACAGAGAGCGTCCTGAATCATGCAGAGGATCATACATCTTTCTAAACCTGGCCCGAAACAGAGCAATATCCAACGTGTTGGATTACTAAAGCAATCAATTAGCATAAGAGATGTGAAATCGTCAAACTCCATTTTGTTAGGCCATTGTTGTTTTTTTTTCTCCTGTGTGTTCTTTCGCCACTGTTAAGAGGGCTTTCTCCATACCGGTCTAGCGGGCCGGGCTCTGGCATGACTCAACCAGGCACGAAGACAAGGCCTGGGATACCAAGAGATGTTCGGCTAGCCTTTCCAAAAACCTCAAGATTAGTTGGGAAAGAGTGTGCCGTTGCAATGCAGAGACTCGAGCCGTTACGGGTCTCAAGGCTTCTCATCGACACTCTGTAAGAGTAGAATCACTGGAGGCTAGGTCTAAGACAGAGACCCAACCTAAGCCCTCCCACGGACGGGTTCCATCGCCTCCTCTTGAGGAGCACCCTGCCCCTGCCTCCCACACGTTCTCATCAACCTGGTGAACTCAGTCGCCGGATTTCCACCTGCAGGACCAAACGGGCTTGCTCATTTTGATTTTGATAAAACATAAGCATAACACCGAAGACAAATGACTTTTCAAGTTGCCAGGATTACTTTGAGCTAGCCCAGGTTGGCCCCTGCTTCGTCCTATAGAGTGTAATTATTATGGGATGTTGTTCGTATGTTGGCTGGCCCTTTCTTGACTGCAATGGCTTTCACCTACTCCCAACTTGCATGTTCTTAGATCAGTAGTTATTCTCTGTCAGTCTGGGCCCCATGTCAACTTCCTGGGGGCCGTATTACTTCCTGTGCAGGGAAGGGAGTGGGGGCAATGTACTTCCCCTCTTAAATGTTTCAGTCTCAGTCACCATGAAGTTAAAACCCATGTGAGAATGAAAAAAACTATCTTCCTCAAATTCTCATGTCAGACGTCTTTAAATGTACAAAGATATAGAGGAGAGATCAACAATAAGATATATGAATACACAGAACATTCCGGAAATACATCAAAAGCCAAGATTTATTTGTAAAAATAGTGTTATTTCATTATAGTTATTGAAGGCATTCTCCAGGCTCACCAGTGTTGACGCCACCTACTGCTTAGCAACACCAGTTACATCTCACTGTGTCACGGTATCCGGGCAGAAGGATGGGAAAAACAACACCTACAGGGAAATTAACTCCTAATGTCGGCTGATAATTCAAATGATCTGCCTGTGGTTAAAAAAAAAGAAGAAAAAAGAATGCTCTAAAATGTTCCATTGAGGCAGCATTTCCAAACTTTTACTCCATGGCTTTGATGGCAAAAAGCACAAGATATTTTTCCTGTAATAATCTGATTTACAGGACTAGATTCAATCAAGAACGTTCATGTCTAATAAGTAGCATATTAAACTTGCTCACTGCCAGAATGTTGAAAGTGTATGTATGAATCATTTACTTTAAGAGTTGAGTTATGAATGGTTGGTGTTTGATAGAAAAAAAAAAAGTATTTACAATAGAAGTTAAAAAACACTGTCAAATGCAGAACACTAGGAGCTAGTACACGATGCCTTTTAACAGAAACATATTAAGGCCTTTTAACAGAAACATATTAAGGCCTTTTAACAGAAACATATTTTACATGTTGTCACACAACACAGCTCCAGCAACTATCTTACTACAAGAACTATCAAAACTAAAATCTATGTCATAAAACTTTTTGCAGCTGTAATTCTAAATCAGTAGAAACACTTTACGTCTTTAGTACGTACTTTAGTGGTACGTTTCCGCCCCATCAACATTAGTGCAATACAAACAACAACATACTGAGAATTTGAATATTTAAATAACTTCAACAGAATTTGAATCAGCAATACAATCTGGCAAATGAATTTGGTAATCATCCAGAAAACAAATCCTTTGCAATGACTGCTAGAATGTTGTGTTCAGTTATCTAAAATGTGCAGCAAACTCTTGATTGAATAGAGAAAATATCAAATAGAGATACGTTAATACATTTTATTGCCTTCCAAATAATAAAACGTGCATTACAACATAGATTGGAACCTTTAGAAACCTTTAACCAATATTTGACTACCATGACAGGATTGCTTCAATTATCCTTCAACCATAAAATGACTTGTACTTTGTATATGTTTTTACCGACAATTCACAAGCATGAAGATCTAAACTCAGCATTACTATGATGAACTCTCTGGCATCTTGCTATTTCTATTTAGCTTCTGTTTCATTTCAGATTTAGTTAATTTTTTGAACAGGGAAACCAATGATAGCTTTCTCTGTCGTGGTGACGAGACTTCAGAAGAGCGTGCTGTGCTGATCGCTTCAGGTTTCCGCGCATCCCTTTCCTTTTCCCGGGACACCGAGTGACTCCTTCCTCTGACGGAGTGTACTCCAGTGGGTTCCGCAACAGCTCCCTGGGCGGCTCTGCTTGACTGGGGGGTGTCTCGGTGCGTTCTGTGGGCATCGCTTTGTGCCGAAGCTCCGGACGCGAAAGCTCCCTGTGTCGTGTCCTTTGTTCTCATCCGAGGAAGCGAGCTGCTCCTCCTGGGGTTTGAGCCTCTGTCCGTCAACCTACCCCTCTGTCTCGTCTGCTTCGGGCTGATGGGCTTCCCCAGGAGAATCTGCTTCAGATCATAGCTATCTGCGGAAGGCCCCGTCAGATGGATGCTGTGACCCAGGTCTTTGATAACCACTAAAGGATATGTATCCTGATGGGCCTGAATTAGCAACTCAACTTTTAACCGACTATCGTTGTCAAGCATCGCCAACGGAATGTCCTGAGTGCGGAGCGCAAAAGTGAGGTCACTCAGCACACTTTGCAGCTTTTGTTTGGCTGCCCTCCAGCCCCGGCCTATAACTGTGACTTGGCAGAGGTCGGAACCCTCAAAAGCCTTTGTCTCCATTTCACTCTCATTCGCCTCCAGGATCATTTGAATGTCTTGGTGCCTGAGACATTGGGCGTAGTGCAGCACATCGGCTCCTACGATAAAGGAGGACTCACCTCTTGACCGCTGGTCTCTAGGGGACTGGGCTGCGACGTGACCTGGGGGGCTAGATATGCTCTGCAGTGGCCCTGAGGTCCTTGATGAGACGTCGATGGGGGAAGAAGATGGCACATATCGGTCACTTAAAAGAGCAGGACTCCTGCTACCAACACGCGCTGATGAGCCACTGGTGCAGTGTTTGGAAACGGCTCCATGCGGGTCGCCGTGGCCATTGATCGTGGATGATGTCGAGGGCGAGTTTTTCGGTGTCTGCGTGTCCTGCTGGAGAAGTCGCTCGAGCTGGGCCTTCAATGCCGTTAGCTTCATGAAAGAGCCGGTCAGGTATAAACGCTCCCTTCCAAGCTCCTTTACCTGAAATCCATGGGATTCGAGGAGACGCCACACCTCCGAGGAATTAGGAAACATGCTCAGATCCAAATAAGTCTTCACAGGCATATCCACCTATGACACAAAACGCAATCAACATTTACGGAACATTAACAGTACGTGCACCTTGAGCTGAGTCAAATGAATCACAAGGCCAGGCAGCCTTCTTCACTTACCTCCGGCCTGTCAGCTGCTCTGACCTCTACAAGAGCCCTGTGCCCGTGGCCGAAGTCTACCACATGGGTCTGCTTCAAGACATGGGAAGCCACTAGAGACGAGAAAACCTACTTTACATTGCATATTTATTTGCAGCAAGTTAAACCGATAATTGTGATAGACACGTCTATCAAATATTATTCAAACATTACAAAAATGTCACATCATTTGAAGTTGACATACCATTTGGTTCCTCAAATATGACAATTGCTTGTCCTGGATCGTGAGATGGATATATCACTCTCTGTACTTCGCCGCCACCGTTGCATTTTCGCAGAAAATGTATGGTGAGCTTGTCAATAGTTTGTTCATTCGAAAGATGACTCGGAATACCGAGGACTTCTACTCCGACTCCTTCCATCATTCCGTTTCTAATGACTTAACTGAAAATTAAAGGTTAATTCACTTTCAGAACGGGGCCGACATGTATTAATTCACTGTCCAGACCTACCAACATTTTACTAAAGAGGTCAAACAATGATCTGTGCGTTAACAATTAAGGAACACACAAAAATGCCTACCACGTCAACGATTTTTCCAATGGCCTAATTCCCGTATCAATATATTTTATTGAAGTGAATTAGCCGATTACGTAAATAAGACTACATTTTCCAAGTAGTACGCCCAATACTAAAAAGTTATTTTGTGTTTCAGCCAATATTAGGTCTGCATTTTAGTATCTTAATTTACAAGGATATAATTGTATAGCCCGACCATTGTGATCCTGACTACCACGGGTGTTTCTTAGGCTTGGTATTGCAGCCATCTGCTGGCAAATCGTAACCAAGTTTGTAACGGTCGTGAGCTCTCAAAATGTATAAACTAGACAATTTTTCCAACTTAAACTTTGAAGTGGAAAATGTCCCTCAGAGTGGTTCTACGAACTAGGCCAACAAATGTATCCAGGCAGGCCAAAGCGAATCTACAATTCAAAAACGAAAGTAAGCCCATTTTGTTTAAAACGTGTCGCTACTAAAATCACAACACTAATAAAGTTATTTCAAAACCCATATTAAATATCTAGCCTACAAATGTTGTTATGGCCAACAGGCTTACCTTGTTGCATCAAATAGATCACATTCATTGACAAGTTAGGCAAGTTAGTGTTTGTTACTTTCGAGCAAACCGAAACCAAATCGGCTACGTTTTCTAAGGGGCTTTTTTTGTCCACCTGACGGCGCTGTAATGCCATGTTAAAATCCACAGCAGGCTAGTTAGGTGCGCACCCGTTCTCTACAATTATTGCTACCGTAGTTCTGTCCTCTTCAAACTTCACACATTTTAATGTCCACACTTGGGTTAAAAACAACACGTAAACACCGGGCATAACGTTAGCTGGGCATTTTTATCGGGGAAGGAGGGAATCCATCTGGCGTCCCGTTTTCTTTTAACTGTTACCGGCAGGCCCCATATCAGTCCCATCGACGCAATATTAAAGGCTGCGCCAACTAAGTTATTGTTCTATAACTGGACCATCTGCTAGAACACACAATTGGTTGTTTTATGTGATGGCTGATTGCAAGTAAACAAATAGGACAGTGTCGGAATAGTAAAAGAAACTATTAAACTAAGCCAGCCTAGAAACATTAATAATTTCACACAATTACAAGTTTTCACTTAAATTCTGTGTTTATTTTAAGAGAGCTACAGTGGGCAAAAAGATAAACAAATCACAAGACTGACAATCACCACGTTTCTTACTGGTCCATTTCCAAACAACAAAGACAATTCAATGAATAATTTTGTGAAGTCGCTGACAAGTCAGGATCCAAAGACAATCTGCAGGGAATAATTTTAAAAAAGTTAGCCATAACCGTATGCAACACAAGGCTTCAGTACACTCCTGCACTGCAGCCTGACTTGTCTGGGGTTTACCTATAACCTTGCCATGGACGAGACACAGCAGGGCCTCAAACCGCCCCAGGTCTCTCTAGCAGACACTCTAGGAAAGGACAGAGCCACACCAGGCTGAGCCTCGCTGAACGGCCTGCACACTCAATATATCAGGATGTCAACAACGCAACACGATTCAACTCGAAGCTATGACAGACTTCTGAGTGCCTCGACACTTAGAAGACAATCAAATTGAACCAGCCTACCTTGTGGATGGAGACGCTGCACCCAAAACCCCTTCGGCCAGCGGACGATCAGCCAGGCCTCTGAAAGGATGGAACATAACTTTAGTGCAAAATAATGTGTGGAAGACTAACATATTGGCTCACTGTCCCAGCTCTGCCTAGCAGTATATGCTTTGCTTCCGCCTATATTTACTTCGTTCTTCCAGGTAAGGAGCCGGTGGAAGGGGCAGTGTGCCCACCTTGTTAGCCCTTACAGGTTCCTCCTGGGATAGGCTTACACAGGTCCCAACAAGAGCTTCCAGAAAGCCCTCCTCTCTCCAGCATTCCTGACCCCTCTCTCACCTGAGTTAGGGAGGACTGCGTGCACACCTAAATTCTGTTCCTCCTACTGTGTCTGTAGACCACAACATTTATTTTGATCGCTGCTTTATTTCGAGTCCTGCCTAATGCTCGGCCACGCTAGAGCCGGCTTGTGACACCACATACAGAAAAGGGACAATTATCCTACAGAATTGAACTAATGTCTGGGGTTTACCTATAACCTTGCCATGGATGAGACACAGCAGGGCCTCAAACCGCCCCAGGTCTCTCTAGCAGACAATCTAGGAAAGGACAGAGCCACACCAGGCTGAGCCTCGCTGAACGGCCTGCACACTCAATATATCAGGATGTCACCAACGCATGGCACACAATTCAATTCTATATTGCGGGGCTCCAGACTGCCACCAATGTGGTGGCCATTTGCCCCCCTAAATCAGTGACGCAAAAAAAATAATAACTGCTGGCACTGATGCCACTTCACATTCATTGGTGTTTTAGATTGTTATTTTATTTGAATCATTCAGTCATTTTTTGGTCAAACAGTTGGCCAATTTTGTTAATTCTTATCCTCCATTGAACTACCCACAGGCGATCTCTCGTGTGGTATAGTATTCTGACGGCCTTCTTCCGTGCAAAGTAGCAACCTAGAGCGTTCAGATTATAGGTCATAAAACATGAATAATAAAGTGTATCGACACGTTTTTCAGTGTATTGTGAGATAACCTATTATACATGACTATTATTAAAGTTCTCCAAAACTTAGCTGCCAAAACCACCATGATCAAATTGAACTGACCTACCTTTGTGGATTAAGGCGCTGCATGCAAAACTTAATCCTGCAGCAGAAAACCGGTCAGCATCCACTCAGGATCTCATCAAGACACCATCACGGACCCTGGGGGAGCAAAAGATGCTTTTGTTTAAACTGGTGTGCAAAGGTTCTTACAGGTAAGGCCATTCATTGTACATGAATGACTGGTTTACCTATAACCTCCATGGAGGAGACAGTCTCAAACCGCCCCAGATCTCTCTAGCAGACACTATAGGATGGACAGAACCACTAAGCCTTGCTGAATGGCCTGCATAATAATTAGTGTGTAAAAGAACTACCACAACTTTTGGTAAACCCCAGAAAGTAGTGCGTTTGCTGCCGGAATGCATGGGCGTAAGAGCCATTATAACTGGGGGGGGGGGGGGGGGGAGAGACATGTCCCCCCACATTTTAAAATCTAGGTTTTGTCCCCCACACTTTTTCTAATCTCAAATTATATTTTGCTTTGCTTGCCCGTCTCTGCAGATTTCGAAGCGAACTAGCTCAGTTGCATTGATGAGAGTCACTGCAAGGTAACGCAAGCAAAACCTGCTATGTTGGGTTTTTTTTTTTAAATAGGTGGCTTCACTAGCACAGAAAGCAGAATTGATTCATTTTGCTTCCTCAGTGTCCTGAGGTGATCGATCAGCACGGTTCAATCTTGGACAGACTAGTACTCAAGTCACAAACTAACGTTAGATTGGACCACGGCACTGTCTTTTAGGTAGGATATCGTAACTAATTTAGCACATGGATAGCCCGATTGTTTTCTGGTTTCCAACCTCCGACGCATTGATTGACAATATGCTGTAAACAATGATTTTAGCCTATGAAACAAATGTAAAAAATGCGTATGTTTCCTAACCACGAACTCCGTGTGAAGCAGCTAGCTAACTATCATAGCTGATCAGCCCAAATTGCCTGCATGCGTCATTGAATCGTGTGTCAGTAGACGATTTCACGATAACATTAACCTTCCTCAAAATGTCCACCGAGGGGAGCACCCTTCGTTTCTTTAGAGGAAGAGGGCAGAGGATGACCAGCCGGTCATTGGAGGGGAAAGAACAGCAGAGGATGAGCTTGTAAGTTTGTTAGCTTAGCCAGCCACGGAGTTAACTTCCCTATTTAGTCCACCAAATCTGGTTTTCAGAATGTTTTATATATTTTAGAGGCTTACTGCCCCAATTTAAATGTGATTTTGTGTGTATCTATAGGATATCCTATAGTGTGCGGTTGGCATTTTAAATTGGCCAAAATATATGTTACTTTTACATTTGTGTTGACAGTAGCCTTTCTCCTCACACCCTAAATTGATATGGCTTAATAAACAAGAATTTCCATCCATTCTCAGTGCCCCCGGTTCAAAATCACTCCTACGCCCCTGCCATGTCTAGAGACTTATTCTGCTCATGTCTTGGCCAATAACCACTGTTATTTCAGAGGTCATATTTGAAAGTGCAGGGCTTATAGTTCAAACTTTTCCATACCTCCGTCTTGGAGATCTCAGATGAACCCCATGTCAGTGACAGTAGGCTCCTTACAGTCATCTGTAGCTTTAGCTGGCATTACTCCTTAAGAGGAAACAGAAAGTCAGCGATAAAAACATACTTGCATTGGGTTATCAAACCTTCTCTAGTAACTAGACATGTCTGGGGTTTACCTATAACCTTGCCATGGACGAGACATAGCAGGGCCTCAAACCGCCCCAAGTCTCTCTAGCAGACACTCTAGGAAAGGACAGAGCCACACCAGGCTGAGCCTCGCTGAACGGCCTGCATAAAAATGCGCGTGTAAAATAACTTCCACTCGAAGCCATAGCTCCCCATGGCATTGCATTTCATTTTAGTAGCTGGTCTCAATGATTGTGCAGGTAGAACGCGGACTTCGCGTACCACGTGGAGTGACGTACCAAAACTAAAGTTGGGAACTACTGTTAATCAAGACTGCAATGCTACTAAAAACAAAACAAAACCTCTAAGGAGGTGCATTCATGCTTTCATTAATAGTTAAATATTGCCCGTTTTAAGCGCAGATGAAGAGGGAAAGCATTCCAATCTCCGTGGCTATTTCACACATTCTTAAAATGTAACATCCTTTTTTCGTGTAAGACGAATGATATTCTCAGCATCTGAAAGATTATGACTGCGACAAATCTATTTCAGAGTACAATTTACCTTTTAAATTGAAAACTACTGAGATGGTTTTCGATCGTATTTTGCTTACCCTCTTACTTGGCAATCAGATGAGATAATCACTGCTGTGTGTTATGCACCGGATGTGGATTAGAAAACTTATGGGATGTGGGTAAAATAATGTCCACTAGGGGTCTATCTTAACCGACCCTGGCATTGTAAAGTATTAGCCGGTAAATTCATGTGCACTCGGAATTGCTGCCTTTACTCTTTAGCACAACAAGACATCTTGTAATCATTTCATTTTGACAAGAAGGATCATCTGCTATAAACAATTACCGGAAATCCTCTCCTCCTGAATTCCTATATAGCACGATTCACGATTAACCGAAAAATCCACGGTTTGTGATTGTGGTTGCTTTTCGTGTACCATACTAATTGTGCCAATGGTGCTAATGTCCGATAGAACATTAACCTTTTCCCCATATCTAGCAAATAATAGGCATACAACTGTATTGTATGCAATGTATCACCTACTATTGGGGATTTCCATAGCTTTCTGAAACCGTTTAATATGCTATTTTTTAAGCTCATTCACACTCACTTAGGGAAGAAGTCACTATTGTTGCACTAAATAGCCTGTTACTGAGCTCGGAAGTTATATGTGTGATGTTACCTACATTGTAAAGATTGACTTATTCCACCTTATGTCAGTTAAATTCAGTTCAATTTAATGCTACTGGATGTTTTGTTTATGTTGTTATAAGTTGTTAAGTTGTTATCTAATGTAAAACAGTTTGAGCTGCATTTTATGCATGAACGGTGCCATACAAACAAAGGCATTATTATTATTAAATTCAACTGTAGGCATGACCCACTTGCAAAAACGTTAGGCTAAATAAACAGTATGAGGAAAAAATATTGACACAATGTATTCAAACACAAATGTCCAATGAAACCCAAGCCTGTTTTCTTTGATAAAGGGTTTTTGTGAACTGGTGCAGCCGTTCCGATTTAGGGTGGGTGGTGGCTGGGAGCCTTCCAGAGAACTGGCGTGGTGCTGGGTGACTCAGACTCCATCACTACACAACAATACAAGGCTTTTGGAGGAGCTCCCCATACGCAATGACTGGCACTGGCAGCCCCCTGGCAGGACGCGGGCTGTGAATTGATGCTTTCTTTGGCTGTCACAGTGCTAAGTGTCTCCCCCAGCCGGCGTGGTGGGTCCGCAGATGGTTGAAGTCCGAGAGCGTTCCGGTATTTCAAGAAGGCCCAAATCATTTGAGCTCCCCGTCTGCATAGCTAGGGGGAAGCCACTGTGTATTTTTCCGGTCTGTCTGTTTACATGGGTACAGAACACTGAGAAAGGAACACTGGATTTATACATTTAATCATTTCTGTGTGGCTTTGTCCTGTGGCCATGTTATAATTTGATCTCCTTGAGATGTCTTGGTATGATCTAATATAGAAACCCTATGGAGGGATTTGTCTTGATGCAACGTGCTTGTCTCCCAGGGGTTGTTATTCTCTGGTGCCTGTCCGATAGCAATACAAACAACTCACTTTTGCTTAAGCTTGGCCGAGGCGAATTGTCCCACCTAAACAAATGTAGCAGGATCTCTGTAGACTCCTCAAGCAAAGTGAATGGTGCCATATACTGTGTAAAGCATGTTTGAATACCTTGAAAAGCGCTATGTAAATTCAATATTATTATTATTATTATTATTATTATTATGATCAATATTATTATTATCATTATTATTATTATTATATAGGGGTTCAGCTCCAAAAGATCGCTGCCACAGAGGTTCATCTTGAATAAAACAGAACAATCGTGAATGACAGGCAACCAACCACTCTACTACCGATTAAGAGTTGTAATGTATCTAATTGAGTTTGGTCTTTCCATGAAAAGCCGTGGGGGGGACTCCGATGCCCACGCTTAACAAAGGTGGTTTTCCTGGGAACAACTCTGAATTCCATGTGTGTGTGTGTGTGTGTGTGTGTGTGTGTGTGGGGGGGGGGGGGGGGGGGGGGGTGGGGGGGGGGGCTGTGTGTTCCATTTCAACCTCCTTCGTCAGCGCTCTTTAACTCAAGTCCTGCTGTCGTGTCTTTGGTGTGTCGTTTTGAATAAAAGGCTTTGTTTGCTACCGCGGGGTTATGTAATCGTGGGGGGGGGGGCGGGGGTGAGACTGTGAAGGAGGTCTTTGTGCAGCGACCGGCTGCACTGTCATCAGCTGACCACCGCGAGGGTGCGTAGGACAGGAACACACACAGAGAAGGAGCCACACCACTACCAGACTACTAGCCCCCCTTTTAACAGAGGTGCAACAATGCAGGGCGTGCTATTCTCATGATTATACTGTAAATGTGCACTTGTGTGTGTTTATATGTAAGTATACAGGAGGGGTAGGCTTACATCCCTGCTTTGTTTTCGCGCCCTGCATTGTGAACTGAAAACAATGAGGAAGAGTGGCACTCAAGGCTGTGGCTAATCTTCATGTTCTCGACAGGACTCTTATGAAACAGATCCTTAAGGATTTGGTCAAAGTTGCTAATCTGGGCATAATGAACATTTGATCCGAGCCTTGGACTTGGCAAGAGCGTAATCCTTTTCAGCTGACCCCCGCTCGCTGAAACGAAGAGGACTTCCGGGTCAGCTTCAGGTCACAGGGGGTCAGTGGATGGTTATGGTCTGTCTCCCATCAAACCACCAACCTCCCAGTGTCCAGACTGAAGGATGTCCAGGCACCAAAATATGACAGCTGTAATGTGGCCACTTGTTATGTGAAGTAGAGGCCAACCGATATATAAACACACACACACACATATATAGACGTAGGCATATATATTTGTTTATGAATTTATTCACAGATGAAATACATAAAGACATTTTTTTGCCATGATCCCTCCGATGTGGTTATCAAACACTTGTGACAAAGATACAGTATGTAATCGGCCAATCGCATATCGTTTTAAAACATATGTTGCTTCTGTTATTGTTTTACGTCTGTTCTAATGTTTTATGCTGATGTTTTCCTCTTGGCCAGGGCTCCATTCGAAAGGAGATATCTGTCTCAATGGGACTCGCCGGGTTAAATAAGGGATAAAATCAAATAAAACAATCGACAATTTCTTTGACAGGTGGCCCATACAGGGTGTTCGTACTCTGACATGGCTTCTCTGCTTTTGCACTTCTATATATATATATATATATATATATATATATATATATATATATAAGTATATATATGTATCCGTGAGACAGTGAGCCGTTTGCCACTGGGCGGCTCATTTGCCAATGACATAGCGTGTGTCAGCCTCACAGCAGAGCGCTTCCCCCAGGGGATCTACAGGATGTTCTCTCTCTGTCCTCTCCAACACCCTCTTCCCTGTGTCATTGCCTTAATCCTCCACCTCTCCAGCTCTCTCATCCAGGCCTTTGCCCCCTCCATCCTCCAGTCGCCTCTCAGGCCTCTGCCCGCTGACGAGCTGTCCCCAGCGGGCTAAACCGGGGCCGCACCACCAGCGGGGCTGGAGTTCGCCGCCGCTGGGCACCATATGGCGCCGTGTCCTGCCTGACAAGTAGTCTCTCGAGGCAACCAGATAAGACGAGGGCCGCGTTACTGTTTGTTGTTTTTTTCGGGGACAGCGGAAGCGTTGCCGTGTGAATAATGAGCCGGCCCTAGCTAGCCCGCGGTGTCGTTTCCGGGGGAACGGGAGGGAGGCCTAGCCGTAAGTTCAGGTTATTTCTGGAGGCCAGATCCCTCTGTAATAGCCTTATCGCCCTGACGACGGTGCCATGACTCGGCAGTGGTTTGCCAATGGCCCTGCCTGACTCAACGGCCTGTCACACACGGTGAGACCGGGCGGCCAAGACGATTCCTCCATCACATGCCCACAGCTTTGTATAAACGGGCCCTAAGGAGGATCATATGGGGGCATGTGTTCTGTCCAAAGTCCAGCGCCATAGGAACGGTTCTGCTGGAACTGTTAGCTTAGATTCATTGTTCTGTGTCTAAACCGATTTATTTATATGCATTCGAGTATTTTTACAGATGAGATTAACAATGTCTCGTTGCAAAGTAAATCAAATTCAAACACAAGTCATGTTATCAGTAAGCTAGTCAAGGGACACACTGTTTTGTCCTTTGAAAAAAAAGTATGTTTCATGTTGAGCAATGTTTATGGCTTCCTTTGTTCCTAGTATTGAAATAATCATCTATTTCCACCTAATGTTTTGCATAAATATTGTTTATTTGTTACCATATTAGTTATCACAGTGACATAATCATCTTCATTATATTCTAAGAGTACTACAATGCCATGGTTCATAAAGGTCACCATGTCCAGTCAGTTAATAACGACTAGGGAAGCACGACTGTTTCACCTGTTCATACAAAGCCATGATGCGGTTTACAACGTGTTGTTGCCGGGGTATGAGTATTCTGTGGTTGTCCTTGGACACCACTCTGGTCTTAGGTAGAGGTTGGCATGGGAGGGTCCACGGGCAAACAGGTTATATTTTCTTTGTCGATGCTTGTGTTCTGACTGATTATGAACACATCCTTAGAGCCTGACAGAGGAAAAGAACCTGACTCTGTTTTCTTCCACTCTAGTAAGGAGCAAACAGTGGTGTCGCCATGTTTTATGACTCTGCTCGAATCGTAGTAACTTATTGTGTTTTATGTTTGCCTGTCCTCATAATACCCTATTGATCAGCCAGAGGCGGAAAAAGGAAATAATTAACCGGCGTGAAACTGAAGGGCGGAAAATTACAACTTACTCAAATCAATAATGATGGGGCTGTATGAGTAAGCAATGTGCTTTTTCTATATTTCACCTCAGGGTTGTATTTGTCAATGACCGTTTCCATCTTCAGGGACGACAAGAGAACGTCTTTCTGTCCTTGCAAAAGAAGGCCACGGATCTCCCTCGTGCCAGAGTGTACTCCCTGTCCAGTTCTGTGCAGTTGAGCGTCTGTAGACAGCCTCCGATCAGAAAGGCACGGTGATTCACATTACTGAGCCCCTTGATCAGGTGTACATCTACATAGGCCTAGTGTGTGTGTGTGTGTGTGTGTGTGTGTGGTGGTGGGGGGGGGGGGGGGGTCGCTGGAATAATAATTATTTGGTTTTTTTTCTATAAGCACGCTGTGGCTTGTGCTAGATTTTATGTGAGTGTTCAGACTGAGTTACGGAGCGGGGTCATTGTTCTGAGTGCAGGGCCCACCAGCTTTGTGTGTGACCCGAAATGTGCCGCTAGTGGCTGGTCAGCCCCCTCGGATCCTGTGTGTCAGTCAGCAGGCCTATAGCTGAAAGGGAAGGGGCCTTTGTCCTGTGGCCCACGCGCTGTGGACCGTTTCAGACACGGCCTGGGCCCCTGGGGGGGGGGGGGGGCTGGGCAGGGAGGGCCCAGACCGTGAGCTGTCTCAGGGACGGCAGAGCGCCCGGCTCCCTCTCTGGGGCTCCTTCGGTGGCGTGGCTACGGGTACCAAGGTCCATGGCAGCTCCAACAACATGGAGTCCAGAGCCCTTTTTCTCGACGGCTGCGGTGATCGGGGCTCCTTCTGACAGGCACTAATTAGGACACAGATGTGAGGAGGCAGGCTGCGGCGGGGGGGGGGGGGGGGGGTCGGCAGCCTGGCAACCGGTCCCAGCCTGGCGGGCCCCGAACAGAATGGACCACCACGTGGGCCGGATGTCGACAGGGACATCCGTCCCTCCCTGTCGACCCAGGAGAGGCCCGGACGGAGCCGTTGCCAAGGCCTGCCGGGCCTCAAAGTCCCTCCGTCCCCTCCCAGGAAGAGGCGAGCCTGCTTCGGGGAAAGGCTGCCCACCCAGGGCTCGGGCCTCCTCACGCGTCAACGAACACGCCACAGGTTTGGATCTCGCCACAGCGGTCGACCAGGAATTTCATTTAGTGAGGGTAAGGGAACCGATCGTTTGGGTTGTTTTGGTCTTTTGTACTTAGCGGTGGATTAACTTTGAGGAAGGAGGAAAGTCCTTGTGGGGTCCTGCACAGTACCACCAAGCTCCATCCGAGGTTCGCCGATGTTCTTCTGGACTCCATGTTGTCCTTCCCTCCGTTAGCTAGGCCTGTGTAGGTGGTTTGGCTAGGGGAGCGGGCTTCGAGTAGCAGAGGACACTGCGGGCGTTGTGTTGCAAGGGGAATGTTGATTCGGTTGTCAGACCATTACTACCTCCGAAAGACCAGCACCAACACAGCACAAAACAGTGTCCCACGTTCGAAGCCTATTTAAAGGACGCATTTAATCAAATGTCAAAGTACCCCTGTCCTTGCATGACCCAGGCTTTCGTCCTTTCGCCTCGCGCCTTCACTATTTTTGTATTGGGTCTGCATATCTTTGTCACCCAAATGAGAAAATCGTCGGCTCACATTTTATGCCCATTCAAAATGGGCGGCATGTTCAAACTGAGCTCTGGAGTGTCGTAGATGTGGTCAATGACACCCATAGCTGGGTAGGAACTGGCCTCACGGCTATTATCGTTGTGGACGGGTCAATCCAATTAACCATTTACGTGGCTCTGATTAGTCGAAACCCATGCTGCACTTAACTTCTGACCCCGCCTCGGCAGAGCGCCCCAAAAAAAATCCAAAACGGAGATTCAGGTTAAGCGGGGATCTGATCGCTCGGCCCTCTGGTTCTACCAAGGCGACCAGGTGAGCCGGTGGTAACCGTGGGAACGTCGCTCGGAGAACATTCCCGTTTGGTGTCGAGGGCCTTTCCTCCCACCGGTCCACTGGAGGGCTTCTCGCTGACTCTCGAAGCCCCGAGGGGGCTGCCGTCTAGCCGGGGAGATTAGTCACTCACGCTGGCCGGTGACTATGAGGACATGAAGTGGGAGGTTAGAACTGCAGATAGAGGAGTGACGTGCTGAGAAAGCTGCACGGTAGAACGGTTTGTTCTTTTGGCTCGCGGTCACATGAGGACTGCCAAAGTCTTGACCAAATGGAAGCAGTTTAGCAAGGATTCCAAAAACGTGATTTGATTAAGGAAGGACCATAAAAAAACATGTAGAAACCTGGGAGGAATGGTGTTACAGTCTCAACAGTACCACTAGCAGCTCATCCACAGTTACAGCTCATCCACTAGCAAGCTGCTGCGCCCATGTTTCCTCCTTTCCTCAGTCCTTAAGACTGGTAGCTCCTAAATCCTATACGGAATCCTCTGAATACAGTGCTGTCACAGCCCCAACAGTACCAGGGTGAGTCCAACAGTACCAGGGTGAGTCCAACAGTACCAGGGTGAGTCCATATGGCCGCCCTGCTGTAGAATGTCTAGCAAGCTGCTGTGCCAGTGTGTTTAGTTTCTCTCCTTGAGTCCTTCAGACTGTTGACTCCTAAATCCTCTGGAATCCTGCAGTGTTTGTGCGTGTGCTGTTACCACTTCCCCACCTGCCCTCCTCTGCCCCTTTCCCAGTTGGCACCACCATTAGGATACCCTGGCCTGGTGGGAACCAATGAACTAGCTCCCCACTGTGCTGGCACGGTGGAAAATGGCGGGGCGGTGGAGAAGCAGACGGTCTCTGATTAAATAACCGGAACGGGTTCCTGCGTTTCGGCCAGGGGGCCGTCGGAAACGAGGGGGAGGCAAATACGTGTGACACCAGATGGGGGGGGGGACTATTATTAGCCAGACACACTTGAGCCTGAGCCAGGGAAATAGCATGCCAACGGGGAGCCAAGTCTCCACCGCCCGCCTCACACCTGTGGAGCGGCACGGCAGGCTTTTGACGGGCCCCAAAGGAACGCTGGTGACATAAAAATAGTCCTTGGCCCCTAGGAAAGACTCCGAATGGAAAAGTCAACGGGCCCCGAGAGGTAGAGACACGGTACCTGTCTCAGGCAGTCTCCTGTTGAGCTGTCATGTGTTCACACTCGGGGAGCAAAAACAACTGGGGCCCTTGAAATGTAGGCTGACCTAAAGCGAGAACACTTGATGCACGGAACCGGGACCTAAGTTATCTATTATTAAGTTATGCTTTCCAAAACAGATTTGCACATGTTTGAGGTCTTGAGATAACAGACAGTTCTTTCTCAAGCTGCTGTTACTGTTACTGGGAGGGGCCCAGTATGGGAGGGGTGGGGGTTGTGGGGCGGGGGCAGCTCTTTAGGACAGCCTGTCCTCCTCACTCTCTGGTCTGTTTGTTTCCGCCTGGAACACTGGGAGGTGTTATTCTGAGGATGACACACTCTCACTCTCATTCTCTCTCTCTCTCTCTCTCTCTCTCTCTCTCTCTCTCTCTCTCTCTCTCTCTCTCTCTCTCTCTCTCTCTCTCTCTCTCTCTCTCTCTCTCACACTCTCTCACACTCTCTCTTTCACTGACTCTTTATTTCTCACACATACCCACACAGCTTGTTTTTTTCTATACTTCTATACACACACACACACACACACACACACACACACACACACAAACTATTGTAGTAAAGCTATCAGCTCATCTACCCCCCATCTACCTTTCTACTCAACACTGTAACTCATTCGAAACTCAGGTTAAACTCACAATCCACCCTTCCTAAGTGTCTCTCCTCTATTTCCCCCAATCCCCTCCCTTGCATCGGCGCTCCGTTGGCAAAATAAAGCCTACTTGTTGGGAGGACTGTATTTCTTTCTCAAAGGCAGGTTTTGTCTCCGTGTTACGTGGCAGGGCCCCGCACGGTTCCGGGGCTAAGCTCGCCTACGCACGGAGCTGTAATCCCAGCAACGCTCAGCCCCAAGCGGTCAGAAGACAGGGCAGCCAGCTGCAGGGTAAGAAGGTAAAGGCAGTGTTCAGACTGACCTGGGAGGATGGCCCTCTCCAGAGTCTCTGAAATATTGCACACTTTTCCACTGGAATGTTGAGCCACACGTGGTGTTAATATTAGGATTATTGGAGGCACCCAGCTAATCTGGCACATGAAAACCTGGCATGTGCTCAGGCCTATCTCTTTGCCAATGTAAACAGTGGCATTACTTTTCTTTCTGTTTCTGAAAGCCACATGTGGATTGTGTATGTTGGCTGTGCACATTCCTTTGGCACAATGTTTGAGGTTTCAAATTGAGTTCAATTCATGCGTCTGCCATGTTCCAGGCATGAGACAATAATGGAGCATGGGCTAACCTTAGCGATACCGATACCATTGGAAAAACACCCAGGTCATTAGCAACCTAGCAGTTTGTAACGTCCCATCGTAAAACTCTCTGGCAGGACACTAGATGAACTGTACTCATATGGATTTATACTAACTAAGAACATGAGGTATGCACCAGGTAAATAGCTGAACAAAGAGAGAGAGAATGTGTGTGTGTGTGTGTGTGTGTGTGTGTGTGGGTGGGTGTGGGTGGGTGTGGGTGTGGGTGTGTGTAAGTCTAAGGGAATAAGTGAGGAATCCCTTTGGAATGTTAGAATGCCGGTGTGCATAAAAGTGTGTGCCTTCTAACCTTTCGTGTGTACAATAAGCCCCATCCCATGATGTGCCGTAACAGTGAGAGGGAGGCCGTCTGCTCTCGTGGGCACCGCTGAAGATCAGCCTCCAGTTCCCGTGATCCAGCTCAGCAGCTCTCCCCAGGCGCTCACGATTATCTCCCATGATTCCTAAAAACGTAATTCCTGGTAAAACACAAACAACAGGAACAAAACAAGAACGTGTGCTGTGGTTAATTATTCATGACCTTTTTGGAACTGTTGAATGATTTGCTTTCTCAGAGCCACTTCGCTTCATTTTGAGATGCTGCTTCTTTGTCAACTGACATCATCTTCATTTGCAAACACATAATTACAATGTTTTTGAATCAGGGTTTCTTAATGTGTGTGGTGTATCGTATTCTATGAGAACACAGACTTAAAATGTATGTCATATGTAAGATAAATGATTGAAGATGTAATGTTGAATAATTCTTTATCAATTAACATGAATTAAATAATAATTCATTACATGAATTATATTTCAGCTAGACAAACTCATCCGTCTTAAACATTCATTAAATGTGAATACAATTCAGTTTGGCATGGATGCGTCTGTCACATGCAGTATGAGGGCTTAGGTCAGCAGCCCAGACTTCGGATTACCTGCCTGAACTTTCACTGAAGCTTCATACTAAGTAATGTGAACGTAAAAAACATGGCCTTCGCATAATAGACCTTCAATAAGTTCACACAAACCCAGTCACTTTGTACTACAGCAAGCGGCCATGACCAAGACTGTAGTCTTAACACACTACTTACTAAGTCACATGACGTTGGTTGACGCTGAGCTTGGTGCACATTCCCCTTGGGAGTAGGGCAGCGCCATAAATCAATCAACAACCCCCCTCCTCTCAAACAAGTTTCACAGTTAACTTTAAGCTGTCAGATTGATGCCACTGTACCCTGGCGCATAACAGCTGGCGCTATACTCTGGGCAGCTGAAGAGCCTGCAGACGCTGGAGGGGAGAGTGAGCACGTCTGCGATCGACAGACTAGCCTCTCTTTCATCCCAACGGGTCTGGATGTCGACACTTCAAAGGACCGGGCGTTGAACATTAGCCCGGCAGAGGGAGAGGCCTGGGCTGCTCCGCTTTGATCTCTGTCCTTCTCCCGACCGGTGCAACGGGGCCGCAAAGAACATTCGATTAGGCCTCCACTCCCTGCCTCTGGTTCAATGAGGCCTGCTTTGCCTTTCGAAAAGCAGGCGGGGGAGGTCTTTCTGTCGGATCGTTTTGAAGCGTGTCGAAGGGGATCAAACGCCTCCGGGGCTCATCTCCGTCGAGCGGCCATTTCCCGTCGATTGACTTTGACGGTCCTGTCACGGCACGGTGTGTTTTGACGCCGTTGTGCCGGCTCTGCGGTCCCTGAAGGCGAGAGATGCTGGGCCCGTGCGGGCCGCACCGGGGCTGGAGTCGCAGAACAACCCGTTCTTACAGCAACGACGTGTCAAGACACGTTAGCACTGGTCTGACGGGCGGAGAGTGGGGAAAGGGTCTGGGGCTTCTCCACTTGGCTCCTGAAAGAGGGGGTGGAGGGTTCGGGGAACCGGGGTGGGGGTGGGGGTCTTTGTTTCAGAGAAAGCCAGTGGATTTTCTGCTCACTTGGCGGGTAATTGAGCGTGTTTCCATTTTGCTGTTTCGCATTTAACTTGGTAGAAAAGGGTTGTTTGTTTATGGGAACGCAAGTCAAACGTCTACGCCCCACCACACCGTGAGATCACCTGTGGGAACTAGGGCATCCACAACAGGACACTAAAGTATCATTTATCATGACTTGTTAATGATATAGACACGTCTGCACCTGTGGGCTTGAATTATTTTCAATGGTCTTTCCAAAGAAAGGTTTTGTCTGGCGAACTGTCAGAAGGTTGTAAAGAAACCTTGAGGCCCTTTCTCGCACACCCCAGCCCCTCTCTGTTCAAGCTACCAAGGCCGGTTATTTCGTTACGTCAATGGAGGTAGTTACTCTCAGCGACAAAGTCAAAGACTTGTTCGGCCTATTGCTATTGTATTGAACGTTGAACATTGTATTGTTCAAAAGTAGGTCGGCATGTGCCACTGGAATAGGTGAGATATTTTCAACCCAGGACTGTGTACAAAAGATCATCCTTGTTTGCGTTACAATCAGTTTGTAATGCCATTGCGGCATTAAGACGTGCAGTCTACATGACTTTTGACAGAGTTATTATGTCATAGTTAATAGCTAATGACGTAATGTAGACATATTTACAAAGATAAAACCGTCATTTCGAAGTTCGGTCTCCTATATTTTGTTAGAGAGCGAGCTTCATATCACAACTTGCCAAATATCTTACTGCAGATAAAGCTTTAACCAAAATAGATACTCTCAATCATTAGGAACACATGCATTCAGTCGATGAATGAGTGCTTCAATCAAGGGCTGTTGCGTGCTTTGCAGTGGCCCGCAGTCACGTTATCTGTAGAACAAGACATAGATCAGATTTCTTCTCTCCAGGAAGAGCACAATGTGGAAAGTTCCCCCTTTGATGACCAATCAAACAGCGTTGGCCAAGAAGACGCCTGGACTAACAGCATTGTTCTGCACAATAACTCCCTTATCTATGGAATCCCTCAGCTATGGGGAAAGAGCTCCGAAAGGATGGCTCAGCCTAAAAACCTCCGCCTTCCATCCAAAGATAATTATAATTGTCGAGGGGAAAAAGGAAAGATTACTGAGATCTGACAATGGTGTCAAAGGTGTCGAGATAAATGCGTCTTACCTTTATACGGCCTCAGCCGTGTGCAAAAACTGCCCTTTTTCACCTGGTGCAAAGATAGAGAAACAGATGTAATAGAAAGATGTTCACAAATGCATTGCATGGCTGCTACTCTAAGTTTAGTCAATATAAAATGGAGACTTTACACTGAGTAAACAGTAGCTGAGTTGGAATCATACCAGTACCTCTGAGAGAATCATACTCTGGGGACTTCAATACGGCAAAGGAACTATTCTGTAACAGCAACAGCAGAACTACGCAACGATGGCCGCCATTTCCATCCGACTACTGGAACACAGACATGAGTTGGAATGGACTGATGCCAACATAGTAAGGATGAAGATGGAGTTAGGTGCCAACATAGTAAGGATGAAGATGGAGTTAGGTGTCAACATAGTAAGGATGAAGATGGAGTTAGGTGTCAACATAGTAAGGATGAAGATGGAATTAGGTGCCAACATAGTAAGGATGAAGATGGAGTTAGGTGTCAACATAGTAAGGATGAAGATGGAGTTAGGTGTCAACATAGTAAGGATGAAGATAGAGTTAGGTGTCAACATAGTAAGGATGAAGATGGAGTTAGGTGTCAACATAGTAAGGATGAAGATGGAGTTAGGTGTCAACATAGTAAGGATGAAGATGGAATTAGGTGCCAACATAGTAAGGATGAAGAAGATGGAATTAGGTGCCAACATAGTAAGGATGAAGATGGAATTAGGTGCCAACATAGTAGAGATGAAGATGGAATTAGGTGCCAACATAGTAGAGATGAAGATGGAATTAGGTGTCAACATAGTAGAAATGAAGATGGAATTAGGTGTCAACATAGTAGAGATGAAGATGGAATTTGGTGCCAACATAGTAGAGATGAAGATGGAATTAGGTGCCAACATAGTAAGGATGAAGATGGAATTAGGTGTCAACATAGTAGAGATGAAGATGGAATTAGGTGCCAACATAGTAGAGATGAAGATGGAATTAGGTGCCAACATAGTAAGGATGAAGATGGAATTAGGTGCCAACATAGTAGAGATGAAGATGGAATTAGGTGCCAACATAGTAGAGATGAAGATGGAATTAGGTGTCAACATAGTAGAAATGAAGATGGAATTAGGTGTCAACATAGTAGAGATGAAGATGGAATTTGGTGCCAACATAGTAGAGATGAAGATGGAATTAGGTGCCAACATAGTAAGGATGAAGATGGAATTAGGTGCCAACATAGTAGAGATGAAGATGGAATTAGGTGCCAACATAGTAAGGATGAAGATGGAATTAGGTGCCAACATAGTAGAGATGAAGATGGAATTAAGATGTCCGCTCTGCGTCATGTTTTTCTCCCCATGCTCTGGCCAAGTGCCACTGAGTGCAGCCATAGGAACCAACATGCTAAAGGGCCATGCCAAGCCACAGGACTGGGATCAGAGAGAGCTCATGAGGAAACAGAGGACGTGTCGATTCAATCAAACCGTCGTCCTAGATGCTGCTCGGCGTCTTGTTGTCCTCACAGCCCTTGAGACAGGTCCACTCCAGCTGCCGCCCCATTCACACACTGGAAATCTATTACCGGCGGCCATCATGGAATTACACCATGTGACCATTTTCATTGTCACAGTCTGGCCTGTTTTTTTTTCGTATTAAACCTTTATTTAAAAGTTTCATAAAGGAAAGATCCCTTTGAGATTAAAAATCTCTTTTACGAGGGTGTCCTGGTCAAGATAGGAAGCAGCCCAGAGCGCATGACATGGGTACATTGGAACTAACTCAATCCACAGAAAGACCCCCCCCCCCCCCTCCCATCAGTCTAGGCAGATATCCCATGACTGTTGTTGGACGGACCCTGATAGATTCAACCCAGGCTTAAAATGCACCAACTCAAATAAATTACATATAAACCTTAACAACAACAAAATGTGGGTCCATATAAATATAAATATAATATAAATATAAATGACTTTAGCTGCAAATAGCTCCAGGTTGAGGGAGGACAGACTGGCTCCAAAAGGCGGCAGCTGGCCCTTCTGTTCTGGGGGTGAGAGGAGTCCTCAGCCTTGGCTCTGCTGACCCTTGGAACCGATGCCCCCTCTTATGTAACACCTCGACGAAGGGCTTCCTCTCCCCCTTTCTCATGGCAGGACTCATGTTTTCCCTCTCTCCTTTTCTTCTCCTTTTTCACTTCATCTTTCGATACCTCGCCAAACCTCTTTTCGTTCACGTGGCCGCTTTTCTCCACCGGCTGGATGAACGACATTTTTCAAATGCCTTAACGGGTCGGTGTTCTGGAGCTCATCTTCAGCAGCAGGTCGCCGGGTCGCATGTTTTGTACCTCCTCGTCATCATTCTTTGTCTGTTTCATGGGCTCTACCTTCAACCAAAGAGAACTCCGTCATTTTCTCAGTAGATGTGTTACTGAAAAGAAAAACATGTTTATCACCGTGAACTATTTGAGGGATTTGCCAAAGGCAAACCCACTCTGCAGAACCCTGTTGTCTATAACAAGGTAACTGCAAGTCATCCTAGGGGCTGTTGTGACTGAACCCTTATCGTAACAGGCAAACATTCAAGCCAGTGCAGAGACCCAACTGCCCGGGCTGATCCTCGACCCATTGACACTCTCCTGCCAATCATTTCCCGAGAGTGTGTGATGTGCCTGACACACCGCTCTACACACCCCCCACCTCGCGTCACAACCCTGCCTCCGACGTCACTAATGTTTACTCAGGCGTACCTGTGGGTGTGTGCCTGCAGGTCTGTTGGCTGTGAAATGTAGCGTCTATTTAAACTGCACTTTAGAGGGTTCACATACTTACCTTGACCCTGTTCCTGCCGAGCTTTGCTTGCGCACATATGCATGTCTGTGTGTGTTGTGTCCCTGTGTGCGTGCGTGTGTTGTTTTGTAAGTGAATGCTGTCTGAACATGTAAAATATGATATGTATTCAAGCTGGCTAACACTAGCAGAGGGCTTAAATATGTCCTCGACTGACGTAGCAAGTCAACACCATGACAGTAAGCTGAGACCCTCTCCAGGATAGGACACTGAGGTTCCAGCTGCAGCCGGCCATGCAGTATGCCTGACCTGACATTCTCTGACTGACCGACTGGCTGAAGAGGACCCAACCGGTTCGCTCTCTAAGGAGGACAGAGCGTTCCGGGGTTGTCATTTTCCACATTTGAATCACTCACTGGGACTTTATTGAACCACTCAAAACATTCCCCGTTCATCACTCTCTCATGGAGGAATGCCATCTCCCTGAGCAAATCTTCACATCAAAGTTGAGTTCATAAGTCAACAACTCTTGTAGACCGAGTATGTCTCTCAATGAACTGCCGGTTCTTCGTCTCCTCAACCAGGGGGTCTGTCGGTTTTCCTTCGGCCACCTCAGACAATTGTTACGTTCAACCGTTTTAGTAACTTGGTTCTAGAAAACAGGATGTACTCTGTGGTTTTGTTTATAGGGTCAATAGAAAAAAATAAACTATGAGAGAGAGAGAGAGAGAGAGAGAGAGAGAGAGAGAGAGAGAGGAGAGAGAGAGAGAGAGAGAGAGAGAGAGAGAGAGAGAGAGAGAGAGGGGGGGGGGGGGTAATCTTAATTCCAGGCAGACATCTTGGCTACTCTTTTAGCATGTTTTTGTGTGCAAGGCCACCTGACCCAAATGACTATTTGCGCGTTCTAGATCTGCCATAGCCAAACTATTTCTAAAAGAAATATAGCCAAAGAAAAGTATAATCCACGTGATCTGTTTGGGAGTCCTAGGCATATAATCTCCTGTGGACAATACTCCGGTGTGAGTACAGTGCGCTGGAATAGACAGTACAGTATTAGAAAACACATCAAACCCATTTGGCCAGAACCCAGTTGTGAAGTGTAATTGGAGCCGCCATGTGCTACATCTACAAATGAAGCTTCGTGACGGAGATGGAGGAGTACTTGCAACATTCAGCACACACACACACGCACGCGCACACGCACACAGAAGCATTGCACGTTGTTTACAAGGCCGTCTATTGACATGGCCTCCACGTCCCTATCCGTCTCTTTACTATGGCTGTGCTGCGTCAAGGTTGGGATGCGTTTTGTTTGTGGTTTTCATCTCCCCAGTCTTTTCCCTCCCTGGTTCAGCCTGTCGCTGTGGCAACCTCCTCTGTTTACTATGTAGGAGTGTTACTATGCATTCTCTGGCAGCTAGCCAATGGCATATCCAAGCCCAGGCTGTATATAGAGTACTTTTCCATTCCAAATCTATCAGCAATATCATTTTATTAAATATGTAGCGTTAATCAAACAAACTGTATATAAAGGACATAAGATTTGGAGGGGAAAAAAATGCTTTTGACTGAACACAAATAAATCCTGTTCGTTTAGTTCAAGGAAATTATGTCACTGTGTTGGGATTAGCACTTTCTGAAGTGAAACAACGTGATTTTGCATTGCTGTTCCTGCACTGTCTAACCACTGGGTTGTGTGAGGGACTTTGGAACTTCCCACTGAGACGGCGACAAATATGTGGGTATATGTTTTGTCAAATATGTTTTTTCCCATCCTAATCAGGTGCACCATGTAGGAATCACTCATTTTATATTTAGTCTCACTCTTTTTCTCACTCTTTTTTTGTTGTTGTTATGATAATAAGTTCAGAACCTGTTTCTGCACAGGATCCCCAAATCCCGACACTAGCACCGCCATGAAACCGGGTTGAGATTAGAGGAGTTGGCAAATGGAAATATGTAATCAAGTTGCAAAATGCATGGAAAATTCACTTCAGTCTTGTTTACATTGCTAATTTGTCTGCAATTCATGGCATAGGCTCGGTACCACTACAGGTTACGAGTGTTTGGTTGCAGCAGGACCTGAACTATTTGTCATAATCGACAGAACCTTGAATTTGTGTTGCGAATGTGTTCACAGCAATGTCAAGTCAACATCATCCTTTATTTATTTTTCAAAATGACCTGCCAAGATGTGTGCAGCTTGAAATAAATTGGGTGTGAGTGATTGGGGGGTCCTTCCGCTTTCTCATCTCATCATATCAAAGACCTTTATTACTTTTGTCAGGGACTGGCCTCCACAATACTGCTGTATTGACCTAGTCTTAGTTAGTCTATGCTGTGTTAACCTAGTCCTAGATAGTCTATGCTGTGTTAACCTAGTTCTATATAGTCTATGCTGTGTTAACCTAGTCCTAGTCTATGCTGTGTTAACCTAGTTCTAGATAGTCTATGCTGTGTTAACCTAGTCCTAGATAGTCTATGCTGTGTTAACCTAGTTCTAGATAGTCTATGCTGTGTTAAACTAGTCCTAGATAGTCTATGCTGTGTTAACCTAGTCCTAGATAGTCTATGCTGTGTTAACCTAGTCCTAGATAGTCTTCGGATGGTGGACATTCGGCGGAGAAGCTAGATTCTTACACAACCTGCTCTGAGGCCCAACTCCCTGGGTGCCACAGTGGTACACGAACATGAGTATCAAAAACAAAGACGAAGAAAAGAACAGGTCCACAGGGAGCGAGAGTGGAAAAGAAAAGGCATTCAGTGGCTACTGCTCCTCGGGGCAATGCACACTAATGTCTGGGATGCGCGCAAGCAGCCATACACTAATGGAGCTGATAAACACAACAACAAAAAAGCATCCATTTTTTCCCCCTATCTTTCTTTCGCTGAGTGTTGTATTTCACTGCACCAGCCTTAAGGCTTGTGTAAGGGCAAGAGTTGCAATCATGATAAATGACGTCAGTGGTCTTGAGGGATTAGAAGGGAAGAAAGGAGAAAGACGGTGAGAGAGAGAGAGAGAGAGAGAGAGAGAGAGAGAGAGAGAGAGAGAGAGAGAGAGAGAAAGCGAGGTCAATCAAGTGTGGCTGGCTTTCTGAGGAACTGAAGCCAAATTGGCCCGTGCTGAGCCAGTTTAAAGAGGCTTACCTAGCAAACCCATGAACCGAAATAATAATCAACCACATTGAACAGTTTATCGCAAACTAGATCAAAGAAATTATTGTGCTGTCGATTTTCTATTATTAATCCCAGTTTTAGGTGGAATCGGATTGAAAATGAGCGTTCTTTTTCGGTTGCCATGCATAATGTTGCGTAATAACGGCCAGTTATACAATAACAGCGCCATGCCAGGGATTACAAAGCCTGGTATCGAACCTTTGTCCGCCGCTAGCATATTCTTTGCACATAAGGTCGGTTCCTACATGGAATAGATTAACCAAGTCCAGGAACTGACAACACTTAGCCATCAGTTATGACTCTGCTGAGCTCAGCAGTAGTAGGCTTTGCTACTAAGCTGGCAGGAGACACTCTCTTGCTTGGCCCACATCCGTGCGTGGCACATGAACATTGGGTCTGGGGGGGGGGGGGGTGTCAGGAGGTCGTACATCGGAGTGGAAATCCGCAGGATAACGCTGATAGCTGTGCTGATATATGGTAGCTGCCGTCATCTTTTTTATGCATAAATAATGGGCATTGGCCCAGGAAACGGTGGGGAGGGGCCTAATTAGTGGTTATCTCAGTGACCCCTATCCATCTGCAGGCCTTCTCCCGGGACCGGCCTCTGTCTCTGTTACAGCACAGATAATCTCAGAGTCCTCATAAGTCACATATCCAGTCCATCTGCCCCCATTTCCTTTTAGCTTGGATGCCCCCCAAACACTGTTACACAACAGCATACCACCGGGCCCCCCTGGTGAAAG
Source organism: Aplochiton taeniatus (assembly GCA_017639675.1). NCBI lineage: Eukaryota > Metazoa > Chordata > Actinopteri > Galaxiiformes > Galaxiidae > Aplochiton > Aplochiton taeniatus. The sequence continues at coordinate 2,091,604 of CM030182.1, read as the reverse complement.
AGGAGATGAGAATCACTCGACGGCCTAGAGGGGGGCAAGGCAATTCATTCACACAGCTCTGCCAAGCTGCCAGGACGGCGTGATATTACCCTGCCCGTAATGTGTGTACACTTCGACTTCCTGTCTGTCTCGGGTTTCATTTTTCCAGTTCCTTGTTTCTACTCGTTAGGTTACACAAAAGCAGATGGTTAGGACCACGCTGACACAAAGCCAGAGTAGATTAAGGTTGGTGGAGGAATGCTTTCTGCCTTACCGTCACCAATCAAAATACAGCACATACTTATAAAGGGAGTGAAAAGTATGTACAAAGTTTTTATTATTATTACCAAAGAAATTACTATTTTGACAATGTGATCTTCTTTAACAACAAATAAGCGATTTTGTACGTGGTTATAGTGAAGCCTCTGGCAAAGGCTAGCATTTGTGTCCGCATGCGTGGGCCTGCGGAGGTTTGCTTAACCCCGTGGCTTCCTCACAGTCATAAGACGTAATGATGTCAAGGCAAACAAGGAGGCTCAGTCTGTGGAAGGTCAGGGCCAACATGTACGCTTGAGGTGGCAAGGGTACGCGCGTGCAGCGCGACAGGCATCTGTCCCCCTCTGACGCGAGAGCACCCCGCATTGACCGTTGGTCACTCGAGAGAGGCCGGGGGGGGGGGGGGATCGTCACGTGCAGCCAGGAGAGACCGCGAGGGATGACAACGACCGTTTTGTGTCTGTGAAATGGAGGGTGGAGAAAAAGAGAGAAAGACCGAGGGAAAGAGGTGAAAGAGAAGAGAGCCAGACATTAAATGGAGGTCGGGAGACAGTGGTATGTCCCTAACCAACAAGTTCCATGTTACCGGGCAGTTTTTTCCCCTCGTGTATAATGGAGAGAAGGACTTATCCGGCTCATCTGGAGAGCTTGTCACAGAACACTAACTCTCATCCACCTATGATTAAAAGCAGTTCCCCCAGCAGATCATTTACTTTGTTTAGCGTTTTTGTCGACTGTTCCTTAAAGGTCTCAGTAAAAAAAATGAAAAAAAGCCTTAGTGCTATGCCTTAGCTTCCTCGTCATTAATCTCTTGAAAGCTGCTTCAGATGCAAATTCTGCCCCCGCTTAATTAAACTTCGTTTTTTCACAACAATGTTGAATGTCAAGTCCCCCCCGTTCTTTGATGGCATTCCCTTCATGGAGCCAGAGGAGAATGTAGCCCAACCAGCCTCTGGTTTCAGTCGACCGCAATCAGACAGAACCTGATTGAGGTATCGGCCTTTCCACACCGCACTACTGAGCGGAACGAGAGCATTCCAGCCGGCCTGCTCTTTGGAGTGTGTCAGCACATTAGCAGCACAGCCGCACGGCTCAATGCTGTGACCGAGGAAACGTGTCCCGAGGGAATTCTGGGACCGGTTAACAGTTCATTTTGTCTATTCGAATCCACGTTTTTGTTTTTTCGACCTCCAGCACGTGTTTTTGGGGGGGCCATGGGGGGGGGGGGGGGGGGGGGAGAGAACATGGGTGTGAACGCCTAGGCGGAGTTCTGCTCTGCGCTTCGACTGCACCTGGGGGGGTCAGAGGTCGTGGAGGGCTTTCTTTGGAGCCTCTCCTCCTGAGAGGTGGCCTGACTCTCCCCGGGATCCGTGGGAGCCTCCACAGTCAAAACACACCGTTCTCCGGACGCTGGACCCATACATGCCGCCACTTCCTTGGTTCCAAACGGATGTCAATTACACCGACACAAATGCCCTGTGTAGAAGGATAGAGTCTTATAGCATGGAAATCATGAGTAACTTGGTGTGGGTAATCCTCTCAAAATCATTTTTGCCAATTTAAAGTTAGATACTGCCTCAGAACCGCCTTTGAGATCTGATGAACTGTGAGGGTGAATATTTTGCTATAGAATGAGTTCTGAATTGTTTAGAAAGTTTAGCCAAACTTTCTATTCGACTATTCTATTTCTTGCGTCTAGTCACTACACTGAACCAGACCACTTTATTGCACTGGTCTACTTAAATTTAAAGTAAGCTTTTAAAATAGCTAATGAATAGCAACATTCAAGGGCATGCTTAAAAAACAATCCTGGAGTTTTCTGTATGACAAAAAAACTAAGTTTGGTGGTAGTGGATGGCAAGACATACAAGATCAAGAGGTCAGTAGATCTTCTCTCAGAAACCATGTCTGTACAAAGAACTGAAGACGACGCCAGGCTCTTTCCTTTCCCCTCCCTTAATAAAAGATTCAGTGGATATCCAACTGAATTAGGTAACTAACTATCTCCTCTCTCTCTCTCTCTCTCTCTCTCTCTCTCTCTCTCTCTCTCTCTCTCTCTCTCTCTCTCTCTCTCTCTCTCTCTCTCTCTCTCTCTCTCTCTCTCTCTCTCTCTCTCTCTCTCTCTCTCTCTCTCTCTCTCTCTCTCTCTCTCTCTCTCTCTCTCTCTCTCTCTCTCTCTCTCTCTCACACACACACACACACACACACACAAACCCAAGTATTACGTAAATGTCCCTCCCGCATCCTTTCTAGGTATATGAACTCATTTGTTAGCATCTGCCCTAGCACTGCACCTGTTTAAATTTTGAACATTATGTCTGCACTAAAAAAAGAGTTACTGTTATGAAGCCGTAAACATTAGATTTGCTTTAGTATGCATTACGTATTTGAAGGTGGATTTTCAAAGTGTGGTTACTCATTTATAGTTAATACAAAAGTAAAAAAAAATGTCATGGAAAAGTTCCGCATCAGAGGAGCTAGGGACAACCTTTGACATCGCACCCGCAACTTATTTCGAGTGTTCAAATGCAATATGTGTTGAAATCTAACCTTAACTTCCAACGTTGCCTAACGTTTATTAGTCAGCATCATGATGTTGGGAATATGTCAGTTTATAGCATAGTGTCACGTGAATATTGTTAGCTCGTAAGATTATCGTAACTATTGTTTGCTAAGGTAGTAATCAACGTTACTCTCCTGTCCGTCTCTAGTACTGTCCCTGACATCAGAGGTGGTTTTTCAAAGCAGATATACCCATCCAGCAACAGGGGGAAAATAGGATCAGGGTAATATAATCTTCTTCAGCAAGCCTGCCAACTATCACTCACACATATCGCAGTGGAGATGATGTCATTCGATCTCATTCCTGTTCGACAGCATTGTCGTGTGCGTGGAGGACTGGGATGTTGAGCCTGACGAGGCAGCGCTCGTTTGTCCTCGAGTTGTGTAACGGCTGAGGTAAGCTCCCATCCCTTCTCTTCATGCCTTGGTCCTTGGCAGTCTTACAGCACTGTACTTCCTGTTTCTGGGACACCGGGAACTAATTTAGTGGAAGGAGTGAACACACACTCCAGCGCCGTTACATAAAAACAAGGACACCCTTCGGGATTAGGAGGATGACTAAGCTCTTTTTTAAAAGCACACACAGTTGTCCCTGTGCAGGCATTCTGTAAGGAGCCATGTCACACAAACAGAATATACATTTTTAATAAGCAAATACTTTCTAATCTGACGGCATACCTTAGAAGTCATAGTGTATTTATACCCTAACCCAAACCCAATGACGGGACAAACTATTGCCAAAACCTAGGAAACCATAAAACTCTGTTCTGGGACTCAGTCCAGGAGAATTGTTAGAATATAAATGATATGTCTCATATCTTAGTTAATTAACATTAAAGGGACACCTCTAATGGTTATGTGTCAAATAGGATTTACGCTTGGACAGTGTATGCACACTTGCTGTACATTTTCAGTCAATGTTCCTGGCCACTCTCACTCACAAACTCACTCTCACACACACACACACACACACACACACACACACACACACACACACACACACACACACACTGATCCCTGTGTATAAACACTACATCCTTCTAATCCAACCTCTCCAGTAACAGATCAGTGTGAGAGATGTTGTGTAACCTTCTGCTCACGCTGCCCACTGGTCTGCATTGATGCACACACACACACACACACCACACACTTACTACACACACACTTACCACACACACACACACACCCCCCCCCACACACACACACACCCACACAACAACCCACACAATACCACTCACTTACTACACACACACAGCCCACACACACAACACAACAGCCCACACAATACCACACACTTACTACACACACACAGCCCACACACACAACACAACAGCCCACACAATACCACTCACTTACTACACACACACAGCCCACACACACCACACAACAACCCACACAAGCTACACACAACACATTCCCACAACCACCTTCTACCCCCTGGGGGGGGCACCATAAAGGACCCACCCATTCTGTCTCATAAAGGTATCATTATTATCCAAGGACCACAAATCGGGGTTATTTCATTTGAGATGGGCCGATGACATCACCCGGCCTTATCTTCTGCGGTCATAAAACAGCCGCTGTTGTTAATCTGCTCGGTGAAGCACCGGACTCCAGGGAACAGCTGACGCGGCCGTTGTGCGGGGGTAGGGGTCCGAGAGCTACAGGGGTTATTTCTGTACGTTATATGTTCCATTCCTCATTGTCCTTCAGGCCAGGTGAACTAGACACCCAGCTACTTTTCATTTAGCCCCCCCCCCCCCCCCCCCCCTGGGTTGGTGGACTGCAAAGTGAGCAAGGACATCTAGGAGCCGCCCTCCTCCTCAACAAGATGCCCTAAATGACCCCCCGGCCCAAAGCCGTCGGAATCTCATATTTTCCTGTCCAAATACCAGGATTACACCGAGCTCCGCCACAGACAGTGATCAAAGGGTTTAGACACATCTCGGTTTTATGTGACGGTGGAAAGAGACAAAATGTTTCGAACTGAAAAAGAAGAAGCAAATCCTCCCTTTGACTTAGACTTGTGCAAGATAGAGGGGACAAAAGTTACAACTTCCCCCATCATTTAGTGGCGGGAGCTACATGTGGCTTGAGTGCTTGACGTGAACTCAAATATACGTTCCTTTTTTTCGTTGGCCGAGCACAACCACACCGCAACAGGGATTCTCGTCCGACAGCTGCTCCACTCGAGTCATTTAATTGCACAGGTAAACTCGTGTGCAATCGATTTTTTTCCCCCCTCAAAACTGACCGCGGTGTGAACGCACAGATAGAAACACATCCTCTATCCTCAGCCTAGTAGACAGCGCGCTATTCCAGACCATCCGTTTACACGTCCTCACATCCCAGGTTTCTAACAGTGTAACACAGCACATCACCTTCGGGATCACCCTGTCTCAAGGCTGCTGGGGTCATTCCCGTGCCTATTAATATCAGCCCGTGTCTGGAGTGTCTGCTTCTAAATCCGCTCCAATCTCCTCGTGACCCATGGAGACTCTCTATTCCAGTATGAAGTCAAACTAGCCGATAGGCCGCGGCAGCAGGAGACAGGTCTCCGAAGGGACTCTGTCCAGATCTGATCGATTAGGCGCCCAGAGAGCGGTCAAAATCTCTAGCAAGGGAATTGGCCAGTCCTGGTAAACTAGCTGCTGTAGCAGCTAGCAACTAGCAGCTGCTGATGTTTTTTGTCACAAGTCACATATCTTACAGGCATGATGAAACCAATGAGGGTATGTTTTGTTCATTTAGGGGTGATGAGAGAGGGTTGGAAATAAGCAACTAAGCCGTGGGATGTGTGGGTGGAGAGGACAGCAGTGATCTCCTCCTCTATCATATGGCCCGGTAATCAGGTTAAAGAGGGCTAAGGCTAGGGCTATTTAAAGAGTGTTTTACTGTACAGCCAGTCAATGGACAGGGCGGGGTGGGGGTGGGGGTGGGGGGTGACAGTATTTATGGCCCCCACCTTCTTTAAACATCGATTACTGCGGTTCTTCCACATTTCACAGGAAGCTAGGGGATTGCTTTACTGTGTACAGTGTAAGTCCTTGAGTCCTGAGGGTACTAGCTATAGCTCAGCTCAACTACTTTAAAGAAGGGTAAAAAAAAAGAAAAAATAGTAAAATATGATTTACCTAACACATCTGGCTCAAACTTGGAAATATGTGCAACATTTTTTTCAGCGGCTCTATAGATCAAAGGGGGATTGCATCATTCACAAGACAACAACTCTGAAGTAAATGAGAGGGTAAATAAACATTAACAGTCACATCTCGGTTGTTTGGCTCGCTTCATCTGGGAAATGGCTCAGGAACATGCCTGATGTGGCCAGCTGTGACCAGCTGAGCTGTGACCAGCTGAAACACTAGCCCCAGGCCTACGTCCAGGGCCAACAAACAGTTGCATGGGATCCACAGGCTAGGCTACGGTTTTCCATTTCTATTTTCTCTCTTCCTCTCAATATCTGCAAATGTATCCTCTCAAAGAGGCACAATACTTGACATCTTTTCCCTCTTTACCTCAATTTCCGCCGTTACCCTGCTCTTGAGTTCCTGAGATTTTAGTCTCCATTTCACTTCTTGGAAAATACACAAAATAAGTTATGATTTATCAACTGAAGTGTCTTAACAGGTCATATTTGTTTGAAATCTCCCCTGAGGAATATTTGCTTAACACCTCAAATTTTGTGCAGTGGGCTGAGCAGGATCCTATGATGTGGCTCTTGGCAGAGACACTTTGTTTCAACAGCAGGCACCCAGTTCACATCGGCTACACCATGACTCGGCAAACGGCAATAACCTGAAGGTACCGAGGTAAACACTTGGCTTCAGCGAAATGCCCCACTCTTAATTTCCGCCTCAAGGTTCTGCATTTGAATAATGAATATTAATGCCCGGTGCTGTGGGCTTTTTTTTTGGTGGCGAGGCTACGGTTCAGCAGCGGGGCACCGAGCCTCTGCGGAAGCCACAATGCGCTACTCCTTCCACATCTTTGCAGGCGAGATGAATGGGCTGGGGAATGCGGCCGGGCATAAATATGCAAGCGGCCTTGGACAGAGGCATCAGGTGATGGGGACCGTAGCAACGCGGCGGGCGCGCAGCATGTCTCTCGTGGTCGTTAAGCAGATCCCCACGTGGTCGTTGAGCAGATCCCCACGTGGTCGTTGAGCAGATCCCCACGTGGTCATTGTTTGGCCCGGATAGGGTGCGGACGCACCACAGCCCACTTCCTGGCGGAGGCCAAAAGAAAAAGAATGGCGTCTATTTCCACAAGGCCGTTCAAACAAAACAATTTCTACCCGGGGCATAAATGCTCTCCCTTCCAGGGTTAGGCTATTGTGCATTTGGATTTTCTTTCACCGCGGGGATGGGAAATCCATATGTTTATCAATGGGGGCCAGCCTGACCCTACTCTCATTTGCTCAAGTGCCGGGGAAATCAATAGCAGTGAACAGAACAGTTTAAGTGGCTAGCCACGTACTACGGTTCAAATTGCTGCTCCAAGAAAAAACAAAAACTTTCATATTTTTGGCCTCTTCACATTCATCTACTATCAATCTGCATTCACCTCAAAGGATCCATCAGTATTGGTGGATGTTGAATGTAACTGGTTGGATGCATATTTCTATGCGTATCTTTGAAGAACCACATATTCAATGGCACCGGCTCCCTGAATCATGAACCACGTACCTCCTCTATGGCTCTGTTTATAAGTGTTCTAGTTCAACACATTGTTTGCCTCCCCATGTGTGCATGGACTACAACTATGGTTCCTATGGCCCCCATGGGCATGTGGGCAAGGACTACAACTATGGTTCCTATGGCCACCATGTGGGCATGGACTACAACTATGGTTCCTATGGCCCCCATGGGCATGTTGGCAAGGACTACAACTATGGTTCCTATGGCCACCATGTGGGCATGGACTACAACTATGGTTCCTATGGCCCCTATGGACATGTGGGCATGGACTACAACTATGGTTCCTATGGCCCCCATGTGGGCATGGACTACAACTATGGTTCCTATGGCCCCCATGTGAGCATGGACTACAACTATGGTTCCTGTGGCCCCAATGGACATGTGTGCAAGGACTACAACTATGGTTCCTATGGCCCCTGTGGACATGTGGGCATGGACTACAACTATGGTTCCTATGGACATGTGGGCATGGACTACAACTATGGTTCCCATGGCCCCTATGAACATGTGGGGGATGAGCGAACCAGCCCCACAGATCTAGTCTACCGCCCGGCAACATCCTTCTGGTCTGTAATGGTGCACGCAACCCCAGGAATTTAGAGAGATGACACCCATCGTGGTGGCTAAACACATCGTTTCCATGACGTTCCTAAGAGATGTTAAATGGGAGCGTTTGAAAGGCAGCTAAAAGTCAGGGGGTGGGAGGGGTCATCATCAATCTCCTCCCTGAAGAAATGTTCACCCATTTCAGGCGGATCTCCAGACCCTGAGGTGCGCACCTCTGGCGCTGGGCTGACTCTGGTATCATAGAGACTGCTTTCCCCCTGGGCGGGGTTCCAGTACCCTCGGGGGCTGTAATCCAACACCAGCCTTTGTTTTGTTAGTGGCTCACAGGTAGATCCAGAAACAGGTGAGGGGGCGGGGTGTGTGTGAAGGAGGAGGAGGAGAGGGGGGGGGGGGGGGGGTTGTTGGGTGCGTCACACACATCTTTGGTTTCAGCTCCTGGGTTTCGTCGGTTTTATGACAGCAGAGGCCAGGTACCGACAGAGGAGAAGAGACGCTGGAGGTGACAAGGAAAACGAGTCTTCTGTCTCAGGAGCTGCGGTCTGTTTGAACGGGTGCTGCAGCATGTGAGAGAGAGGGAGACAGAGAGAGAGGGAGACATAGAGAGAGAGGAGCACAGAGAGAGAGAGAGAGAGAGAGAGAGAGAGAGAGAGAGGGAGAGAGGGAGACAGAGGGAGAGCGCAGCAGAGGAGCAACCAGAGACGTCTTCCCACCTTCCTCCCCCGCGCAAACCCAAACACACACCTCGGCATTTCGGCTTCGGACTCACGGATACTCCACCTCTCACCATCTCACACACGCTCGCACGCCGTACACACACGCTGTACGCCGGGGAAAGAGGAGATGAAGACCGACAAGAAATCCTTCATCGGTAAGAAGACGTTTCGTCGACTTTTATTTGCAATGTTACAAGTTGATCTGATGAATATATCCCGGGGCTAGATGCCGAGAGAATGTTGAGATTCTGAGTTTGGCAAAGTTCAGCTTCCCTGAGAGCATTCCGTTAAGGATAATATTCATTGTTTGGATTCAGTTGTTTATGATATATCTTATTTCACTCCATGATAAGTCATATCAGTAGGCTCATCCCTCTTTCTCTTTCACTCTGGTTACGTCTCTTCCCATATTAGGCTCTCTTTGTTTATTTAGATTGGCGTTTTATCTTTCTCTGCCTTTCGAAAGAAACATGTAGCAATTGATTATAGGTGTCGCAGTGTTTTGTGTTGGTTCACACCTCAAGAAGCAAATATTTTAGGCCTTGTCTCAGAATACCTGTCAATCCTCACTAACGTGCGCCACTTGACTATTCTCACAATAAAAGCTGCCTTCAGAATCCATTCTGCTCCCGGCAGGATGCACAATACGTGGCCCAGGCCACACCAAGGGTCACAGAGCATCAGTGAGCATATTCAAAACAAGTCTGTTTACCAGCGGCCCGGTCAACCTCACGTCTTCATAGTCCGTACCATCTACGGAGATATGAGGAGGAGTAGCGAAGCTGAACGTGGGACTAAGTCCACCCACAACACCAGCCAGGGATTCAGTGGAGCTTGTAAAGCCAGGGGTGTAGCGATCTGAAGGAGAAGCCAGGCTCCGTGGTCTATGCCCCCCCCCCCCCCCGCCACCGCACCGTGCACTGAGCCATGAAAAAGGCTTTTTATACCGTCACCTGCAGCACTTTCTAGAAGAGCAGACTCACCAGGGACGCCCCCCCCCCCCCCCCCCCCCCCCCCCCCCCCCCCCCCTCGGCACACAGATCGTCCGTATGCCCAACGCTGATTAAAAGCAGACGATCTTCAGCGGAAATGATCGTCATCACGGCGGTGGATCCATGAATTGGATTGAGCCGAGCACGTTGATTGGAAAAGAAAGGGAGACGGTAGTGTCAAGTCATGATTTAGTCATTCTATTTGAGTGATCCGTTCCTCGGTCGTTGTGTCAGTTTTGCTACACAGCATAGCGTCCAGACAACGGCCCCACAGTAAGTGCTAGCAGTCGGCTGTCATTTTGGGTAAGGGAGTGGATTGTCCTTTTTAGCGTGGCAGACTCATGGGTAGCAGCGTCCTCCGAGAGGTTTGAATAACAGTCACCTCCCGCTTACAGAAGGACGAAAAAGCAAAGTGGCAAGTAAAACCCCACCCCCAATCTAGTTGGGGTGGGGGGGGGGGGTTGACGTGTGTAATCTACCCCCTACACGCCTAGGCCTGAGGCCGGTGCCGACGCCCCCCCTACCTCTGATTCTCCCCAGTCTCCATAGCCCCCAGAGGAGAGTGCAACACCTGACACGGAGTGGACCCAGTGACGGAACGAGAGCCGTCCTAGAAGAACCGGAGACTCTCGGAGACCAGGGGGTAGGCCAGTCCTGGTGAAAGTGAGGGTCGACACCACAGGTCTGCTGTCGCGGTTAAACCGGGAAGCCGCTAAAAGGGACCAGGGGCGTCCACGCCTGCCAGCCCGCCGGCCAGACAGGGAACAGATCGATGGTAGCTGGCCGTGACTGAGTGGGCCAAGGGCCAATGGTGACTGTGCTCCAGTCAATATGACACACATCACCCCCCCCCCCCCCCGAGCCCAATCCCACGTTAGGCCAGGGGCTGGCGTGGGACGAGCTGGCTGAGACCCGGGGGGCGTGCAGCACATCGACGGGGTTAGCCAGGTGGCCCATGGGCCGGGCTGGGTGAGTCCTCCTCCCTGGACTGGCTGCTTCCTGTCAACGGGCCAGGAACCGTCGGTTAGGCAAACGAGGACCTGACCCACAGATACACGCTGCCTCCTCTTAAGCAAATACCAGACACGCCAGCACATCAGCCGCCTGACAGAGATAGGTCGGCGGTAGCCAAGGCAACCCGTGGTGGTAAAAGAAAGACAGGCTGAAGGAGAGAGAGAGAGAGGGGAGGGGGGGGGGGGGGGGGGGGGGGTAGACGGCAGCCAATCAGAGGGCTTAAAAGCCTTCTCAGTGACTCATGAGTTTGTTCCTCCAGTGGAAAGGCTGCCCTTGCCACCTGTCAGCTTGGCATCAATTATACACTCGGGCGTAGCGGTGGCAACGACTGCTTTGGTGAAGCTTCTAAATAAACCAGGGAAAGCTGTGGGTGTGGGGGTGGGGGTGGGGGGGTCGTTGTTTAGACTCCAGCCTCTCTCGTTGTGTGAGGTAGCGGTCGAGGATGTTACAAGTTTGCAACGTATTTCTAGTGTCGTAAATGAACAGACACGTGATGGTGACCGAAGGCTTCATTGATTACAAGGCAAAATTGTTTCCCAGGGCGATGCATAGCGATGTAGTTTTGCTTCCATGCCGTCAGATTTGGTTTTGGCGTGGTGTTTTGTCCACCTAATTTGCCTGGCAGTACGCTCGGCGTAATCGCCTGGGCAACCATAAACATTCACGGCCAATGGGCAGGGTTGCATACTGCGAGACTTCTTGGAAAGACGTCCCACGCAGTTATGCAAATAGGAGATACCAGGAGAAAAATGAAGTCAGCTTTGTTCCCCATGCTCTTTCCCCTGAACTTGTGCTCAACGAAACAATGCCAGCGCCGGGACAGGAATAGTATCTGTGAGCTGGGGAATTTCCTGGGCATTGTTCTCCGATGTGATCCGATACCTCCGTGGTGATCATAGGTGATGAGGCCCTGGGACACGGGGTCAAGAAACCGCGTCTGGCAGAGAAACCCAGGCGTGTCCGTGTCATGAAATACTATCTGGGTTTGAATACAGCGGGACGACCAGCTAGGATGGCCTGATGGTTCCTTTATGCTGTCCTGTAACTCTTAAGGACTGCTCGTCACATCCACTGCGTTAAAAAAAAAAGACTCCCCACACACTTTGCAGTCTTGTCAAAAATCAACTGTCACAGTGAGGCAACGCCCTTGACCCTCAGAGCGTTTTGCTTGTGCATGTAAGAGAGTTTGACTCTTGCCTGAATTAGTCTTTTCAACACGAAATGTTTGGGTGATGAAAGACAATTGGTTTGCCAAGTCTTTCTCTCCCAGGCGCTTATCTCCTCCCCTTCTTTAAGCTGACAGGCTGTGAGGATGTATGGTGTTATGAAACACTTATATAATTTACAGGGTCAATGGACAACATCTGCCGCAGCTGGATAGATTAAGGCTTAAAGGACCATGACGTCATGTGTAAATTAAATTTATATAATTTCCCTGACTAAGCTTTGCTCATAACCTTGGTCAATCCGATAGGCTGCATGTTGTACCAAGCTGCACGATTTCCATTCTGCCATACAATTTGCATTCGCTGTCACTGTCCCTACTATAAAAAAGATTTGAGATATGAGCGTAACCTACTGATACTGATTATACAGCAAGATACCGAGATGATTCAAATCTGCACTAGCCACACCGAAAGATGGCAATTTAGTTTGAATTGACGAATTAGCCTTGTGCCAGCAGTTAACCTGATGTAATCTTCACTGTTCCAGGTTTTGCGTTCATTTTGGGTATGAATGGTTTAATCTGTCGGGTCCCTGATGAGATATCAGCGAGCTGTATCTTTCCGTTGATGGATAAGGTTGGGATGTGGGAAAGGAGGGAGTGTTCAGTGACTGTTCCTCTCCACCTATGCAGTGCGAGTTTCTCCTCATCCCCCGCCTCCTGCAGGCAGGATAGGCAGATAAGGAATCCCGTGACATCACTGGTCTGAAAGTTACCCTGGCTACCCAAGTGCTATGAACGAGCTACGCCCCCTATACCACGTGTTTCGTATATAATAAGTGACAGCCCCGCGCTCAGGATAGCAGAATTTAGGATAGAGCGCTTGGTGGATGGTCTGCGTGCGCTCTATTTGTAAGAAGAACAAGTAGTCCTGTATCACATCAGAGGAATACTTTTTCTTTACTAGCCCCGTTAGCTCTTATTGGATATTTTTGTCTTTAAAATGGCTGTGACAGTGCCAGAAGCTGAATGCGATTTGACTTACTGCAAGATGAGAGGAATTGTGTCAGTTCTCACCGGTGAGAATGTTATTTGATTCTTATTCAAGCAGCTGTGATATTTATAACATTAGGTGTCTGGATGTTTCTTTATTATGTATCCCTTTTGGATACGTGGTAATACCTTGAGCAGAGAAAAACACATTTAATATGTAGTCTATTTTATTGATCAGATGCATATTCGCTGTTATATTTGCCTACCGCTAATATTGCCAATGTATGTGAATGATCTTTAAATACATTTTATGTATTTATCCATTAAACACTGCGGGTTGCTTGAATGATAGTATACGGGTTGCAGAACGAATAAACTGGACATTTGTCCAACGAAACATTTCAAGCTCGAATAGTGGATTGTGTGTTTGTTTTTATAATCAAATTAGTTGTTATGTTAGAGTTTTGCTTATTATTTATTTTCAGGAGGAAATTGCGCTGCGTACAATTTGTATGTATCTGTCTCTGAGAGCAGTTTCTCCGCAATGTGTGACGTTGTATTCTCTAGGCTCCCTGTATTGACGCACTCTTTCTGAATTACAGCTTTCATCAAGGAGCGGAAAATTGGCCTGAACGACTTCATCCAGAGACTGGTGTCAAACCCGCAGATTTGTCAACAGTAAGTACCTACAATAGGAAAAACAACACCTATAATATATGTTTGAATATGTGGGAGGGGGTAAATATTTACTATTCTGCTATTCATACGTCACTGTGAACGTCTCTGCGTTCAAACTAGGCTACTGACTTCCTTCCCTTCCCTCCCTTCCTTTACAATCAACATAATTATCATTGTAATGTTTACATTTAGGCGATATATAAATATATATAGTCTCTTTAATTAGTGTTGCGCAGGGGCCGCTTGAGTGCGTCAATTCATGTTCGTCTCTCTCTGGCTTCCCACGGTCAGTTTATAATCCAATCAGCCATTCTTGGTGTTGGCTGTACATTCTGCGAACATTGCATTCTGGGTTCAGGCACGCAAATCTTGTGTAAGAATAGGTCTAACGTGCCAGCGCAGTTCAATCCCCAATCTCTCCCATGCCTAATCACCTGCTGCAAATCCCCTATGTTCCCTAGACAGGGATCACCCAGTAATTCAATTAAGTGTGCACCATGAACGGGCCTCCTTTGGAGGTACTGTTTTTACAGGTCTACTGTTGGCTGCGTGGAAAATTCCAGACCACCTGGTCTGTCTGTCCAGCCCGGATGCTACCGCAGGGTGTTCTGGTGTGGGTTCAGTGCTGGGCAGGTCTAAGCCCCCCTGCTAGGACCTCCTTTTCAGCCAGCGGCTGTTCTAGTTATAGGTCAGGCGGATTAAGCAGTCTAGCTCAGGTCAGGAGTTGTATAAGGCATTGTTCAGCCTTGACCTTGCTCATATTATGCAGCGAAAACACAAGACAAATGCCAGGTAGCACATTCCTATTCTAAGTCAAATCTTAATAAGATTCGTATGTGTTTCACCTTAAATATTTTCAACGCTACCAGTAGACTCAAAACACCCCTCTCTCTCTCTCTCTCTCGCTCTCTCTCTCTCTCTCTCTCTCTCTCTCTCTCTCTCTCTCTCTCTCTCTCTCTCTCTCTCTCTCTCTCTCTCCTTCTCAGTGCTGAAGACACGTTCATGAAGATCGACGAGAATCAAAACGAGGAGATGGATGATGACGACGACCTCCTTGAAACGGTAAGCACCTAGCCCGCGCGTCTGCTTGAACCGTGAACGCCTCCAAATGCATGCGGTGGGCGCTCATGTTTCCCTACCTCTTTTTCGACCGCAGATGTGCCTGTCCTCGCAGAGAACTTCGCTCGCTGAAGAGACCCAGTGAGTACCTTCACGTCATCCGTGTCGACGATCACTCCTGTTGTTTCGTGCCACTTCTTAATGACATACCGTCGCCATTACCGCCGGATCCTCATTGTTGTGTTGTCCTTCCCTGTCCATCAGGATCAAACCCTGTGACTTTGACTACCTGAAGATAATAGGCAAAGGGAGTTTTGGAAAGGTGAGCACGTGGCTGGTCGCATACCATTTCCATTCATTGTTTTTCTTGGTTACGTTCTCCCCCTCTGAGGTATTGCGCCGGTGTCTCATGGATTCATTGCTCGTTTCTCCAGGTGCTCCTGGCTCGACACAGGGAAAGTTCCCGATATTACGCAGTCAAGGTTCTGCAGAAGAAAATCATCATGAAGAAGAAGGAGGTGAGCTCGAGCGCCCACCTCGCGTCCAAGTCCACAAAAGCCGTTGGATCCACGGCTCTGGTGGACGGTGCTGTGGCGTGTGTGTTCTCATCTCTCCATTCCTCCCTTGTCCAGCAAAAACACATCATGGCAGAGCGGAGTGTGCTCATGAAGAACATCAAGCACCCGTTCTTGGTGGGACTGCACTACTCCTTCCAGACGACTGACAAGCTCTACTTTGTGCTTGACTACGTCAACGGCGGAGAGGTAAAACCTTTACCTCGGTCAGAGAAAGGCAGGACATTCTGAAAGGCTTTTTGCTCCAGGCCTAGGTCGAAAGCAGAATCCAACCTTTGTTTGTTCAGATGTGCTTTCTATCTCTTTCCCCAGCTGTTCTACCATCTCCAGAGGGAGAGGGTCTTCCTGGAGCCCAGAGCCAGGTTCTATGCTGCGGAGATTGCCAGTGCCCTTGGCTACCTTCACTCCCTGCATATCGTTTACAGGTAGGAACCAACTTAACTATGGGGCTGTAGCACCCCCTAGTGGTCACTTGTATGGACAGCAATGACGACTGGAAACCATGGAAAGGGTGCAAGATAAATAAACCATGAGTAACATTGATTGTTAAGACAATGCCGTGACCATTTGACCTCTATTTCTACAGGGACCTGAAGCCTGAAAACATCCTGCTGGACTCCCAGGGGCACATTGTCCTGACGGACTTTGGCCTCTGCAAAGAGGGCGTGGACCCCAGTGGAACCACGACAACCTTCTGTGGGACCCCAGAGGTACGAAAGCCCATTCCTTGACCTGCTAACGGTTCCCCCTGTGTGCAGGTTTTATCACCCCCCCCCCCCCCGCTGGTGTATGCAGTGTGTTTATATTTGTCATGACCAGTGCCATCCTCTTTATCCACAGTACTTGGCCCCCGAGGTGCTCCAGAAGCAGGCCTACGACCGTACCGTCGACTGGTGGTGCTTGGGATCCGTTCTGTACGAAATGCTGTATGGCCTGGTGAGGAATTTGGGGCTGCCCGTGCCGTGTTTTCATGTCGTCCAACGGGACGTTGGCTCCCGCAAAGCTCCGGCGACAGCGCCTAATAAAACTCCGCTTCCTTTTTGCCCTGGCAGCCACCCTTCTACAGCCGCAACACAGCCGAGATGTACGACAACATCCTTCACAAGCCTCTGATCCTGAAGCCGAACGTGTCCAACTCGGGCAGGGAGTTGCTTGAGGGACTCCTTCAGAAGGACCGCACCAAGAGGCTGGGGGTGAAGGAGGACTTTGTAAGTACAAAACACACACACACACAACGACAGCGGGGAGCACAGGGCACGACGTCTGTTTACAGTGGGACTAACATGGCTTTTCCGTGGGTCTCCAGCTGGAGCTCAAATATCACACCTTCTTCTCCCCCATCAACTGGGAGGACCTGATGGCCAGGAAGATCACACCGCCCTTCGTCCCCTCCGTGGTACGTTCGTAGACATCACAACAAACCCTTTCCACCCTTCAGAGGGAATACACGGCAAAAAGAAAAAGACGTCTAAGAAAGAGCAAATAAATATCTCATAATCTATGTTATATTTCTTGATATAAGATAAATGATCTAGCGTAGAATTGTGGATGTTGGATTGGCAGATCATTTTGCTTGTTTATTTGCGTTTACCTCAAAATTCCGTTGCGTTATTTCTCATTTCTGAGGCATTTTTTGCAGTGTGCTTAGACGTTAGATTACTTTTGGTGCCCATCTCCTAATGACCCGCCTTGGCTTGGTTCCACAGAGCGGGCCCACCGACCTCCGACACTTTGACCCCGAGTTCACTCACCTGCCCGTGACCTCGTCCCTGTGTAACACGGACCACCTGAACATGACCAGCAGCATCCGGGAGGCGGCCGGCGCCTTCCCAGGCTTCTCCTACGGCCCGCCTTCGGATTTCATGTGAAGGACCACATGTCCCTTCCTGCGCCCCTTCCAGAACGCAGAGGAAGCTAGGACCCTGCGGAGAGCTTGAGGGGTGTGAAGACGGAGAACCACCACCCCCCCACCCCCCCCCCCACCCCCACCCCCCCGGCATGGAGGAGACCGGACCGGCCGGTTGACGGGGTCTACAAACCCGCTTGACAGACTGTGCGGACTAAGGGGGACGCCAAACCATGAGGGGTGCAAAGATCGCGTGGACCTCGTCTTTACCATCGACTCTTCCTCCCATGACCTCGAGACCGATTCAAAGTGTGCCCCCCGGTGGAACAAGGAGACGGGCGTTTTGTAGCTAAGAGACGTTGTCTCCTCGTGTCTGCAGGCAGGGACGAGACGAAAAGTGCCTGAAGTTCTCAAGGCAGTCTGAAAGCATCCGCAGAGCTAGGCACGAGCGAACCAGGTGCACCCAATCACAACGGACTGGCCACCGAGTTGGGCTTCTGCACACAGCACCGACTGTGGGGCGAGGCCTTCATAACACGTCGACAGTATGTTGAAGAGTTAGTTCTCTGAGTCACTTTGCATTTATTGTTGTTGTTTTCTATGTACATGCTTAATTGCACTCGAGTCGAGGAATGGAGCAGGTCAAGGAAGGTTCAAGGATATGCATTTTGCGAAAGCATCCTCTGTGCCTGTCCCTTGGTTTGACAGCTGCATATCTATTCTTTAACGGTTGTGTTCACTTCTACATATCTCGGATGGAGGAGATTTGCATGGTGTTCCGATGTACTGTAGTTTGTATTATTACGGACCAAATATTGAACTGTAGTGTTCCCATCAACCAAATTATTCCTCTAATCCGTTTGTTCGGGAAACACTGTAGATTGAAAAAACACTGTATGAAACATTGTTAAGGAATATATCAATTTAAAAGAAACTGTTCAATAGTTTTTATTTATTTATTGTTCAACTTGACCTCCAACGGAAACTATATATTTATATATGTGCATCTATGAAGAAACATTGTCTGAATGTGAAGATATGTCTTATTTTCTTACCTTTCTTGTTCTTCCATAACTATTTAGTATGCATTTTAGGCTAGTGAGAGTTGCATATATATTATTCATTACAAATCAATAGAAAGCGACATACAGTCGCACCAGCAATAATAGGCCTGTAATAACTATATATTATACTCACACAATCCTTTCTTCATTTCTTGTGATTGCTGTTTTATGGCAAACTCCAGCGAATCTATTAGATTTGTTTTTTTAAATTATTATTATTATTATGTGCACAAATTATAGAAAAAGAACTACGTCATTTTTTTAAAGTGTGCCTGTCTGGCCATATAAGGCACTCTGAACTGATGACATGCATGTATACGTCTCTTTTCTCTGTGATATCTGCATGACAAAGTCCTCAAATGCTTGCTGCAGTAAAATGGCAGCTTTGCCCAAACCACTTGAAGCAGGTTTTCAGTTTTCCTAGACGTTGCACTTTTATTAAAGAGAGTAATACCAACTTGTTGGTTTGGCAAGGACATTTGTTATTGGGCAATTAAGTTTAAGTGAGAATAATAGTAAGTATTGTTACCTAAAATGACTAATTATTCAGACCAAAATCAGAATACATTAATAAAAAATGTATTCTTGTTTAGCCCTTTCCCTCTTTCAGATTTTGTTATATAATTAGTATGTTTTCCAACCTATTGAAAAGTTCAAGGCAATATACAGTTCTAGATTGTTTTCTTCCATATTTGGAAGCATAACGTTTATTACTATTATTTTTTCTAATCTATTTGTTCCATGTATATTTATTTACATGTTGTCTGTGTACCGTATGTTTAAAAACCAGAGGATAATTCCGATATATGGATCAAATGAAATGAATTGTAATCTGTTTTAGAATGGAGAATAAAATGTTGAAAAATATTTATACTGCTTCATTTGTTTATGTTTTTGTTTATTGATGGATATTAAAAACTGTAAAAATCAAGTCACATAATGAACTAACAAAGAAGCCTACACACCAGATAATGAAATTCCTCATATTTTCAGCCTCACTCATCCAAATGTACACAAATCCATAATATCTTAGATGTTGAGCAGAAGAACGAAAATAGAGCTAATCTTTGTTTATTCTTTCACAATTTGTTGACCCTGTGAAATTGTCCTACCAATATGCGCATGCGTACTGAGAAAGACAAAACTTCCTGCAAAATAGTGGTCCCTAACAACAGACAAAGCTTGACAGTGCACTGTGGACTCAAAACGAGCACATAAAACTAAATAAACGTATTTGCCTCTTCAATGGTAAGATTTATTCCCGAATTCTGTTAGCTATATGAATCTGGTTGCGATTTTTCGGACAACTAAGACGTTAGGTTAAGTTGTAGCTGGAGGCACACGTTGCTTGATTTGCTAGCGTTTTGTGGCTAACGTTAGCTAGTACTTGGCTAATGCTACTAGCAAGCCTGCATGAGTCTATGAATAAAAGTTGGCTGCAAGGTTTAACCTTCAATGGTCAGTGTTATTGTGTGGATTGAAGGCTATCTTGTCAGTAGAAAGAACGCCAGAACGAGGAAGTATATATGTACTCAGGTGAAACGCTAAACTGGCCATTTGGTTAGCAAATGTTACGTGTAAGTTAACTAACCTGCTAACTGAGCGTAGTTACAAGTCCGTTGTCCTGGTTAGCGTAACGCGTTAGCGATTTGGAAATGTTGTGTTATGCTATACAAATGGTATATTTAGCTAGCTTGGCGTTAGCTTCTTCTCGTCAAGGTACAAGAAGTGCCAACGTTAAGCGTTTACCTCGCTATCTCGTTAGCGTTAGCTAAACAACGTTAACAGCGTATTGTTTCTATAAGTAGTAAATATAACATTAGTCAGCTATTATTGTTCACTAAAATGCTTAAAAAATAAATGTTGCGGATCGTATCACGTTAAGCTACCCCTCAATTAGATATAGCCGGCTTTGGTTGTTGACTAGACGTGCAAACTCATCCTACAATATTACATCTATGACAACGGCATAAAAAACACCAGTAAGTTAGTATGTACCGTAATATTTAACGTTTAAATTCTTTGTCACTCAAAACCTTATGTCCGAACTTACTAAATCATTCCCCTTAAACTTAAACAGTTGAATAGATTGCAGTTATGTATGTGTATCGATATTAGGACATCTGGATGTTTTGTCACTTGATTTTAGCCAGAAAATTAAAAATAAACATTTTGTTTCTAATGCTTATCAAACAGCGTACGTCATAACCCACCGACAACAACGCTTTTAGTATTATACAAACGCCACTTTGAGCCTTCTTGAATGTATTTGATAATATCTGTCAGTTCATTGAATATATCCAATTCAGATCTCAATCATTTATCAGATGAAATGAGCCTTCTTGAATGTATTTGATAGTATCTTTCAGTTAATTGAATATATCCCATTCAGATCTCAATCATTCATCAGATGAAATAAACATCGGGCAGTACTTTTGGACCATCGTACTTCTGTTTTGCCTATGTCCCACCCCCCTTATGTTATCCTCCACGTCCGCTGCTGAGACAGAGAATGTATCTGGGAGAGAAGTCATAGTGATGGTTATTTGACTAGGAGGTTGAGCTCTTGCATGGATGTAAAATATGATAAATAAATGAACAATAAATGCCCTTAATATCGCCTGTTGAAATAAGTTTGGACTTGCTAATCATTTATCACAGGACAAAAATCTGTCTGGTGGGTAATTTATCTGGCAATATGTGTTGGATACTTGCAGTGACTACATGCAGGCTTTTGACTGACAGCTGTGTCCGGCCACTGGCAGCCTTCCTGCCTTGTGCCTGACACTAGATGTGGATTAGCATTGATATGAATAGAGGAAGTACCACCATTATGATCAGACAACTAAAGATACTACTCCAAAATGCACAGCGCAAACAAGAAGCAGCTAGCGTAACGACATCTAAAAAGGCACCCACTTGAGTTACCTCAAACTGCCATTGAGATTGTCAACAGGTCCCTCGTGTATTATAAGTTGGCAAGTCAAATGTTCTGTCCGATTGTAATGTTGCCCTATAGGTGGGGGAACGTCTGCCTTTGCTGACTGTTTTGAACAAGCCTATAGATCACTTTTTGAGCATTAAATGTGATCTCGTCTGTTAACCCTTTAACGTGAGTGATTTGTCAAATGAAATAACTTTTGTTTTTGAACTTCTAATTTGAAATATTATTCATAGCAACAACTGATACCTGACAATTAGCCTCTTGTTTTGATCAAAGTTGAACGCTAGGAGTTATAGCGGACTCAGGCAAGCACGAGAACCCATTTAGATACACGCTTGTATTGCCTGGGTGTCAATCGATGTTTATTTTAAGTTTGGAAAATATAAAAACATTACTTACAATGAATTAATTCGTTTGTAGCAGTTCTGAAGTGTTACTTTAATACTTAAAAATTCACTTTTATAAAAATCCACAGATTTGAGTTCATGTTGGCCAATTTTTTTATATTTTGTACCCTAAGCTGGTGACACCGCTGAGCATGTTTCTATATTACAATAACAGCAGTGGTGGTTTGGTGTAAGTTTTGTTGTCAAGACAACGGGCGCAGTTGATGTGTAGAACAAGTTTAGCCATTTTGATTAAAGCAATCAGCCCTAATTAACTAACTATTCCTTAAATGTTTGTGTGATGGATAGTTCAGGTAGGAATAATTGAACGTAAAGCAGAGTATCATCCACTTGTAGAGAGAGAGAGAGAGAGAGAGAGAGAGAGAGAGAGAGAGAGAGAGAGAGAGAGAGAGAGAGAGAGAGAGAGAGAGAGAGAGAGAGAGAGAGAGAGAGAGAGAGAGAGAGAGAGAGAGAGAGAGAGAGAGAGAGAGAGAGAGAGAGAGAGAGAGAGAGAGAGAGAGGGGGGCCGCCATTGCAAAAAAGAATCTGTTCTTAATGACTTGCCTGGTTAAATTAAAAAATTCTTATCAGATTTCCCTGCCCCACCACGGTCCAAAAGTAAATGGATTCAATACACTTCTAGAGGTCTTAAAACAAATAGCTCCTTCTTGAATGCTACTTACAACCCTTAGCCATTGACCTATATAGTACTACCAGATCACCCTGGAAAGTGAGACCGGTGTTGTTTTCTACATCATTTCTACATCCGTGTCCTCTGATCCACAACAAGCTCTTTGCAAAAATCCAATGAGGACCAAAGGAAAGCAAGATCCGTTGACATGGATAGTATCAACCCATTTAATATGACCACCCAGCGCAGTAAACATGGTCCAGCTGTTTGATATGGAAAACAAAGTCGCATGTGATTTCAGTGGGCATCCTCTGTTTGATGCACATGCTCATTTACCAAGTGCCTGATGCCTCTGAAAGTCTGGTGTGACCTATTTCCTCCTCTTGTCCCCACAAGTGCCAGTAATATCATCCGGTGGTGCTGTCGGACAAAATAAGGTTAGATCTTATCCCCAGCTCCACCCATTGATACGACAGCTTGCACCGGCACACCTAATGCCGCTGATATTGTCCGCGGAGAATACATTTCGCCCAATGTAGGCTAGGTCACAATGAGAAGGCGTGCTCCCCCTAATCCAGCTGTAAACCCGGTGGCGGGGGGCGGCCAGCCTGACGTCAGGGCCACACGTGCGCTACCTGCGTGCCGGAGATTACACACCGCGTGCCGCCCCCCACCCCCGCGCCACGGAGCCCTCTGGCCCTGACCGAGTTTCGGACCAAGCCAGCGACGGGAAGGGGGGGGGGGGGGGGGGGGCGGCGGCCGGGGCCCGGGGGGAGACAACTTAAAGCCGCAGCCCTGCCCGCTCAGTGTGTGCCTTTTTTTGGGGGGGTGTTTGTGTGAAGCAGGATCCCCGCCGGCGTTCCAGAGGTAGAGAGTAGGCCCAGAGTACGGACATGGCCACTCGCCCTGCAGCTGAGATGGACGGCTCCCGGGACCTGCCGGAGCTGCCGGTGAGTCAACCTCGCGACGTTTTCCTCCGAGTCCTCCTCACGTAAACTAAAAGGGTGTCTACGGACCGCGACATTTTTGGGAAGTCAGTGGCGCTGATCCAGAATAAGCTGCTTACTACTGTGCCTTATATTGTCAGGCTCATTAATCAAAAAGAATGGACTTACGCAGGTGGGTTTACGATGTTCTTCCTTTTCCTCAGACAAAGAAGGCCAGACATGAGCTGGACATCGGACTGGAGAAGGAGCCCCGGTCAGTCCATTCAGTTTCCCACCGTTCCATCAGAAATGGTCCTTTGTGCGCCCAGACAAGTCATGCTTGGTGTGCTTTTTATTATCGATTCTATGAAGCTTTTGTGGGGTCAGCGCTCAACAAAAGCCGACCGCCTGGCAAAGATTTGTATCTGCTTCTTTGAGCGTGCGTCCGCTGAATTCATTTGATGTGTCCTGTCTAATGAAGCCTTGAAAGTGTCCCCACCATGTGGCGTGGAGAACGAGGGGGGGGGGGGGGGGGGGGGGGGGGTCGTGGCGTGGCCGCGGTGAGGGGTTTTCAGCAGGCGTCTGTTCATGGCTTTTTTTGTCTTTAGGACGATGACTGGAGATGGTAGCCCCCCTGCCCTGCTAGGCTCAGCAGAGCAAGACAGCTCCTTCCCTGTGTTGTCCACTGCTCCACTGGATGGAGGTGAGCTGTGTGTGTGTGTGTGTGTGTGTGTGTGTGTGTGTGTGTGTGTGTGTGTGTGTGTCTTTGCCGTGATACGTCTTTCGATGGCTAAGGGTGTCTCTGATCCAGGGACGTTTCTAGCTTTTGGGGGGCCCTATGTAAAATGTTGTTTGGGGGGGGGGGGGTCCTATTTTGTGAAACTATTGTAGGGGAATTCCAAAGCCTCTAAGGTGGTCCAGGGGCATGTGTTTAACATGCATCAATCTGGTGCACTTTAAGAGATCCGTGGGAAGTAAATGTCATTGTTTTCACTCAGCAGGAGACAAAGAGCAGAGACCAGAGATGGGGGCCGCGTCTCAATCCTGCGGCGACTCGATGCCCTCGTACACGCACTCGGGTAGGAACACGACGCCAGAGCCTTTAGTCGCAAAAACAACCTCTCCGATTGAGCGGCTGCCATTCTGTCGGTGGGCTAGAATTGAGACTGAGGCGAGTGGGGGGGGGGGGCGTCTTTCTGTTTCAGCCGTGACCTGCACGGAGCTCACCGCGACCACGGCCACAGAGTACCCCTCCCAGATATACCAAGGAAACAGGTGAGTGCCCTGGCGCTGACCGCCCGCAGACACGTGTCCTTAATCCCTGTTTCTTCTACCCCCCCCCCCGTGCTGACTGGCTGTTGTCTCCCTCCCAGCCCGGCGGTGACATCCTACACCAGCCAGACGGCCTACCCTCCCCTGGCTCAGTCGGCCGTGTACTCCGCCTTCCCCCAGGCGGGCCAGACCTACGGCCTTCCACCCTTTGGTTAGTAACCACCTCCACCCCCACACCCCCCCCCCCACCCCCCCCCCAGCCCGCTGTCTGCTTACTAAAACCAGCCTCGGTCCGCCACCGCTAGCTTGAACGCAACTCATTCGGCGCACTTTTTTTTTTTTTTTACCACTTCTGCTGACTAGGACAAGGGCCGTTTTCTGAGTTTACCTGGTCACTCTAAACCAATCTCTAATCCCCCCCCCCCCCCCCCCCCCCCCCCCCCCCAACGTTCTCTCTTCTTCTCTCTTCGTTTCCCGGCCCTGCTGCTCCTGTCTCGGGTGGCTCGGCAGGTTCTATGTGGCCCGGCATTAAGACAGAGACAGGGCTGCCCGAGGCGCCCTCTGTTGGCCAGCCGGGGTTTCTCAGCTTCAGCACTGCATATACCTCAGCCCAGCCTGGCCAGGTGCACTACTCCTACCCCAGCCAAGGCAAGCCACCGTCTCCTACCTGCACCCTCTCGCTTTACCGTTCACTTCAGGCCACCATTTGACAACGCTAAGGGGGGGGGGGGCATATCCACTGAAAGGACTGCGGTCAGGCCTGGTACTGTCCGTTCATTTGTGTGTGTGCTTGTGTGTGTGTGTGTGTTTTTATTCTCCTCTCCTAGGCTCCAGTTTCACTACATCCAGTGTGTACACAAACATCCCCCCAGCTACGCTAGCGACCACAGCGTCGGTCACCGGCGTTCACCAGGTAAGACCCGGCCCCCCCCGTGGGGTCAAACTCCCCCCAACACCCTCCGTCACTCTGCACCCCTCCCCCCACCTTACCCCGCTCACGAGAGGTGTTTTTCGACGCAGGAGTTTGCCGGCTACAACTCGCTGGGCCAGAACATGTTCCCCCAGTACTACGCCTCCCCCCCCAACTACGTGCCCGTGGGGCTGCCCAACAGTGAGGGGCATGTGGGGGGCGTGGGCGTGGCGGAGTACCCCGCCATCAAAACCGAGGGCAGCGCCTCGGCCGGCCTCCCCAGCACCACAGGTACGGCTCTCTGAGGGGTCAAAGGTCAGCGACTTGAAACCCCTTGATATGGGATTGCTTGACCGTCTTTTGAGGTTCACTGTAACCCGCTTTGGATAACAGCGCAGGCCAATGGATTGTGAGCTCTTTGGTGGGGCACGGTGTGGATGACTTTCCAAATGTCTCCCCATGCCTTGGCAGACGCGTCGCCACTGGAGAACCTGCCGACCGGGGTGGCCCTCCCCACGGGCCTGGCCCTCCCCACGGGGGCCAGAGACCAGGAGGAGGCGGGCCGCAGGAACTCCACCGGCAAGGCCAAGGGCAAAGCCAAGAAGAGCGACAGCTGCCCTGCCACCGACAGTGACCTGGAGGTAACCCAGCACCTCACCTCTATAGCCCCCACCCACACACACACACACACACACACACACACACACACACACACAAACACACAGAGTATGGTTTATTTAACATATATAGGACAGTGACCTGGAGGTAACCCAGCACCTCACCTCTATAGCCCCCCCACACACACACACACACACACACACACACACACATAGAGTACGGTTTGTTTAACATATATAGAACAGTGACCTGGATGTAACCCAGCACCTCACCTCTATAGCCCCCACACACACACACACACACACACACACACACACACACACACACACACACACACACAGAGTACGGTTTGTTTAACATATATAGAACAGTGACCTGGATGTAACCCAGCACCTCACCTCTATAGCCCCCACACACACACACACACACACAGGGCATGGTTTCTTTAATATATATAGGACAGTGACCTGGATGTAACCCAGCAACTCACCTCTATAGCCCCCACACACACACACAAACACACAGAGTACGGTTTCTTTAATATATATAGGACAGTGACCTGGATGTAACCCAGCAACTCACCTCTATAGCCCCCACACACACACACAAACACACAGGGCATGGTTTCTTTAATATATATAGGACAGTGACCTGGATGTAACCCAGCAACTCACCTCTATAGCCCCCCCCCCCCACCTAGGGCACGGTTTGTTGTAAATGTAGGACATGCAGGTAACCCAGCACCTCACCTCCATAGCCCCCCCCCCCCCCCCCCCCCCCAATAGGGCACGGTTTGTTTAATATATGTTGGACATGCAGGTAACCCAGCACCTCACCTCCATAGCCCCCCCCCCCCCACTTAGGGCACGGTTTGTTTAATATATGTAGGACATGCAGGTAACCCAGCACCTCACATATTGAGGACTGTGAGATGCACGCGTGTGGTTGGGCTGCTTGCGTGTCAATCTGACCGTGTGTCCCGTGCTCCCGCCCCTCCAGCGTATCTTCCTGTGGGACCTGGATGAGACCATCATCATATTCCACTCCCTGCTCACTGGCTCCTTCGCTCAGAAGTTCGGCAAGGTTTGTTCGATGACAAAAGCCCCTTTTCCTAAAGGACATCCCGCCTAAAGACATCATTATTTCATGTATTATTGAGCTATTGATTATTGATTATAAAATCTTTGAGATTTTTGAGATTTGTTTTGATAAATGAGTGCGTAGTGATGGAGTCCGCTGTTGTGTTGTGGCGGTGCAGGACCCGGCGATCGTGCTGAACCTGGGTCTGCAGATGGAGGAGCTCATCTTTGAGCTGGCGGACACCCACCTGTTCTTCAACGACCTGGAGGTACGGCACCCTCTGGGACTCCTCTGGGACTCCTCTGGGACTCCTCTGGGACTACTCTGGGGACTCCTCTGGGACTCCTCTGGGACTCCTCTGGGACTCCTCTGGGACTCCTCTGGGACTACTCTGGGGACTCCTCTGGGACTCCTCTGGGGACTCCTCTGGGACTCTGGGACTGGGATAAAATAGAATCCTTTATTGTCATTTATATTTAAAAGACCACGAAATTGTAAATGCCCTACCAGCGGTGAAGGATGAATGGGGACGGTGGAATCAAGGAAAGAGGGCTGTCTGACCTGTTCTCCTCTGCTCCCCCCCCCCCCCCCCCAGGAGTGCGACCAGGTCCACGTTGAGGACGTGGCCTCCGACGACAACGGCCAGGACCTGAGGTGCGGCCGACCCGCCGGCACTCTGCCGTGTAGACGCCATGGCGGCTTCCCAAGCCGTCCCGTAGTAACGCGGCTCTCCTTCCTCTCCCCAGCACCTACAACTTCCTGGGGGACGGGTTCAACGGGCCCGGTGGCGGGGGGCCTTCGGGGGCCCCCACGGGGGTCCAGGGAGGGGTGGAGTGGATGCGCAAGCTGGCCTTCCGGTACCGCCGGCTCAAGGAGATCTACAACGGCTACAAAGGCAACGTTAGCGGTGAGCTGGCGGGTCTAACCCCACCAGGGCAGTCAGAGGAGGAGTCTAGCCTGGGGAAACCACTTGGTGCCTCGTGCCACTGGTGATCTAAGGCGGCACTGTTTGGCTGTAGATGTTGGACCAGCGTAGATTTGCAGGTTTTCTCCCCCCCCTGCTAGCTGGTGTGTCCATGGTAGTGGCGTTGTGCTGTGGCTCTAGTCGGACCACGGACCATGGTGGTGGTCTCCAGGCGGGTCGGGTCCTAACCCATTCCAAAGATAGCGACCTGCTAAAGGTTTCCCCAACACCAGCGGGGGTGGGGGGGTGGGGGGGGGGATTGGTAGTGGGGAGTGGGATTGTGTCTGTTGTGTAAAGCCCAATTCAAAGTCCAGGCGACAGGTGTCGCTCGCCAAAAAATGACGTCAGAGATAAAATGTGTGTCTGTTAGGGTGTCGTGGAGCTTGTCAAATAATTTTTGGTCGAGCGACGTTTGTCGCCTGGACTATGAATTGAGCTTAACACGGGTGTGGGATTGGGGGGGGGGGGGGGACCTGGGAGTTGGGGGTGTGTCTGTTGCGTAACACGCTGCACTCCCTCAGGCCTCCTGAACCCCATGAAGAGGGAGCTGCTCCTGCGGCTCCAGGCCGAGATCGAGAAAGTCACGGACGCCTGGCTCAGCACGGCGCTCAAGTCCCTGCTGCTCGTCCAGTCCAGGTCAGCCTCCTTCCCCCTGTGCTGCCCTCGCCGTGTCCTCATCCCACCCTCAGCCTCCTTCCCCCTCTGTTGCCCTCGCTGTTCACCGCCTTTGGAGACGGCTCTTGCTTGACGTCTTGAACTTCTCTCTTCAAATGTGTTTCCCACGGTTCAGAGTTTCAGTAGCGTGAGAGTCCTGGCGCGAGTGTCTTGATCTCACCGTGTGTGTGTGTGTGTGTGTGTGTGTGTGTGTGTGTGTGTGTGTGTGTGTGTGTGTGTGTGTGTGTGTGTGTGTGTGTGTGTGTGTATGTGTTGCTAGGGGGAAGTGTATGAACGTCCTGGTCACCACCACCCAGCTGGTTCCAGCCCTGGCCAAGGTGATGCTCTATGGGCTGGGCGACATCTTTCCTATCGAGAACATTTACAGCGCCACCAAGATCGGTGAGTGTTCACCACACACACACACACACACACACACCAGGGAAGGGCATGAAGAAATGACTAAACAATTTTGAACCACTGGAGGGGGACATACTTACAAAATATCCGTGTAAACCGACAGTCATCCATTCACACAAATATTGATACGTCAATCGTAGTTAATGTCACATCATGTACGGGTACGGGATAGTCGAAGCACGGACAACACCAGATTGACGTGAACTACCTGGAAGACGGCAGGTTCTCATCCTGCCCATTGGATTAACAGAGGGTCTAACCTCTCCTGAGATCGAGGTGCAATAGACGCTATGTGTATTTGTTGTTCTGCGGATTTAAGGGGAAAACCTCACAGTTGAAAGTTAGGCTTTCCATCGGAACGGTTGTGTCCGATGCATGGCGAGCATTTGCATTTACTCTGGTTTTCAGGGTGCTCAACGTGGTGTTAAGGCATAATGGGTCCTGTAACACTGTATCCTGTGTATTATGAAATATCATATATAAAGGTCTGTTCTGTTTTTTTTCTTCTTCTTTTTAAGACTAGCTACCGAAGCCGTTTGTGATCGCCCTCTGTAGCTGACGATCAGAGGAGTGTCTGTCCTGTGACTTCTCCTCTGTTATGTATTGCCGCCAAATGATTTCCCGCTTTGCGTCCTGCCAGGGAAGGAGAGCTGCTTTGAGCGTGTCGTCTCTCGGTTCGGCAGGAAAGTCACCTATGTGGTGATAGGAGACGGTCGGGACGAAGAGTTTGCGGCGAAACAGGTAAAATAAGTCTCAAGGGCGAACGGGAAAAGGCCACGCTGGTTGTCCTCACCGGCCAAATCCCTGGTTGGGTCTCGTCCCGTTTGCTGGTAGATTTCTGCTGCTTGGCGGGATTTGAAAGGGGGGTCCCGTTCTCGGGTTCTAGATGGCCGGGTTCAGGCGAGCGGAAGCGAGGCTTTTGATTTGGTGGGGGGGGTTTGATGGGGGCGCGCTGTGTTTCTGTCTCTGTAGCACAACATGCCTTTCTGGAGGATCTCCACTCATGGAGACCTGGCGTCCTTGCATCAAGCTCTGGAGCTGGACTTCCTGTAAAGACTCACCGGAGGTCACAAACTTAACAGACGGAGGAGTCTGCATGGACCCCCCCCCCCCACACACACACACACACAGACACACACACACACACACACACATTAAACAGGCACACATACCTTTGTACCCTCTCGAGGCCGACTTTGAGGTGGAAGTGATTGGGAAGCAACCTGGACACGGGGTGCCCTGCACCCCCCCCCCCCCTCCCCCCCCCCCCCACACACCCCCCCCCCCCCCTTCGGCAGCTATCCTCCCCCAGGCTTCAAACGTGCGCTGACAGGTCGAGTGGAGCTCCACAAGACAGAAGGGAAAAAAACGCGTCCGCCTCTCATTGGTCTTCGGCTCTGGACTCTTTCTCTCCGTCGGTCACCCGGGGCGGGGCACGGGGGGGGGGCGGAGCGCCGTCCTCCCTGGACAAAGGTCCCGCACTGTCCCCTCGGCTTCCTGTCCGCCCACTCTGGAACTGTGAGGGGGCGGGGGTCAGGGTACAAGCTGGAGCACGTGGCTCTGCACTCATTCCAAAGCTTTGAAAGCACGGAGAAATAGTTCAATGGAGCTCGACGCAGGAGGTGAATGTGCCAGCATTAAGACCAGTCAGCTGTGGCTTTCTGAAACCAGTGCTTATCAGGTGTGTTTTTGGAGGAGCTGCTGCTGTATTTGACCCCCCCCCCCCCCCCCCCCCCGCCTCGACCAGTCACAAGAGAGAGGTGACGGCGCCGTCGTTCAAACGAGCACGGGTCTGTGTCATGTAACCACTAGCCAGAACCCATCAGTCAGCTGTCTCCGTTGTCGCTGTGCTGCTGTTCAGAGTCTGATTTACAGAGACTTGTGAAAGACCCAAACCCACAGACCCCCCCCCCCCCCCTCCTTGTATCACACGTTCAGTCACTGAGGATGTTGTGCGGTTTCAGCTCAAGACAAAACAGGCCTGCGTAACTACCACCTTCCTTTTGACGGGATGCTTTTAAAGCACCCTTCGAAAGCATGAGCACACTTTATAAAAAAAAAAACACAAAATAATAATGAAAAATGCCTGAGCGATGTGTGTAGGGCTTACATCCAGGTGAGGTTGTCGGCAGGTAAACCATTCTCCTGAGCCCAGCCCTAAGTGTCCTTGATTTCCTTAACGGAGACCTTTTGTATGGCGAAGCATTTAAAGCTGTCTGGATGGAAATGCAAAGGAATGAATCGCACAATGCAACGTGTTGTATTAAGATAGCGGGGTATCGCTCAAGCTGGATTTCAAACGCTTTCTTTGCTGTTTGAATAAATGTCATTGGGTTTGTCTGGGAGATGCCATCACGGTAAATTATTATTCTAATTCATAATTGATGAGCCGTCACAGTTATGTTTTCTTATCAATAACATTTATTTGCAATTATGTAGGCATGTTTTGTGATATGATGTGCTCCAAATTCCCAAATACATTGTTTGTTGTAAGAAAAAGTTTTGGCATATACATTTTCATAGAAGTGACACTCTGCCATCTCGTCTAATAGCTTGTTATAATATTTCTACTGGCTGACCGTTCTTTGATTAGGCAAGGTACATTTCCATATTCTATATTTCCGCCATTGTTCTATTAAGGAACTACCGCAAAGGCAGCTGATCATAGCTATGGGGTTTGTGGTATCCTCAGTCCGTCACATTGCAAACTACCCGTGTCTCCACACATGTTCTTGGGGGAAAAAACAAAGAATGACTGTGCAATACATTTCTAGTTTGTGGTGCGCTTTCCTGTAACCGTGATTCAAAGTGTCCGCGTCCTGTGCTGATGCAGCTGGTCGAGACTCAAGTCCCCTCTGGTCCGTGTGAGATTATGTCTGACCAACACTGAGCCGACAAAACTGAAGAGTTCACATTTCTACA
The DNA here is from genome assembly GCA_017639675.1 of Aplochiton taeniatus. Taxonomy (NCBI): domain Eukaryota; kingdom Metazoa; phylum Chordata; class Actinopteri; order Galaxiiformes; family Galaxiidae; genus Aplochiton; species Aplochiton taeniatus. The sequence goes on along the minus strand of CM030182.1, from coordinate 2,059,694 downwards.
AATGTGAAGCTTGATCATTAAGAATGTGTGTTCTGTGTATTATTATTTTAATTTTTGGGGCGTTCTTGAGTGGCTGTACATATTTCTATTGTGCCTTTTCACCAACAACTTTATACATAATCTCTCATGGAAATAAGATAGTGTATGAATGCGTTATCTGTGCTGTTGTTACACCATTGAGTTGAAGTTTTATGTCTTTGTTTTAATCTGTATTTTTATTTGATTCGATTTTTTTTCAAAGTTGAAATCTGATATTGTCATTTGGATGTTTCGGTAACTTAAAGGTGTTGCTGAATGTTAGCTTTTTTGTTTTCTATGGCTCAAAACTCATCTATTAAGATTGGCAACTGTGCCCATTAAGGGAAAAGCATCTATCTTTGCCTTTTGGCAGTTAAATGCCATTGCTGTTTTTTTTCTCTCTCTGTGAATTGCTTACAGTATATTGCTTAGACAATCAAGCTGAAACTCTGGGTACTGGTACGGTGATAGAACGACTCACATGTCCACTTACAATGGCAAGTCATGTGTATGGATGGAAATCATTTTTTCAGTGCTGTACTACCTACGTCAATAAAAGGGAAAATGGGTAAGCTCTAAAACTGATCTTTTGGACCAGATCTTTTTGGAAGATATCCATGGTAAAAAAGTAACTGAAAATGGTCAGGCTTTACCAACAGTGTCTCCCAGTGATAATGAAGGTTCGCCCTCTTTATCAAAGTCTGTTTGCTTGCAATGTGTCATGGCTGCCGTTCTTTGATTTGTGTGTGTTTTTTTGTAGGTGTGAGAGCATGGCATTTGTATTCCTTTGTGTTTCTGTTGAAGTGCACCATTGTTGATAAAAGTAAGATGACGCAAAATACAGTTTAGGGTGTATGCTTTAAAGTGACTTTTTAAGGCCAAAGAGTATGCATCATTTATATAACTTATATTTAATCATATTTACTTGTTTATAGATCTGTATTTCACACAACAGCTTATTGTAAGGACCTGTAAAGGCACATGGTACAGTTGGAGACATTTGGCTCATATTGATCTTGTCACTTATTACCATCTCATATAAGTAGATACTTGGACAGTAAAATGTTAAATTAGTGTCTTCATGCTCCCCCATACTCTGTTTGGGACCGGAACACTGTTAAAGGTCCTACAAGGTTTTTCATGTATACTGAAAAGACTCCTACCAATGTAAATAAAGAGGAACACTTGGAAAATCTATTCTGTTTAATGTTTGAATGTGTATGCCTAATTTACTGTATCAAATAAAAGGCCAATTATTTGGCTAATTCCAGTCTGAATCATTAAAATACAGAAATCCCCCTTTCAAACAGTTCCCAGTTTAAACAGTGAAAAAGATTAGGGTTGGTCAAATTTAAATGTGACTCATTTGTACAGTAAAAGACACCAACAGGAGAATTCATGTCTGCCTCCAGTCAAAATAAAAAAAGGATTTGTCCAATATAAATGCTCCACAAAATTCAAAATTCTTGAAGTGCTATCTGTACAACCTTGTACTGTCCCGTGACTTCGACGTGAACGCAAACAATTCAGGTCAGGAGTAAAAGTTGACTGCCAACATCTTCATCCTTTTGTTCTCTCTGGGAGCTTTTTCAGCAACGTGAAGGCTGCGGTTCATACACTGACTAGAGAACTGAACTCCATTTTGGAAAGGCATATCTACCTCGTCTCCCATGTCTATGGGAAGAGTCATTTCCCCAGCTTCAGGAACATCCTTCTGACCGTCGGCTATATTTGGGTGGCAGCAACGGTAGTATATTGCTTTGAACATAAGCCCAAAGACATAGAGCACCGCAGTACTCGCTATGACAAAAGGTGGCAGAGGCAATTCAAAGTATGGAGGTTCCTTCGTGACTTGCCAGAGCCAGAGACCGTAAAGCATTGCGATGTCTAATCCTATGAAGCTGTGATACAGCACAGCCTTCCACTTGGTCTGCCCCGCCGCCACGTTGAACCAGCTGAAGTACCAGATGACGCCTACGGTAGCCCGGAAGAGCCACTCTCCTCCGGGGCTGTCCATAAAGTCGGTGCCTGACCTCCAGGCGCAGAAAACTAGGATGACCCAGGAGCACAGGAAGTGGGGGAGGATGTAGCAGGGCAGGACTGAGGTAAAGAGAGCAAGTGCAGCCACACGGGGAAGGATCAGCAGCAGGTTCCAGAGGAAATACACCACGGAGGACTCGTAGGTCTGATTGGCCGTATCCAGCAGGAAGGACCTTAGGGAGCGGTGGTACATGGTAACACTACAGGCGATGGCTGACGCAGAGCCAAAGGCCTTCAACACTGTGGAAGAGACAACGGACTGTCAAAGCATAGTTCTTATGAGGCTCTGATACACCAACCTGATAAGCAATGGAATGAAAAGCAGCATATTATAGTCGGAGTCCTATGTGGGTCTAAGGTCTATAGGTGGTTGTGCAGAAAGCGGATGCCCATGGGCTCGAATCAACAAAACATCCACCAAGGAAGGTGCCCATTTGAAAAGCCCTATGACATCAGCTCTCCACACAAATTATTTGTGAACATAAAATATTGGTCTCTAAGGTTAACTTTGAATTATTGTGTAACGGACATAGTAACACCGTGTCCTGTATTTAGAAGGGGAAAAAAGTCATACTTGTCATAAGCTCCATGTCTCCCTTCTGCAGAATAACGGTCATCATGAGGACCAGCTGAGGGGCGCTCTCGGTGAAGGTCTCTATCAGACGCAACATATTGAGGTCATGGCTCAGGTACACCGCAACATTCTCTTGGTATTGCTTCTTAGTGCAGAAACTGTACATTGACACCTCAAGCAGCCCGCAGTACCTAGATTTAGAACTGGTACGTTAGTTAATCTAATTATTTATTAGTTTCACCTTTTATCACGTCATATTGTATCAATGTTGTGTAGTCGAATGTCTTCTAGCGACATACTTTTCTTTTAACGTTTATGTAAAAGTATTTTTTCGGGGTTTGGGCCGAAAAAAGCAGTATAACTGAGGAAGCAAGATAGTAAGGCAGAGAGAAGAAAACTACATTTGTAAAAGAAAACGAAAACAAATTCCCGTTCAGTTCATTTGAACTCCTCAGCCAAACGGGCGGTGCACGGCGACACATGACCCACTAAGAGCTAAGGTAAGTCAACAAAGAATATACAACCTTAGATAGATTCCCATCTGGAACACATGTAGAGCCTTGAGTGAGTGCCGATTCATGCACTTTTCCAGATGGGTCTCTCCTGTGTAATCCTCGTAGCTATACCACAGCCAGCTATAAACTTGGGCCAGAAGCGATGAGCCCACGAGAAGGAACACCAGGAATCCCAGGCAAACATATGCCTCTTCCTGATAGAAAGTCACAACTGCCCATACGTCCAATAATATGTCAGCCAGAAAAAACAGCAGACCCCCAAAAGTAAACAGGAAGTCCAAACAAGTATACTTAAAAGGAAGATTTTTCCTCATGGTAAGCCCTATATTGTAGCCGTATCTGTTCGTAAATAATCTAATCTTCCCAGGCAAACATATATTGCATTGACGTGTATGTTTCTACATTCCCGCCGTCATACCAACTACAAATAGAAACTGATAATATATCTGAAGTTTCGCCTGCTTAAACACACCCCTTCATACCACTCCTCCAACTTTATGGCCCCGCACATGCAAAATACATTTCAATTGCTTTAGATGTTAATTGGTAAATGAATTGGAATCTTAAGGTTTAAATTAAGTATATTATCTGTAATAGGCTATATTGTAAGAGATATATACTTGCAAAGTTTATTCAACCGAACTTAACTCCACTATTTAGCAGTGTGCTGCGATTGAAGCCCCGTTCTCTGAGAATAGTACAGCTACTTTTCTGTTTGTATGCATATTCTGGTACATTTACACCTAATTAAGTATTTTACTAGAATTTAATATTAGATGTTTACGTTACATGTTTAATTTAAAAATGTTTCTTTTTAGGTATGATCAGTTACAAACAGCACATTATCCATCTAAATATAACCAGATACAATATCAGTAACGTTTAAATAAAACGAATTAATACATTGCATGCAAAAAATAGCAAATGTTCTGTTTCGAAAGTCCTACTTAACAATATACCTTTTTTGTGTGTGTTTTTTTTAAGTGTAATCACACACCATTGTTTGGTGCTGTACTTTAACACTCCTTTACAAAACAAAATAAATACATTCGCAATAGACGAACACATCGACTGAACATAGTGTATGAAATTTTTTTGTAGATAACCTCATGATCTGAATTGCACTCATCACTGTCCCTAAAACTGGACAGATTTACACCATAATACACATAATTGTTATGAAATTTTGTACAAAATGTCCTATTTTATACTCATTTCAGGCAAGTGCATTAGACTTAACCTTCAAAAAATGTGATTTAGGTGTGTGACTAAATTAACACAAACTCCATTTTGCTCAGAACCAATACATTTACTACTGGAATTGCATATTAGGAGCTATCCAGCTGCTATCTAAGATGTGGTTACATGCGAGATTCAACTTTTCGTTATATTTAGACAATCATAATCTGTATTTCTAGCAATCTACCACATATCTCAACAATATTCAATACAGTATCATATGTAAACAGTACCGATTAAGTTATTAGCTATTACAAATATAGTTGGTGAAATACACTACACAAGTAGAAATACAATTGACAGACTTCGGACTTAAATATTACGACCAAGAGAAAATCCCTGTTCGTTTTGGTATATAAATATATACATCCCATATTCATGTGGGTTTAATATAGCTAAATCCGATAATATTAGGTTATATATTTGACAAGCTATAACTGTAAATGAACTGGATAACAACTATAGGGGGATGACAGCACTGTAGAACCTGGAGGGAAGGCGACCTATACATTGCATGTGGTTTGCAAGTGCTTGGCTTGCAGCTATAGGTCAAACTAATATTTAAGCCAACATTTCCTATATGTACTTTTGTTTTTGTTATCAAATAGTTCAAATGAATTAGGATGAAGTCGACTTCTGTCCAAACAATATTTACAGAATTACTAGATTTATCTACTTTTTTAGCAGCAAAAAGATCTCCAGGGTGCTTTAAAATGAACAACAAGAAAGCTATTTAACAAAGTCTTGATATTGAAGGTAGAAAGTACATTCATTGTTAAAAAAGTTAAAAGACAAGTAGGTTCATATGTAACAATATCCATTACTATAATTTATCTTCTTCACATAATAAAATGGCAGCATAATTGCTCTGGTAACCTCCAAATGTATTCACAGTATAAAGCTAATTAAATACAAATTTGTTACATTAAAGTTATCAAGTAGCTTTATACACAATAAAAGGCAAAAATAACCATTGTGAATGTTGTGAGCTTATGAGATAACATTCCTACAGATTAAAAAAACATATTTTTGATCACCAGGCTGGTTTACAATACATTGTGCTTTTTTTTTTCTTCTAAATTCAGCATACAGAGAATAATTTTACAAAGAGGCGACATGCATTCCATCTGTGGCATGGTAATTATAGTTCAGTCTTTGCTTAAACCTATCCAGTCACACAACATTGTTGGCCTCACGCCAATTCCTTTTACTAACAGTTCTACTGGCTTCCTTTTCAGAGAAGAAATGAGTTGCATGGCTTGCCATGCGCTTGTTGAGTGGATGGGGGGAAGGGGCTCCGTCCTGGGAGGCCGCATTGACATGCATCTGTCCATCAGGCATCTCCTCTGCCAGCCCAGCCTCCCTCACTGGGGGTCTCCACAGCTTGGGGTGGAAGCAGCAGTAGTAGAGCGATTTGAACAGCAGGCCGAGGAGGTAGGCAACGGGTAGGGTGACCAGCAGGACGGAGGCGTAGGACTGGGTCAGCGCGGGGTCTCGGTAGCACCACCAGGTGGTCAGCAGGATGGCCCCATCCGCAGCCATGAAGGAGTGGTAGATTACGCTCCGACCGCGAGTCCGACCCTCGGCCACGTTGAACCAGCTGAAGTACCAGATGAGGCCGACGGTGGCCCGGTAGAGCCACTCTCCACCGGGGCTGTCCATAAAGTTGGTCTTCTGTCGCCAGACCCAGAGGACGAGCACTGGCCAGATGAGGAGGAAGTGAAAGGCCGCGTAGTTGGGCAGGACAGAGGTGAACAGGGCGACGGCTGCCATGCGAGGGCCAATCAGCAGCAGGTTCCAGAGGAAGTAGACCAAGGAGGAGCCCCAGCCCTGCTTGGCCTTGTCTGGGAGGAAGGAGCGCAGGGAGCGGTGGTAGTCCACTACCATCCAGGCGATGGAAGTGGTTGAGGCCGCGACACTGACACCTAGAAAAGCAGAAGTTTAGCCCTTACCAAGTCATCCACAGGATGTCAACCAAACAACGGTGTCTTTGTGGCACTCGCATGGCATTAAGCAACAACAGTGGTAGAGCAACCGCTGTATCGGGGCCTCGGGCAGATCCTACTCACACTGTACTGTCCTGGCCCTGTTGTTGTGCAGCATGATGTAAGTCATCAAGGTGAGTTGGGGCGCACTCTCACAGAAGGTTTCAATGAGCCGAAGCATGCTAAGGTCGTGGGTTAAGTAAATGGCATACTCGGAGCCCACTCCGTTTCGCCACCACACCCGAAAGCCTTGCCTCATAGCAGAGACGTGCCTGTGGAGACATCAGTACGTAGAGCAAAGGAAGAATGAAGATGGGGCCCACAAGAAATTCAAGTAATTGCAAGCCTATTTTTTGAATGGTATGCAAGTAATATCAAAGTTGAATGGCATAGGCCTAGCGCAGCTACAAGGGCTTAAATAGCCTTCATTCAAAGTTGGCCTCGAAGTATAATAATCGGTTTTGACAGTCCTGTTGTTCCAATGTCTGTTCTCTGACTGACTGGTTTTGTTCTGGGCACACCTGAGAAATAATGTTTTTGGTTTCTGAACACGTCAAATGTTATTACTTGTGCTTGAGAGGGTCTGTGAAATAAGCATGTATAGTTAGTGAGAAGAAATAGAGTACAATCAACAAATATACACATCCGCATTTAACACTGCATCGGCAAAACAAGAAACAAATTAATGCAAAGACTGTTTTACATGAGCTGATAAAAGCAATAGCACGATATAAAACACTGGCAGACAGGAATAAACACACCCACATTACCAAGTACTGCAGTATATGAAACGGTAGGTTATGGACGTGTAACTACATGAAACTGGATCACTTAAGTTACCTGCAGAAGAAGCCAAGTTGAAATACATGTAAGAGGCAGAAAAGTTGTACGCGGTTGTTAAAGAAGACATTCTCAGACGATGTTTGGGCATTGGATTCTTCCAGTTCCCGGTCATATTGAAACCAGAACCAGCTAAACAACTGGACCACGACAGAAGACAGCACCATGACCCCGACCAAAACTCCGAACCAGAAACAATCTCCACGTGAGTAGAACTCCGTGGCGACCCATAGGTCAGATCCCACGTCGAACAAGAACGTGCAAACACCGACGACGGAGAAAGCAAAATCAAGCCATGAATACTTCGAGAATGTTGCGCACTCCATGACTAGCTGAAGGTAGTGAGCTAGCTAGTTAACTTTCCCATCTGGCTTCTGAACCGTTACTTTTCTTTATCCATCCAATGCATCCTCCAAATTAGCGTTTGGTCAATCAATTGTTGCTTCAAAATTTTCATTTTAGAAATAGTATAGCCATTGTTTAGTTATGAAAATGGGGAACCAAATAATGAGTATTTGGCTGGATACATATTTATATTTGAAAGTTTGAGGTCACAAATAACGTTGACTGACTGGATAGTTCGTTCGTTTGTCCTCTCAGCAGTACCAGCGTCAAGAAGTTGTAAGCTCCTCCCACTACGATAGAGGACATGCAAAAATCTGGACATGGATTTCAAAACATTAATGGTAACTCAAGGATCTGGAAGGGTGAATTGTAAATTCTTGCTACACGTGACAACACTAGTTAAAAGACACATGGCCAGCTAGCAACATGATAAATTATAGTAAACTCCTTTTAAAATTAGTTTTAGCAAGGGTTTAAAAGTGGTCTAATATATGACTTAAACGGACACAAAAATATCAATATGTAGTTTTATCTTTCCCCCTTATGCACTATCAATAACTCAATTTATTGTGTTAATAGATTTTCTTTTTGTTATGTGTGTCAACAGACTTGATCTTTATCTAAGTTTAAAATCAACCTACACCATAGATGGATGTAATAAAAAAAATACCAGGAAAATGCTACTGTATAACTACAAATGAATGAAATTATTGGACTGTGATTTCAATTAACTTCCCCTGAAATGATATATTCTAATAGATCAACATTTGCGGACATACATATGCATATAGCTTGCAAATGAACTATAAACGTTGTTAAAGAAGTAAACCATAAACAAAACCACATTGACTAAATCATCATAATTAACTCATATCTGATTACTTACTAAAACTAGGCTATGTGTATAGAACCATGTGTATAGATCTTGTCAAGTAAAACTAAGGATGAACAAATATAGCTGTTGATGTTAGATACATTTTTTCTATCATGATCAAATAAACCATCCTAGCCACGCCTCTTTGAGCGCGCTACCTATGGTATATGGAAAACGTACGATTTAAGAGACATTGCACTGCGCGCCACGATTAGCAGACCCACCATATCTGCGTCCGTTGTGCACAGTCTGAAAAGCACTCGTTCTGCAAAACGAGGTAATGTCGAGAGTTTATATCGGAAGGTTAAGCTATCGAGCCAGAGAAAAGGACGTCGAACGATTCTTCAAAGGATATGGCAAGATACTTGAAGTTGACCTAAAAAACGGGTAAGAAAACGATAGTCCTTTGCATAATTTGAGGCCGCATTTTGGGCCCTGACAATGTTGTCTTCCCTAACTAGCTAGCTAACGTTACCAGCGGCTAGTTACAAGCGCATGCATAAACGTACTAGAAGAAGAGGTTAACTTGGATAATTTGAATAGTTATTTTTGGCGCAAATCGTCTGTTGGATTTACAAGCAGGTGTACGTTAGTTAACTGAATAGCTATGTTTTAGCTAACGTTAAGACAAAATAAATCAAAGCTAAGTTGCTAGGCTAACAAGTTGTCGAACAATGTTAACGTAATCAACCATTAATTCGTACCTAGCTAAAACATTTACTCGTTTGGCATGCAAGCGCGGTGTTGTCGTTTTCTTTGATTGTTTATGTATGTGCATTCAATATTCATTTCAAATGACCACTTCACAATGGCTGGACATGTTGATGGCCTGGCTGTAATAGCTGGCTTGCTTGCTTGTTGAGCGTTACGTAAGGCCTGAAGCCAACATGGCAACGTGTAACGTAACATACCTCTGTTATATAAATGTTGAGTAAATATCCATCCTATTTTGATGGAAGCTACCTGGTTGCCCGCTTCCCTTTTACTGTACCCTTGCGTAGCTAGGCTCTTTATTTGGACACTATGTCTTTGCCTTCTGCTACCCCGCTAACGACAAGAACGGCTGAAGAAACGCCAGTGCGGTTGGGGATACGAGTTAGACATTTTTTTAGGTTGTTTGACTTGTTTGCACATTGTGTAACTACTGTAACATGGCGTTTATTCTTTGTGTAGGTATGGGTTTGTTGAATTTGATGACCCCCGTGATGCGGATGATGCTGTATATGACCTGAATGGGAAAGATCTCTGTGGGGAGAGGGTGATAGTGGAGCACACCAAGGGCCCACGTAGGGATAACAGCTATGGCTCGGGAGGCAGAAGTAAGTATCTATGGGAATGTTTTCTCATGATTGGGGGTGTTGTGATTTGAAGTGGGCTTTCATAACAGAGAGCAGGATTTATCTTAGGCATGACAATACAAATGTTTTCTTGGTGGCTCTTGTGCATTCAGTTTAATATTATTCTAAAATAACTTCGTACAGGTGTATTTAAAATCACGAAAGGAACTTAATTTAGCCTTTTGATATACTCAACGTCATTATCTGATACTACTTACTGTTTTTGTACATTCATTGAATCTGTACACATTCCTTACCCTAATTCCATCAAGTATCGGGGCAATAATGAGCAATTGTGTAGGTCTCCCATAGCCTTTTAGTTTTCTAAAGTCCTCTTGAGCATACAGATACAACACAGATACAGTCACCTTTGTCATTCAAATGTAGTCCATGTAAGTACTGCGTTTGACCTACTCTACATACCAAGTTGGTGGGTGTTGATAACGGGGCCATTGAAACTGAACGCACTCGTGTCACCAAGATGGTCTTATTTTTTATTTTATTTTTTTATATCAGTATTTGATGAAATGTTGCAAAACAATGTTTTATTAGAATGATAGAAAAATCTAAGGAATAGAATGTGTAATTCAAAACGGAATACTATGCAATGGAATACAATTCAATTGTAATTTTAAGTATAGTACACTTTCTGATTTGTCATGTTTTAGTAAGTCTATTGATGAATCTAGTACATGTTGCTGTTTTATTCAGGATCTCTTTTTATTTTGTTGAAAATGCTTGTCAATATAAAGGTAAAGATTTAACAAAGAACCTCAATGTTTTAATTGAAAGAGTCCTTTGCTGACTGCCTGCCCCTATTGCTGGCCATGGTGTCCCTTTCCAAGAGTGTGGTTTGACCATTCTGGGCCCCTGGGCAGACCAAAAAAGGGAGCCATTGTGAATGAAGACCGCTTTTCCCATTAGGCCCTGGCCGGGTGGTGAGGATGCCATGGGGTTAGGAACAGATGTGGGTTAAGCTCTTATAGGTGCCTGAAAAAAAAAAAAAAAAAAAAAACATGTTTTGTAAAGTGAAATGTATTGCTAGTTATGGTAGTTTAGCCGTTAGTTCACAGTAAGTACTATTTCAGGCAGTTTTTTTTTAATATATCTACTTTTTGCTTTTTGCATTAGATTGAAGTTTGCGTGTAGATTTGTAATCAGTTCTACCAAACTTGAATCAGTTATAAATCTGTTGGCTATTCATTTATTAGCAATGAAGAGTTGTTGTTTTTTTCCTTTTTTCTTTTTGGAAAAATGTTTGTGTGTAATCAGCCATTTTTGTTTTTCTGAAGTGTAGTTTTTTTTTTTTTCTTTCCTTGCTTTGCCCTTTGTAAAGATTCTTCGACATATATGGAAAAAAAATTTGTCGTAGGTTTGTAGACTGTAGTGTGGAGTTTAGCATTGTGGTTTTCCCCCTCTGTTTCCCCCCTGTCCTGATTGGTTCTGGTCTCTTCCTATTACCTTGAAAGGTGGGTATGGGCGTGGGGGAAGAGACCGGTACGGCCCGCCGGCCCGGACTGACTATCGGTTGATAGTCGAGAACCTTTCCAGCCGCTGCAGCTGGCAAGACCTAAAGGTAGGATGCAACACACTGTACGCCACGTATTTCAGTGCCTGTAGCAGCACTGAACAGAATGCCCAATTTGATGAATGATTCAAGACGTCTCGAGCCTCCTTTCTAAATCCCAGGTTCTTCTTCTTTGGTCCCCTGTAGGATTACATGAGGCAAGCGGGTGAGGTGACCTACGCCGACACCAACAAGGGCCGCAGGAACGAGGGGGTGATCGAGTTCCGGCTCTACGCGGACATGAAGCGGGCTCTGGAGAAGCTGGACGGCACCGAGGTCAACGGCAGGAAGATCCGTCTGATTGAGGACCGGCCCGGGGCCAAGAGGAGCCGGCGTTCCTATTCCCGCAGCCGCTCCAGGTGCCGTCCAGTTAGCTTTAGTTCGCTTTAGAGATCAGGTCTTCTCTCGGCACTTCTTCAGGCCATATAGTTGGCCAGCTTGAACAGTAGTGCGTAGGTTAAGCCACCGTGCCTAATTTGCCCCCCACCCCCTTGCCCAGGTCTCGCTCCAGAAGCCGCAGGTCACGCAAGAGCCGCAGTCGCAGCGACAGCAGCAGCCGCAGCCGCTCCCGATCCAGGTGAGAGGCCGCGCCCGTTAACATTTTTTTTACCGGGCGCCTTTTCGCCACGCCCCCCCCGTTTTAGAAGAGCTACGGTCCCCTAGCAACATGACCCTCCTCCACGCTGTTGGAAGGATGTTGACGTGTGATGTGCTTTCCTCCTTAGGGCGGCGTCCCGGTCCCGCAGTCGCTCCCAGAGCAAAAAGAGCAAGAGCAAGGGCCGCAAGGAGGACGAGGAGCGCAGCAACGGCGCCCACAAGAGGAAGGAGAGCCGCGGCCGCGACGAAGGACGCAGCCGGAGCCGGAGCCGCAGTCCCAAGAGCAAGAAGAACAAGAAGGACGGGAAGAGGGGCCGGAAAGACGAGTCCCGCTCCAAGTCCAGGTCGCGCTCCCGCTCCAAGTCCCGGTCGCTCTCCAGGTCGGCGGTCAAGGAGCGCTCCAGGAAATCGGTCTCCAAGAGTCGCGAGAGGGCAAAGAGCGAGGAGGAAGGCGGCGCGGTGGAGCGGGCGTCTCGATCCCGCTCCCCCGCCGAGTCCAAACCCCGGGCCAAGTCCAAGTCCAAGTCCAAGTCCAAATCCAAATCCAAGTCCCCATCACCAGCCAAAGTCTGCTCCCGTTCTCCTTCTGCGTCGCGCTCCGAGTCGCGCTCCCAGTCTCGCTCCCGCTCTCGTTCTCGCTCCCAGTCGTGAGGTGGCGTTGTATGTGATAAGCTCTTAACCCGGACCCCCCCCCCCCCCCCCCAAAACAGTCGACCCCAGTGTACGTCCCCTTTTTTGATATGGTGAAATAACACTCATGCTTGGTGTCTTCGAAAACGTGCTTTCCCTTTTATTTTTAATATTCTTAGAAAACATTTTTCCGGTAGTAATGTCTTTTCGAGATTTTTGTAAAAATAAAAAATAAAAACGTGAGAAATAGAAGGATTTTATAAGTTGAAATGGATTCTGTAGTATGTGTATACACCGTCATCATACCTGAAACCCGTATTATTATGTCTTGAGTGGGATATGTTTTATTCTTTTGCATCTTTTCACCTTTGTGGAACTTATTTTACCAGTTAATCTCAAAATAAAAGAATGCCTGATCTGGAATGGTTTTACTTTATTTATACGGTTTAAAGTCATTTTGGGGGAGTATGCTGGCATATTGGTATTCTAATGTAAATGAGAAGGCTGCTTACAGTCTACAACACCAGTTATTTCTAAATATAACATGTTATGGACACATAGTGGTTCAGTAATTCTAAACAGCCACAAGAGGGCATTGTTTTAACTTTAGTTTATAGAGTGCCGCGTTTTGGAAACTCGGGCCATGATTTACATTCTTTAAAATGTCCAAATGACAGTTAAATATACCTTATTTACTTTGTGATTTTAAACTTCCGCAACAGTTAAGTGCATATGTATAAATTATACTATTCACCTATAACCTTTACATCCTAAGTGCTAAGGTTAAGAGATGGGACTCCGTTTTTTTCTTCATGACGAGGAAGGAGGTACGATACGGCAAGGAAGGACAGAAGGAGGCGCTAATGAAAACGACCGGGCTACAGGGTTTTGGCATGGGGAAGCATAGAATTTGTGATAAAAATTTTGACTAACCGTAAACATGGTCTAGTTTTTTTACCCACCACTTTATTAAGTCTGTGCAAACAGGAATGATGTTTTACTGTTGCAATCTACCCCATTTGAACTTGGAATCGTACAGGAAGATTATTTCATTCAAGAAGCCTGCAGTAGAATCCTTTATCTGAAACCAGACCACATCGCCTACTACTTGAATCATGTTTCGGGAGACCATGAATAGACTGCAAAAGGATAAAGCAAATAAAGGCAAGTTACCAAAAGTTGACAATATTCGGGTTTATTGCAAAAGCTAAATCTATCCAATTGGCTATCGTAAAATAACGAATAGTTACTTACAAATTGCACCAGAACAGTCAGTAACCTAAAAAAAAATAATAGGCATTTTCCTCTGTTTTTCAGATTGATTCATTTAACATTGGTAGATTTTCATGACTAATGATTTCCCACATAAAACAAGCGCTACTCAGTTTTTTTCCTACAGGTTGTTAGAAAATGTTAGATTCATTGACAACACAAACGAATGCGGTTAATATTTGCATGGAATCTGCCATTGGCATCAGTCAGTGCAACTAAAGTACTGCAATATGCACTAACCATATATCGACAATAAATCCGTTGCAAAAGGCTACACAGCCCTGTTTATGAATTATGGTTCACTACAGTTTCTGCAGGTAGAGGTATCAGTTTATATTAATTCCGTTATGCGCAATGGCATTTATATTCATCATCCATCCAGCTGTTTTGGAATCCAATCTGTTCCTTGCATACATAGCCTATATATTTATATAAATTATATTTTATATATAATATTATTATTATTATTATTATTACACCTTTTCGACAGCCTTATTTAGCAATGGCAGTAATATTGACTAATAAAACGTCATGCGTCTTGCTACAATCGCCTTAGATAGAGAATGACTTACAGATGGCCTGGGGTCTTTCTTATTTTTTCTGTTTTGTTAATTTGTTTGTTAATTTCCACATCTGGCAATTTTGGCTGCTAAACTTAGAGCCTGCTGTCAGAGTATGGCAACATTCAGGGCAGCTCCAAACACCCAAATAATTTCATATTCATTGAACGAAGTTGCTTTTTGAATTTTCGTATGTATGCTATTGTGGCAGTTGTTCACATTCCGCAATCTTTAAAAGGGTGAGGGGAGAACAAGCTATTGAATGGTAAGGTCTGGCTCGCATCATTCATTTCTGATGGTATTACCAGTGGCCATATGAACAAGGGCATGTTCTGGATAGAGTCTGCTGCTATCCGAACAATATAGGCTATGCTGTGTAAAGTAAAACCTTTATCTCCAACTCTGTGCAAGTGCGGAATTCGACATTATCAAACTGTGCTAGGACTATAACCAACTGGGCTTTTGCTGATATACGAGGCAGCAGAAAGCCTTACAAATGCGGACTGTCATGTTACAGAAGCTAGTACTGCTGATGTTAAGGCCAAGATAACATTCCCTATTACTTCATCATATGGTTTGGGGGAGGGGGGAAGCCACAGGTTTTATTCTGCTTTGACTTGAGCCAGTTTGGTGTGCGACTGTCAGACAGCAGTAAAAGCCATTGTGGCAGATTGCAGAGTGTTTGAGGAGGTTTTTCTTCTTGTTTATGGTCATGTAGGAACTCAAAGGAGAGCAGCACATGTGTGAAGACTCGCTTCACTTTGTTCTTGACTTTACAGTTAACAAGCTGTCCGAAGACAGGAAAGGGTTGGAACTGTTCCTTACGGTAGTCATCGCTCAAATACATGTCTGTGCTGAAAAGTATTAAAACTGAACCTTGGATTTCAGAACATTAACAATAGATGACAGTGACTCTGGAATATTTATATGACACTGTCCTGCAAAACCAGGCACCTTTAACGTTGACATCTCGATGAGGTTCATCATGAAAACATTATTTATCAAGGGAAAATATATGCAGCTTTGTCATACAGCGAAAACGTATGCCAGGGGGCCATTGTTTCAGTAGCAATAAATTAGTGAAAAAAGTGTGGTTAAACAGACGCCGTGTGGTTAAACAGACCACCAAGACTTGCCGGCACGGTCCTCGTTTCACTCATGCCTGACCTTTCCTGTCTCCCACAGTTTTCCGATAGTATGTAACCGGGAGCTGCACCTCGGGATCAACCTGCACCATGAAGACCGAAAAGGATAAAGGCCCCCCGCAAAGCTCCCCCTCCCGCCCACGGAAGTGCCGGTTCAGCCTCCGCGGCAGGCAGAAGAAGGAGGCCGTCCTTCAGGGAAAGCTGCGCATCCGCTCCATGCCAGGAGTGTTTTTAGTGCTGGGGGTCATCGTGGTGGTGGTGGGCACCGCGTTGGCGGTAGCGGGCTACTGGCCCTACCGGATCCACCGCTCCCCTCTTCTCGGACCAGGGGCCGGGGACCAGGCCTCTGGCTGGAGCCTGGGCGCCAAGGGCCTCCTCTCCACGGCGAGGGTTATCCACAGCGAGCGCATGAAACTCCTGGGCCCCGTCATCATGGGCGTGGGCCTTTTCATCGTGATCTGCGCCAACACCGTCCTCTACGAAAACCGCGACCGGGAGACCCAGATGCTGCTGGCCCAGATGCGCAGCGTCATCTGCTCGGTGTCGGCGGTGGTGCCCTCCGCGGACCTCTCCGAGATGGCGGTGGCCAACTCCATGGCCAGGCACTACCAGTGGCTGAACAGCTTGCCCGCCGCTCACCTCAACATCCTGTGTCTGCAGCAGATGACCAGCTCGGAGCCCCTGCTCCAGACCCGGGGCAGGGAGGGGGACGACCGGGACCACCGCACCTACCAGCTGGCCATCTTGCGGACGGAGGCTCTCCACCACCAGGAGTCCACCTCCAGCCCCTCCCTCCACTCCTCCCGCTCCGACTCCTGCGACTCCGGCAAGGCGGACCTCCACGCACCGGCCGGGGCGGGAGCGCCAGGGGGGAGGGCCGCCGGCGACCGGCCTGCCCGCCTCTCCAAGCTCAACGACTGCCTGACGTCAGCCAGCTCCATGTCCACTCTGGGGGGGGAGGACTGGGCGGCCCCGGCAGCACTGCCCCGCCGCTGCCACAGCATGAGCTGCAGGACTAGCCCCCGTGGCCCCCCCACTCTGGAGCCACCGGAGGCGGGGGCTCTAAGGCCGGGCGGGGGGGCGAGGACGACGAGCCCCCTGCCGACGAGGAGGGAGACTAGCTCGGAGGTGTGTGTGAACATGGCCGGGCCGCCGGGGGAGGAGGTGGGGGAGGTGGGGGAGGCGGCCACGCACCGCAGCTGGCCCCGCCTGGACCTGGGCTGTGCAAGGAGGTACCTGAAGCTGGAGAACCAGGAGGACTCGGTGGACAGGCTGCTGGACCGGCTGGAGCAGCAGTGCTCTCAGTGGGATAAGAGCTATGGCTCCGGCCCTTTCCAGTAGGACTACACATCCCATGTTCAGCCAAAGGAGGAGGAGTAGCGACGCTTCCTTTGGATCATAATAATGCACTTTCCACTGACTAATTCATTCAAAGAGGCTTGTAGAAAGAGAATCATGTCTTCTACAACATTTAAGCTCATGTATTATTCTAGGCTCTTAGGAGTCTAGGTACTGAGGAGCTTCCAAAATCTAACATCCAAAACTTGAGAGCTTGTTCCTTAGCCTTCCTTGGGCTGTGGATATACAGTACCAACAGTGGGTTTAATCTCTGGGTGTATATGGATTGGATTCGTCTATGACTCTTTTTTGGAGGGGGTTTGAAACAAGGGAACAATACACAGACCCCACACTGTCGTAGATGAGCAGAGCAACTACCCAGTTTGTTTACTGGACTGCCGTCTGGCTTGGCAGCAATCGGAGGAATCAACTCGGTGTGGGTGCCAGAGCATAGCTGCTTTCCAGAGCAGGGGGAGCACATCCCAAAGTGAGAGAGAGAATTCCGAGATGTCTTCACTGTGCTGCGAAATCAAAGAAAACAATATGGCCTGGGAGCCCGCAAGATGCCGACCGCATTTTGACCAGTGCAGCTAGTTTAAAATACCATGGGTCTTTACCATTGAACTAAACTGCATGATTGAGATGTACCGTATGCAACATCTTCACGGTTATGCAAACATGATGGTAGTGTTGGTCGTGTACGTGTAAAACAGGGGTGGTCTATCTCTGCCATTTTGGAATGACATGTCCGTGTGCTGTCCATACAGTGTTAGCTATAGAACCCCCGGTGTGGGATGAAGGTGGGAGGGCCTCCGCTCTTCGCCAGCCCCTCTCGACGGTTGCCTCTTCGCAGTCCCAGGAGGCATCTACCGTTGTCACCCAGGGGGGGGTTCCACTCCCTCCAGCCAAGTAGAATGGGTGGCGCTGGAAAAGCGCCGGTCCAGTTTGATTGAGTGGGATGATCTGTGTGTTTGCATGCAGTAAGGGGACGGATAGACAGCACAGAGGAGAGGCTATCAATAAGGCTCCCAGAGGACACCCCTCCCTCCCTCTCTCTCTCTCTCTCTCTCCTTCTCTCCTTCTCTCTCTTCCTCCACGTGCAGACACCGAGGGCTCCACTGAGGACCGCTCGCTCTCTCCCTCCCTCCCTCCCTCTCTCTCTCACTCTCTCTCTCTCTCTCCGTCTGTGCTGCCTGTTTTGTATGTTAAGTGTGACAATTTGTGTTCTAAATGTATTACCAAGCAATATCAGTGGTCCGACAGGACAATCAATGGCTATGTCTGACCCTGTGTAGCTCCATCAATTTAAACCATGTGCCATGCCATGCCATGCCATGCCATGCCTGTGTTTCAAATATATAAGGCAAAGAAAAACCGCACACTGTTGTCGGGCGTCTGATTTCTGGAAGGCGTCAAGGTCGTGACCTGCGATTGGGTGTGCATGGGGTGTCCTTGGCACTGTACTGAACGCGGACCGCCCGTGATCCCCCAGGCGACAGAGTCTGCGTTTCGTTTCGGGCTTCTGGCGGCGGGGGAACGGCCACCTGGGAGGGGTCGCCGGAGCAGCTCCCCAACGCCCCAGCAGCAGCTCACCACCGCTGGGTTTCCTGCTAGCTCACCGCCGTGGAGGAGACGGATGGGGAAACAGGTTCCTGTTCTTTGCCATCTGCCCTCTCTCGATGGATGAGTACCCTACGCTGAGCTCCACAGGCACTGAGACCATGGCGTCCCTGTGTGGCTGTGGTCTGTCGGATGGGTTGGGTCAGGCCCAAGGGGGCTGGGACAGCACCGGTTATCAGCTCCTTATCACATCTTGTCACATGCTTTTAGAGTGGTCCCCGACAGGGGGGGGGGGGGGTGGAGGAAATTCCCCAGCTGCAATTATCCTTAGCAGGGCCTCTTACTCAGGCCAAACCCTCCCTACTTCCCCATTAGATGTTATGGTTCCTTCGGGGCAGGTATGCAGTCTCTCATGATTTCTGCCCATTTAATTGGCCGTTTACAAGATGGCTTCTGCAATTCTAACAGCTCGTAAAGCTACCAGGCAAGTCCTGAGGTCCTCTCCTGCCAAAAACAAAGGGAGGAGTTGGAGGGTTGCACGGGGTAGGGGGTAGAGGTGAGAGGAGATGGAGTTACATCACTGATGGCCTGCAGTAATGGTGCGGGCCCAATATGTCCTTCTGTTGCGGCCTACTTAGCAATCCATCAGTGTTCTTTAAACTATCTTCCACACTCCAAAAAAAAAGGGTTTTGATTAAAAAAAAAAGATCTATTGAGGATGCTGCTGGGTCATTGTGTGTTGGCACACATTGTTTGGCCATTAGCACATACTTAACACGTTTGTGTCTGGTAGGGAGAGATGTGCCACATCGTGGAGCTGAATGACGGTCACCTGGATGGGGGGGGGTCAACAACCACATCACCCCATGCGCCCTGGGCTCAGCTGATGCAGCAGTATTTACAACAGACATGGAGCTCTAGGTCAACGTCGGTTCTAAACTCTGTGAATTCCTCCGATGTAGGAAACCGTGATAGGCACCCTGCCATTTGGATTATGCAAAATGACTTGATATTGATATGATTGCCAATCATTGCCTGTCACTTAAACCCTTGTATTTCATTCTTTGACATAAGAAGTTCAGTTACCCCCCCCCCCCCCCCTTGGTTGTTCATGGTCATCACTATATTTTAATAAAGCCAAGTTCACCTTCGATACTCCTCATCATTACAGTCAATATCAATATATTTACACTTACATTTCTGCCATATTTACATGATTATAGAAGTCAGCATTTTTTCCCACCGGCTTAGAGGACACAGCTGCACACCTACAGAGGGATTCCAAAGTAATGAGGACTTGATGTTGCTCCATGGTGCAGCATGAGCACCCAACCAAAAGGCTTGAAATTGAAGGCCTCATGGGGGGGGGGGGGGGTACACGTCGCCCAACTTAACCCAACAATAAAAAAAAAACTCACAATTACCGCGTGAGAGAGGGTGAGAGAGGGGGAGAGAGGGTGAGAGAAAGTGAGTGAGAGTGAGAGAGAGGGAGGGAGGTGGAGGGGGGCCGACGGCTTAAAGCTGGTTGTAATTGTTTTTTACTGCAGTCCCTCCCAGAGGCGCAGTGTGTGCAGGAGTCAATGGGATCCAGGTGTGGACGGACCAGCAGTGATTCAGAAGGGGGCCGTTCCCCCAGAAGGACGGCCGTGCAGGAGGGGAATCATCCATGGAGGTGTGACATGCTATGGCCATGACTCAATTCCTCGGAGGCAGTTTGTTCAAAAGAGAGCTTTGAGTGTGCGGCTTCCCACCTCCGAAATATGGAAATTTGCCTGTCAGATCCAGCTCAAGGGTGTCCGTGAGTAGACACAGAGGAAACACTTGGAATGGTTTTCTGCCACAATAAAAAAAAAAAAAGGCGGGTCTTTTTCTCCACCACAAGCTACCCACTTTGCGCGGGCCAAAACACAAACCTGAGGATTTTACTGGCTTTCCAATTAAGTGTGGGAATTAATGACAATCTGGTAATTATTGAAAATGTTTGCCAAACCAAAAAGAAAAACAAGATTATCCAGACTTACAATGATTGCTCAAAATAAACAAACAACAACAATCTGCACCCATTATTACCAGCCGATAAACTGCTATTTCTTTTAATTTTTTGTGATTCTAATCTCCCAATTATTCTACTCCCTGTGGAGAGGCAACTGACTAACATTCAGTGCAATAATAAAAGTGAGCTGCTGTTTTAATTAATTAACTTCTGGCTACAAATGGAGCATGGTTTAATAGTTATAAAAAATATATTTAATATGATGTAACGCATTACTTTACACAGCGAACTCCTTTCCCTCCGGCCCACTCCTTTCATGTTGTCAGCAAATATGTTTCGTTGACTTCTAGTCAGATATCCATATGCATCTTATACGCGGTCCTGTAGTGAACTCTAATAGTAGTACTCAAGTATTCATTTGGCAGGGCTCTAGAGACTTTGAATGTGTGAAATGATAGTGGTACATTTTTACAAAAAAAAGACACTCTGGTAATGCCAGGGCTGTTGCAGTCAGAATCTACTGTTAGCTTGCATAGTCCCTTGATATTAAATACGGCACAGGACAACGGCTGTTGTTCAAAATGTTCACCCGTTTCAAAAACGACCTCGAGCAAAATTTGCCGTGACTCCTCGCAAAAACGGAATGTGTCACCTTCGACTTTTCCGGGGCTCTCGAAAGTCTCGGCCTTTTCTTCCGCGCGTCGACGCTGCAGTGGCTGTCGGTCCCCTGCAGGGCGGGGCTGGCATGGCAGCCTGCTGGCGCTCTTTGATGATGCGTGCCCACGCACAGGGACCCAGCGAGCTCTGCCAGAGAACGAGGAGCGTCATTGGCAGACTCCTTCAAATGCAACCGCCCACTGAAGAAGCCGTTTGTGTAAAAGGAAAGTGTCTTTGGGATAGCTTCTTTTATCATCTCATGTTTGGCCTCTCCGGTGCATGGGACTGGAGGTGTGTGTTTCGTTCTAATGCTCCCCCTCCGTTCCCAGGGCGCTCTCTCCTACGTGAGATGGCAGAGTGTGTCCTAACTTTTCTTGCCGTTCCAATTGCGTAACTCTTCTCAGATTACAGCGAGGGATACCCCAGCAGAGAGCTTCCTCACTCCCACTCCCTCTCCGCAGTGTGTGTGTGTGTTGGAGCTCATCTTTCACCGTAATCATCACGAGCTTCACACACTGCCTCCGTGGAGACGGCCAGAGGGTGCGGGGGGGGTTAGGAATGGAGGGGTGTGGGGGTGTGGGGGGGGGGCTGTTGTTCTGCGGTGCTCTTCATCTCGTCCCTGTCCAGTCTGAAACCCACCCACACAGCAGAAGCTGCCCGGTGTCTCTGACTGGGTGGCGTGGCACTGAAGCAGTCCGAGCTCCCGCGCTGCCGTCGCAAATGGCGCTGTGGCCACCCGCGGGATCGGCACGACGACGGCCGTGCGTTCCCAGGGGACGGGGGGCTGGAGACGGGCAGCCTCGGGGGGTCGCCGGGCAGAGGCCGTCCCTTTCTGGGGCTTTCCCTCCCAGGCCGCCGCTTCTTCTGGTGCTCTGCGTATTCATTGGCTCGGCTTGGCTCTCTCTGATGTGCGGATGCGTGGCTCGTAAGCAAAACTACAACACAGCGCCACAGAGGAGCTCGGTCTGTGAGGGAGACGCTATAACCAAATGTTTAAGGACATCCACGTTTACAAACGGATTATGTTTGAACGAACGTAGGTGTTTTTGTTGCTGCGGGTTGAATGTTTTCATAGGAGAGTGTTGAACCAGAGTTTGGTGTGTGTGTGTGTCTGTGTACACCTCGCTGTTGGTGGTGTGTGTGTGTGACGGCGCGTGGTGTGGGTGTGAAAGCGCTGTCGGGGGTACCCCAGCCCACCAGCCCCCAGCCCCCCAGCCCCAGACCCCCAGACCCCAGCCCCCCAGCCCCAGACCCCCAGACCCGTTTACCATTCGTCCCAGGGTTCCCGCCACAAATCGGTTTCGTCGTCGCGGGGGAGGGAGAGGCGAAAAGAGAGAACCGTCGAAGCAACACGTCGAGCTGCAGCCCCCCCACCCCCCCCCCCTCTCTACCCTCCTCACACGCCCACCTTACATAAGCTTATCAATTTTGGATGGAGGCAGGAGGATAGCGGAACAGCTCGAAAAATATGTATTCCTTATTCCTGCGCCGCCACATTCTGCACACCAGACGCACGCCTCTACGCGGCGCGCTAGATAAGCTCCACGGCTGCTGAGAACGTGGAGAATTGGTCTCGCTTGCGTAAGATACGTGGCAGGCAGTACAGCATGCGTGCATGAATCCATGCATGCTTTAGTACGGTTGTGATTTGTGTGCAGGGCACCTCCATTTGTTTTGTTCGACGGTGCAACTCCGGGAGGCTTTGAGTCTTGCAAAGTGTTTTGTTTTTCCTCTTTTCTTTCCTACTGATGTGCGCCTTCGGGCAAATAAACAGAAAGGATAGCTCCCCCTTTCCTCCTCACAACCCACAGGCTCCTTAAGCTGCACCGCTGTCCTTCCTTGGATCATTGGACTGGCAGAGCGGGGCGACTTTCCTCCATTAGTATTGAGGCCGTCGAGTGCTCGCTTAAATGCGGTTTCGTTGCACACAGAACTTTCCGTCCGGCTACTGAGCCCTACTTTGTAGAGGTGAAGAGGTCAGGTCATGTAGTTTTAGAAGCCTTCACACGTGCTTCCTGTCACCTGCCAAGGGCGAGGTTTTCCATCGAACACGGCCCCGACAACAAACGCAACGCTAAGCGCTCCCGACAGGTTCGGCTCCGACCTCTGACCCCCCACTGCACGGGGACAATGGCCGACGCTTAAGTGAATGCACGCGCACCCAGGCTAAAAAGCCGGAAGGCATTTAGAAAGGTTGAAAAGCCAGCGAGCCAAGCCTGAGAGGCGATCTTTCATTCGACCCAACTTTACGATGATATTTAATAACCCGACCGTGCCGTCGTGCGGCTATGGGGAAAACTTGGAACCGCTTATGTTCCCCATACTCATTTTCATTGCACAAAGTAATCCATATTTCTTATCATCTAATGCCTGATGATACTAAAATCAATATGTAGGACCTAAGACCACAGGGCTGCCTTCCAGGTTAAAATCCCCTAAATTGAGACAGACAAACTTTCAGATTATATATGCCTGTGAGAATTTACTGTGGCCCGCCTCGATTTAAACCTGTGCAATTACTGCTCAAGTTTTATGTGCAGGACAATGACCCCAAAAAAGGCCTTCCGTAACCCAAGTAAAGGCTGCGATGGTGTTCCCTGGTTGGTCCTGGAGTGGTTTGCAGTGCAGTAGACCCTGCACATCGCACAAACAAGGCAGGGGTTGTTACGCTTCAACACCCTTGACAATTGATGTAAGATGGGGGAGAGGAGGCTGAGATGGGCATGAGTAGAAAGATAGAGAGAGAGAGAGAGCTGAGATCAGAGTGACTGACTCTGTCTGAGAGGTCCGGCGGTCTGATTGACAGCCTAGAGAGAATAGCCTCAGAGAGCCAGTTCTCTGGCTTCCAACAGTACTTTGGAAGTTGTTAGAGTTATGACCTATACGTCATAAAAGTCTGTAATTTAGATTTCTGCGGGGAGGGGTTGGGGGGAGGGGGGGCTTCATGCAGTCAAGGACTCACACAGTAACAAGATTTGATTCCTGCCTTGGATACGTTTTCATTATTAATGTATTGCCTGTAACAATGTTGCCGCCCCTGTTAGAGGTTGCATAAAGCATTTCATCAGAAGACAAGGTCGATGAGCTGTAATGCTGCCCCCTCCCACTCTCGGTTTATAACATTGCAGTCCAGAACACAGCCATCTTTCCGGTGCCTTTTATGCACCTCCAGTACGTGACCGCTCCGTCCGCCATTTTGAGTGCCGTCTCAGAGCATAATAAACTAGCTCCTTTAACTTCTTGAGGCCAGGGGGAGGGAATGATAAGGATCCTCTTCCTCCATATTATTCCCAGCAGCAGCAGCAGTGATCTGGGAGTCCACTCTCCTCCTGCAGACTGATGTGATGCTAGTGAAAAGTAAACATTGGGAACCATTGCAACGGAAGGGCGCTCCCCTGGGACACATTGTTCCAGCCCTAGTGCAAACTTGGAAGTAAACTGCTGGAACAGAAGGGCTACATTGACTGGGATCAAGCAGGCAAGGGCTCATGAGAATGCAGATGGGGGTAAGAAGGGTGAGGCCCTGTCTCTTGTGCTTTGCAGTGCGTCCTTCTCGCGGCCTTTGATCCCTCCCCCTCTGCTTGCGCTGGCAGATTCACTTCACAAGCGTCTTTCATGGTCTGTATTTGCCTCCAGTGCGGCGGTGCAAAAAGAACCTAAGCAGAAAGGACTCGGATAAAATGAAGCGGAGATGGAAATGCTGAAGAGGGGGAAACGTGAACTCTGAAATCCCCCTCGCATTGGTCGAATGGAAATGCAGAGATATGGAGCTTAGAGGATGATTTAGTACTTATATATTGCTGAGTTATTTATTTGACTTTTCCCACTCATCAACAGAGACAGTTTAATCTCTTTTTAAAAGGTGCGGGATAAATCCGAACCACGCAGCTTCTACGGTGAGTCGTCCGCAAGCTCAAAGCCATGGCAGCGACGTCTCTTCAGGCCTAGAAGGCTCTTTGAATGCGACTGCCTTAGTGATGTGATGAGGGAGCAGCTCCCCTCCAACCACTAACGGTACACAGGCTTAGATCTACCCTGGCCAAGACACTGATGTGCTCAATTCTGTTTGACGGTGCCTAACTAGGCATCCATAGCCTGCCTCTCCAATTGGAGTTCCAATGTGAATCAAACTGCAGTCGAACGAGCAGTGGTGTTGGCGCACGGGGCAGCGGCAACCGTCTCGGTGACTGTCTGAAGCCGAGTCCGACATTTCAGAGGCCTCCTCAGCCATTGGATGTTCACACACATTGTGGTGGAGAGGACTTTTGTCCGTGTCAGCAGAACTGCGAACAGAACACTGGTGCTCTTTGAGGGGGGGGGGGGGGGGGGGAAAGTTACCAGACTGGGCCACTTGCTCGGTGGCTAATCACTTCACCAACATAAACACAGCAGGACCTGAGGATACACCCTGCGTTTGAGAGTAGACAGACCCTTGGGGAGGTCCTATTTTTAGCCTTCGATCCAGAGAGCGCTGCTCTGTGGCCACTAGGGTAGAGACACTCCCCCCCCCCCCCTTTCATCCTTCTTGCCTCTTGTCAAGCGTAATCTCTTCCTGTAGCCCTCAGGGGGTGGTCCCGTGGCGCTTTCTCCATCACGGCCGCCAGCCCCTTTCTTAAGCAAAGTGGCTCCTCTCTCCAATCAGACTTCTCCTTTCATCTCTCCATCCAGAAAGAAAAGAAGGCACCCTGGGTGAACTGGGGGAGCTAAAGCCGACAAAGTTTACAGCTTTCCCTTCCCTGGAATGAGGCGAGAGTCACAGACTGGCTTGTTATGTAAGTGACAGGCAAAGCGAATGCCTCACATTATCCTCACAAAGTGTTGACTCACTGGCAAACCCCCCCTGATCTCACCCTGGGAAAAATAGATGAATGTTCTTTTATTTTTGTGTCCTACCTCATGGTGGAATAAATAATTAACATTCTGTGCCTCACAGACGTGAATTATGTAAACATCGTTAGACCATCTGACGGCTTTTCAGAGGGAACCAGGGCCGGGGGGGGTCATCTGTCCCCTGGGTGGGTTATCTGCTCGCCCCCCCCCACTCAGCTGGAAAGGCCAAACTGCGAGGACAAATTGATTCCCAACAACCACGTGCTACTCTAAAGCAAATCCTGCTGAGAAATAAAAAATACTAAACTTGGAAAAATACAAGATTAGAAAAAGTACAAAATAAAAAAAGATACAAACTTTTATCCGTGGGACGTGCTTGCAAGCACTAACAAAGAAGGTGGTGACTCAGGAGCACAGGCACCACAGAAGGCACAGAAGGCCTTTTGGGTGTTAGGAAGATATCGCTCCAGTGCGTTGCAGCATCATCTTTCCTTTCTTTTTTTCCCTTCTGTTTTTGGCTAACCCGCAGCTCAGTGGAGTCAGTCAGGAGGCATTGCTTCACGTGTAATTGACTGTTGGGCTACCGGTCGGAAGGGGCACGTCGGAGACCTGATGAAAGTAATTGAGTGACTTTGTAATGCCGAGAACAGAGATGCCCGCCCCCCTCCCCCCCCCCCCCTCCCCCCCCCCCCCCCCCCCCCCCCCACCATCCTCCCCCATCCCCGCGGGCGACACATCAGAGAGAGCTCAGCTCCTCGTATTGTTCACAACCCCACGGTTGCGCACACAGCCAGCCTCTTGCAGCTCTCCCGGTTCACAGCAGACTTGGCCCACTGCTTGGTTTGGGCACGGTCACTGGGATATGGTGACGCTGCTGCAGAGGTAGACAATGAGTGAGCAACATTTGCCTTGCAAACTGTAACACCCCGATGAGGACTCGCCTGGTTTCATTCCAATCAAGAGAAAACCAAAACTGTCAGGGAAAAACAAAACAGTCTTCCCATCCGCAAGTAGAAACGTTTAAATTCAGCGTCGGGACCGATTTGTCGAATATTTGCTGCCAGTGTGGAGAACCACACATCCCTTGTCATAATACAGCAACATTTCTGGGCTCTGGAGACGCTGAGTGCAAAGCAACGTGCCTGTCTGCAGTCTCTCTCCCTTTCTCTGCGTCTGGAGCTCCTCGCATCTGAACATACTGTTCTCATGCTAGCTTTTCCCATCGCATAAACTGCTGAGGACATCACACTGTCAAACAAATAATAACCCGCACCACAGCAATGTCAGAGCAACACTGAGATAACGGCCTGTGCTGCCAGGGAAGGGGAGGCTGTGCGGGCCCCTGCGGGGTCCGAGATCCTCTCAGGTCCGGAGGGGACTGTCACCTCTTGCAGTATCTCCTACAAACCGACCCCCCCCTCCCCAGGAGGAGAGCAGGAGGCGTGCTGGAGTGGGAGGTGCGTCAGGCTTTAAAATACAGACTCTGTCCCCAGCCCTTCTCGTCCACGTCCCACGCAGATGTCAGGAACTCAAAGGGGAGGACACACATCCCCCTGGACACACACAGGGATGGAAGTGATATTACTCATGATATTACCCCCAGCTCAGCGCAGTGTGTTAACGAAAACATTCTGTCCGTGCCGGGTTTTTTTCCAACGTAGACTAATCCTGTTTTTATTTTGATTCACCGAAATACTATCAGACCACCTCATTTAAAACTATAGAATTGAATTGTTCAGGGCTTTGTTGCAGGGAGACATTCCAAATCAATGTAAGCCCAACATAGGCAGTCTATTCAAGGTTGACGGAAGAGTTACAGCGAAAGGTAAAATGAATGATGGCCCTATGGGGCCGTAATCCCAGCCAGTGCCAAGCCCGAATCAGGATGGAGAGGACGGTTTTCCCTAATGGCCGGGCCGACCTGGAGCCGCCGTCGTAGCCCGAGGTGACGGCGCGCGCTCGCATTCCGACCACGGCCGAGCCATCAGTCCCAGAGCACTAAGACGGACCAATCTGAGATAGCCAGGGGGTGTTTGGCTGATCCAAGCGCTCCCGCGAGCACGCGTTCGCAAAGCCTGCTTGAGATTCACAGTGAACGGTGGAAGGGCTGACAGGCTTATCAAAAAAAGAAAAAAGTTAAAAGAGGACGCTGACGCATCGACAGGCATGGCACGTACGACACCGGGACGCAGCCGAATAACGCTGTCCCTCCTGAGCAGCACACTAAGACGATCTGTGGGGATACACTCCCGGTAAGCCACTTACAACATGCTAGATAATTACAGCCAAACGTGACACGCAAACGCACACACGTTTCCCCTCTCCTGGGCTCTATCACCGCGAATTCAGCTCCAACGACAGGCTATTAGATGCAGGGAAATCGCATGTCCATCCCACCTTGTGTCTGGGGATTTTACTAGGCTCTCGGTGAGACCAGTCTCCCCTGCAAGACGTATGCTAAACATGACGGCAAGTTCGCAGCCGTTTCACAGTAAATAGTTCGGCTATCTTTGACAACGGAGCAGATTGGACAAGCATGGAGTCAAATCGACGGGGAAAGTTTGACGCCGCCAGGCTGAGAAACACTTTTCTCTGTGCTCCAAAACCAGAGATGACAACACCACTGTGATCTGTTGCTAAATCACCCGTTCTGGCTGCTAGATTGTCAGCGTGACCATAACAAGCACGGCAGCCAAATGCTTCTCGCTAATACAAACATGTTGCAAAGCCCCCCCCCCCCCCCCCCCCCCAAAAAAAATCGTCGAGGTGAACGTGGTACTTGACTAGTTATGACGACGTGTTTACAGCGGGCACAAACAATCCCTCCTGGGAGCGGGGTTCGCATGTTTTTTTGGCGACCTTGTCAAAACACACACGGAGCATCTGCCGCACTCGAAAGCGGTCGTGCAATGAGTCAGAACCCTGCGGGGATTCAGGTAGCGCCTGTGTGTTTCGTGGAGCGACTGGAGCGCGTGTCAGAGCTGGTTAGCGGGAAGCATTGCGGGGTCAGGGAGGGCTTGAGGGCCGCGTCACTGTAGCAGCGCCAGGGTAGGAGAGGGACGCTATCGTAGAGACCTTGTCTACGGGATCAAGCCAGCGCTGCGCGGATAAGCCGGACTGACAGTGATGGGGCTCACTTTGCTGCCACACGGCCTCGGGAAACATCAACACCCATTCCCCAGCCTTAGCATCAGCCCCCCCCCCCCCCCCCCCCCCCCCTTGACTGACAGCAATAAAGACGCCCAAAGGACTCCCACCAACACAGAGCAGAGCAAGTTTGTGAGATTTCTGTGTTTTATGCAAACCTAACATGTAGTTGACATTTTTTTTTTGAGATCTAAGATCGAAGACTAGACTTAAGAAAATCTAAAGCCACACACACACACACAAATACTAGATACAAATCCGCAAATATACAACTCGAGGGTGAGGGTGTTTTTCTGTACCTGATGACGGTCTTTAATGTGGAACGAGTGATGGAGTTTGGAAGGTGGTGCAAATGGAACCATGGTAACAGAGGTAAGGTGAGCCTGGTGTTTAGTGCATGTATGAAGGTACACAGTGTGTACACACACAGAGTACAGGATGTGATGCCCGCTATCTTTTTAAGGCCTTGGTCTGAATCCAAATTTGCGTTTCGCAACAACAAAAAAAGAAAAGAGAAAATCATTTCATAGTTTCAGGGGGCGCCGTCCCTTTAACAGGGAACAAAGGAATTTCTAAGCGCAGACAAGAACCCTGTGGGAGCTCATAAAAGTCTTCTGAGGCGAGAGCGACCAGAACATAACAGAAACCCGGAGACAATGAGCAGGACGAAAAAAAACATGGAGGTGATTGACGTGAGTTACCAAAGAGATAACGAGAGGGGCATAAGTAAAGTCTACACCAAACTTTCCCGCAGTACTTTGTTCTTGTTTTTTCTGTAGCTTAGCCCCTTGACAGAACAAGTGGTTACACAAAAGTTTCTGGGGATTCAAGGACAATCAGGTGGAGGAAGATGAAGAAGAGAGTGCTGAAAAAGGGAGGAGGTGGTGAGTATTATAAATGGTGGTAAATATAATAAATATAAATATGAGGTGAGAGACAGAGCAGAAAAGAACAACCGTAAAGCCTTGAAAAGCTGTTGAGACCATACAAAAGAAAAGGACATTTGTGCAGTTGTGTGGGACACCTACCCGAGGGTCAGAACCAATACCGCCCCCCCCCCCCAATTCACCCACCTCCACTCCAAAGATTACCCCCAGCCCATGTCTCCCCTCACAACGTCTGAGGTGAAGATGAATGAATTCCCTCAGGAGTTAGAGACCGCTCCTTCGGATCGATAGAAAAGGATTGGAAGCCTCCAGCCTCCCGGACAGTTTCGAATTATTACCGAGGAGAATTAAATAACTCTGCGTTGGCCCGTCAATACTTTGCATGCAGGGGGAATGGAATCCATCTTTCCGCCCTATTCAGTGGCAGAGACGTTAAGGAGTAGAAGTACTAATTAACTGTCCCTAATGGTCACCGTCACCTCACTGGGAGGAGACCAGGAGATAATCCTTTTCCCAGGGCCGGGGGAGTAGTCATTACGGGGATTAGCCTCGTAATGTCCCGCTGGCTCTGGGCTCCTCTCTCATTGGGGCACCCAGGCCGACTCCGGCTCGTCCCCCTGACAGAGTGGAAGAAACGGCGGCCGCGCTACCGGGGAGCCGGGCGTTGTGCTGCGCTGGCTTGAGTCATGCCGCCGGTGGGCTCAGGGCACCATAATGACGCCCTGGCTTAGCGCTGCCGTTAATCTTAGCGCGAGACAGCGACATAGGATCCAGCTGGCACAGGGAAAGTAACTCCCCCTCCCCCAGTCAAGAACGACACAGTGATCGTCACGTTCTGCCGCGTCCCCCCCCCAAAAAAAGAAAGCGTCTGTTGGATTTCCAACTGGATGGCTTGGCTATATTGTCCTTCCAATACATTTCACTCCATAGTTTCATGCTCATGGCAAACAACAGCTTGGTGAGACTTGTTTGTGATAATTCAGAGGGACTGAAAACCCCCCGAGGTTCCTTCATTATCCACGGGCCCCTCCGTTCAGAGTCTGGCTCTGCTCAAGTAAAAACGTCTCTCTCCCTGCGCATTTCACCATCACCCCAGTGCCTGAGCCGAATGCAGAATGAGCCCGGGAACATCTTTGGAAGGATTGTGCAAGTAAACCTGATTGAGACCGAGGTTGCCCAGCTGGCCATCCTAGGAGTCTGTGAGGCGGAGGACATGTTTTGTTCGGTCTTCACAAGGAAGCGGGGAGCATGAGCTGAGAGGAGATCATTTACTTTAACGGGCTATCACGATGGTTGAAAGTAAATGATTACTAAAAACAGTTTCTTTTATTTTACTCCAATCGGATGTGTTTACATGGCTAAACAATGGGAAAGGCATATTTCTAATTTCAACGTCAAAACAAAGAAATACACATTTACACCCAATTCAGAAAAATAAAGAATCCTTACTCGCAAGGAGATAGACATATATTTCTAGACATCCATTGGCCCTCTAGCAGCTTCGTTGCGGTCGTGCAAATTGAGCTTTTCACCGAGGTCGATACAGTCCTCGTCTCATAGGTGTGTGCGGATCTGGATTGATGTCCTCGGGCTCCCACCAAGCCCAGGTGTGGTGCCAGCAGACCGCCGCCATTACTCAGGGGATCTCTGCCCCCAGGTGAGACGGCTCTGTAATGATCTCTGCAGCAGCCTTGGCCGCGTGCCACGCCTCTACCAGGGGGCCACACCTCTACCAGGGGGCCACACCTCTACCAGGGGGCCACACTGTGGCATCGCTGCGATGCGGGACGTTCGTGGGAGCAGGACTCCCTGACTGGCTGGGCTTCCGCATAGGAACGTCTCGGCAAACCGGTGCCCTTTTCCCATCGGGCCGAACCACCCGAGAAGATTCCGGGGGACACTTTCCGTCACGAGGAACAAATCGGTGCCAGCCGAGGAGCCGTGGCGAAAGGAATACCAAACAGCTTGTCAAGAGGAGTCGCATTACGGAGTCGCAGATAGGCCCTAATGAGTGTTGCCGTAGTGATAAGGTGGAGACTGGAGACTGTCTGGAGCTAAGGAGAGTGATACAATCTGGCCTTTCATTCCAGCGCACGCAAGAATGTCCATTCCAGGACACGTGATAGGACCGACTCTGGTCTGGCTGATCTGATTACCAGCAGCCAGTAGGAGGACGTGCTGTTGGTAACACAAAGCTGTGTTGGAGGCCCAATACCACCAGCTGGAATAGAGCCTTACTTGGCTCCTAAGGCATAGTGAAAAAAATTGACGTCAAGCACTGTGCGTGCGCACGCGCGTGTGTGTGCCTGTGCATGTGTGCCATTCTCCTAAAAAAAAAAGTCATTTTTCATGCCTGCACGCAGGCATGGAAAGGCATTGAAAGACCTTGATAACAAAGCTTGGCGGCGGAGGGCCGGGCGTTTTCAATCCTCCGCTCTCCCATCCAAGGCTGTGCGTGCAGAGAGAGAGAGAGAGAGAGAGAGAGAGCAGGCTATCTGGCGGCTAGGAGCCAGACGCCTGGAGAACTGCCTGTCGCTGATGGATTTGTAATCCTCTCTCTCTCTCTCTCTCTGCCGAGCCGCCGCCGAACTCCGCAGAGTTGTCTGTGCGCACAGCCAGGGTCCAGATAAGCTTTCCACCCTCAAACCCCCCCTCCCCCGGTTCCCCCACGCTTTACTCGGTGACGCTAAACCACCGGCTCCCCGTGCCACTTCCTCCTCTGGCACGCCGGGTGCTGTGCAAGCACACGATATGTCCACTCATCCAAAGGGCTGCCGTTTGGTTTGCTCGCAGGCAACGGCGGACACGCTTTCAGATGTTCCACGCTTTCAGAGTGCACCCGGCATGGTTGCGTTTGGGGGGGCGGGGGTTTAATTGAGTCAGCACCCAGTGCAGTTGGGTTGATAAACAGACGTAACTGCGCAATGTCCTCCTAAACGGTTTGATTCCTCCGTGTGTCAAAACAGTAGCAAAGGCGGTACATAAGCATGCCCCCCTTGTGAAAGTCAAATGACTGATTCTCTTTTTGAAGACATCAAAGTGTGTTCACAGAGAACACGTTTTTTTTTCCCCCGAGTGCTGCTGGCTTGAACTCGTAGCACACAACAGATGGAGTGACCTGAGGTCCTGTTGGTAAAATAAAAGACAGGCCCATATTTATTTCCCAAGGAACAGCACATAATGTCGTTGGGACACGGCACATGTTTTACGCTAAGCGGCTCTACGTGTTTCTGCCAAGTCGGGCCTCCAGGAACAGCATGCGTGTAACCATCGCATTTTTTAGATTCGTCCACCTGTGAACACTTACCTAGCCAGGGGGCTCTGAAAACGTGCCGTCATGATTGTGGCGAGTGATATTACGCGA
Organism: Aplochiton taeniatus; assembly: GCA_017639675.1. Taxonomy (NCBI): domain Eukaryota; kingdom Metazoa; phylum Chordata; class Actinopteri; order Galaxiiformes; family Galaxiidae; genus Aplochiton; species Aplochiton taeniatus. The sequence continues at coordinate 2,026,380 of CM030182.1, read as the reverse complement.
CGGCCTAGAGAGTTGATAAAAAGACTTGCAGAACCAATTAAGGGCCGACAGAGAGGGCGAGGAGAGGATTGATTCAGCATTCTGCCAGAGCGAGAGCTTATATAACTTCCACAGACGGAAGATGTAAATTGTTGTAACTAGCAAGAGCATTCTCCCTCAAGGGCAGGGCCACGGAAAGCACATTAGAGACTCCACAAAGACGTATTTCAATACACCGTCTCTAGCCTTTGATGTACAGCTGATTGTTTCTTTGTGCTCGGTCTGCAAGGGTTTGGGACCGAACGGAACAACAAAAAGTATGCCGCAACAGCAAAGCCTGACTAAGTGACGCTCATGGCAAGCAGTTTTTCTTGAGAGCAAAACTTTTTGATGGTAATTGTCGTCCATTTGCGGAGAACAACCGGAGCTTTTGTTCTAACTTACATTCAAATTTCATTCCGCCTGGTATATCTGTTCACTGGGCGGCAACAGATGATGCAATAAACACCAAAGCGCTAGCGCTACGACCAATAGAACAGTCGGGCTTGTTTTGCACAGACAGAGAAAAATACCACTGCATTGCACATACTGCGTTGCTATGCTCTAGAAGAGAGCAGATGATGATGGAAGGAGATGAGTCTGAAATGCTGGAGGGAGGTAAGAGGAGGATCTGAGTGTGTGCGTGCGTGTGGGAGCGAGGGGGGGGAGGGGGTTGGCTCGGCTCTATTTATGAGATATGAAAGAGATACATCAAAAGACAATCGGATACAGCCATGCATGGGACAGGGTTTCTCCACAGGGCAGTGGCAGACCCCACGGTGTGACAGCCTAGGTGGCAGACCCCACGGTGTGACAGCCTAGGTGGCAGACCCCACGGTGTGACAGCCTAGGTGGCAGACCCCACGGTGTGACAGCCTAGGTGGCAGTGGCAGACCCCACGGTGTGACAGCCTAGGTGGCAGTGGCAGAGCGAGCCAATCCCTCTCGCTCCTCGTCCCGGAGACGCCACGTGATCCAGCAGCGTGGGGCCCGGGCTCCATTTGGTGGCCGCCAAGTTCCATATGCCACACCTCAGTGGAGCTTGGCATCGGCTGTGGCTGCCCGCCCCTGAAGAGAGGCACCCTGGGCAGGGGAAGCTGGAGCCCCTCCACCACCAGGTGCCGTGTCTCTCTGTCCCCAGGGGAATGATGACGCTCCAGCACCGCCTCTCCTCCTGCTCCGGACGGCACGGCGTCATGCCCAGGACTGATGGACTGGGTTATTGGTGTATTAGTCACACCTGTTCTCCTTTAGGCTCGTTTCATTCTCCTGTTTGATTGGTTTAGGCTTGTTTTGTTCTCCTGTTTGATTGGTTTAGGCTTGTTTAGTTCTCTTGTTTGATTGGTTTAGGCTTGTTTTGTTCTCGTTTGATTGGTTTAGGCTTGTTTTGTTCTCCTGTTTGATTGGTTTAGGCTTGTTTAGTTCTCCTGTTTGATTGGTTTAGGCTTGTTTAGTTCTCTTGTTTGATTGGTTTAGCAGTTGTTCTGTTTTATATTTAGTGACTGTCTGTCTTTGTTTCTGTGTTGACTCATTGTTATTTGCTGTCATGCATTACCTGTGTTCCCCCACCCTGTGCTGTATTAAACCTGTGTTCCCCCACCCCGTGCTGTATTAAACCTGTGTTCCCCCACCCTGTGCTGTATTAAACCTGTGCTCCCCCACCCTGTGCTGTATTAAACCCCCACCCCGTGCTGTATTAAACCTGTGTTCCCTCACTCTGTGCTGTATTAAACCTGTGTTCCCTCACTCTGCGCTGTATTAAACCTGTGTTCCCTCACTCTGTGCTGTATTAAACCTGTGTTCCCCCACCCCGTGCTGTATTAAACCTGTGTTCCCTCACTCTGTGCTGTATTAAACCTGTGTTCCCTCACTCTGTGCTGTATTAAACCTGTGTTCCCTCACTCTGTGCTGTATTAAACCTGTGTTCCCCCACCCCGTGCTGTATTAAACCTGTGTTCCCCAACCCCGTGCTGTATTAAAGCTTTTTGATTTTGTAAACCCGTTTCTTGCCGTCCTTCTCGCCTCATCCCTGCACTTGGGTTTAACACCAAACCAAAACCCATAGACTTACACACAGACTCCAGGTAATTCACCAGACCATAACCCATAGATTTACACACAGAGACTCCAGGTAATACACCAGACCAAAACCCATAGACTTACACACAGACTCCAGGTAATACACCAGACTGAAACCCATAGACTTACACACAGAGACTCCAGGTAATACACCAGACCAAAACCCATGGACTTACACACAGACTCCAGGTTATACACCAGACCAAAACCCATAGACTTACACGCAGAGACTCCAGGTAATACACCAGACCAAAACCCATAGACTTACACACAGAGACTCCAGGTTATACACCAGACTGAAACTCATAGATTTCGAACCCCTTGCGTTTCTGACACACGGACTGACGGCCACCGAACCATTACGCGCTGTTCAAAAGGACGGCGCTGTAAATGCAAAGGGCAGCTGTGACATTCGACTTGCTTCCCCGAAATCGGAGGATGTTTCGACGCGCGTGGCATGGAGTGTCGAGGGAAGGGACGCCGCCGGACGCCTAATATTTCAAGAGGCACCCGTCAACCTTTAGCCCAACCTTGTTGACGGTGTCCTGTCCTTGGTGGAGGGTTTGGTGCAGCCTCAGTCCAAGGCCCTGCTCCCTCCCCTGCCCACAGCCCACATCCCAGCAGGCCCCAGAGGGGCGTCCCATTAACCCATCAGTTAGCAGTCATGGCTAACTACCCATGGTGCAACACTGCACAAGTGGGCTGAGGACAGAGCCTTTTAAAAACATGGCATGCCCAAAGCTCAAACGCATACATGCATATGCAGAGAGACTCGGGGGGACATGTAAGGGCCAAATTTGGGCATCCTAGGGAAAGTTCTAGGCTGAGTTGTTGTTCAGATGGGAGGGAACGGTCACAGTGAAGGCTAGGTCACCACAGACAGAGGCATCCAGTGATCCTCTGGAGGGTTGGTTAGGCGGGGAAAGTATTTTGTTTGACCTTTAGCGAACTAGGCTACCTTATGTTGTTCTGCCCGCCTGGTGTTTTGTTTTGTAAGGGAACAAGAAAGAGAGTCAGTCTTCATGTTGACCACACAGGAATTCAAGTAAGTACAGAGGGTAAGAAAGAAACTCAGTTGGGAAATTGAGGCTTCTTTCTGCTGATGGTGAAGTGGTAGTCGGTTGTGTGAATTTGAAAAAGGGTGTGATCTAGTATAGAGTCTGTTTGAGATAGGCCCATGAGAAACACTGTGTCTAGTGTAGAGTCTGTTTCAGATAGGCCTATGTGGAACACTGTGTCTAGTGTAGAGTCTGTTTCAGATAGGCCTATGTGGAACACTGTGTCTAGTATAGTCTGTTTGAGATAGGTCTATGAGGAACACTGTCTAGAATAGTCTGTTAGAGATAGCCCTATGTGGAACACTGTGTCTAGTATAGAGTCTGTTTGAGATAGGCCCATGAGAAACACTGTGTCTAGTGTAGAGTCTGTTTCAGATAGGCCTATGTGGAACACTGTGTCTAGTATAGTCTGTTTGAGATAGGTCTATGAGGAACACTGTCTAGAATAGTCTGTTTGAGATAGGCCTATGTGGAACACTGTCTAGAATAGTCAGTTTGAGATAGGCCTATGTGGAACACTGTGTCTAGAATAGAGTCTGTTTGAGAGGCCTATGTGGAAGACTGTGTCTAGTATAGAGTCTGTTAGAGATAGCCCTATGAGAAACAGTGTGTCTAGTGTAGAGTCTGTTTGAGATAGGCCTATGTGGAACACTGTCTAGAATAGTCAGTTTGAGATAGGCCTATGTGGAACACTGTGTCTAGAATAGAGTCTGTTTGAGAGGCCTATGTGGAAGACTGTGTCTAGTATAGAGTCTGTTAGAGATAGCCCTATGAGAAACAGTGTGTCTAGTGTAGAGTCTGTTTGAGATAGGCCTATGTGGAACACTGTCTAGAATAGTCAGTTTGAGATGGGCCTATGTGGAACACTGTGTCTAGAATAGAGTCTGTTTGAGAGGCCTATGTGGAAGACTGTGTCTAGTATAGAGTCTGTTAGAGATAGCCCTATAAGAAACAGTGTGTCTAGTGTAGAGTCTGTTTGAGATAGGCCTATGTGGAACACTGTCTAGAATAGAGTGTTTGAGATAGGCCTATGTGGAACACTGTGTCTAGAATAGAGTCTGTTTGAGATAGGCCTATGTGGAAGACTGTGTCTAGAATAGAGTCTGTTTGAGATAGGCCTATGTGGAACACTGTGTCTAGTGTAGAGTCTGTTTGACATAGGCCTATGTGGAACACTGTGTCTAGAATAGAGTCTGTTTGAGATAGGCCTATGTGGAACACTGTGTCTAGAATAGAGTCTGTTTGAGATATGCCAATGTGGAACACTGTCGCACTTTCCAAAGCATGTCCCTACGTCTTGGGCAAATGTCTACATTTCGATTGGAAAAAAATTGATGGAAAGTACTCCTCCACCTTGGCAGGATATAATAAAGCGATATGTTTCCACGTTTGACAAGTAAATAGTCATCTGTCAAAACTATCGCATCACTGCTACTCGGGGAACACAGAGATTTATTGAATCTTTCACCACTTCATTTAATTTCCCCGGAGGCAAGGCCAATGGATTTCTGTAGGCTCCAGATCATTTATTTATGTTGTCATCGAGTTGGCCCATTATGGGGCTAAATACTCCAGATTCTCTTGTTAAGGGAGAACAGAGTCGTTTTGGGCTGTGTGATTGCACTGACGCTCATCATACAAGTCAGATACTAATCCTGTCTGTAGCCCTCAAAAGAGCCAGAGGCGGACCTGACAATAAAATTGACGAATAAACAACTTAACATACTGCAGACGACGCTCTCCGAGACTGGGCTGCTGGGATGCCCCCAAGCACAGAATCTATGATCAGGTATCAAGTACCTGCAAAATAAATCTGGTTACTGCCATCTTGCCCTTACTAACCTTTCCAACCTCCAACCGCCATCTTGCCCTGACTAACCTTTCCAACCGCCATCTTGCCCTGACTAACCTTTCCAAACTGCCATCTTGCCCTGACTAACCTTTCCATCCACCATCTTGCCCTGACTAACCTTTCCAACCGCCATCTTGCCCTGACTAACCTTTCCATCCGCCATCTTGCCCTGACTAACCTTTCCATCCACCATCTTGCCCTGACTAACCTTTCCATCCGCCATCTTGCCCTGACTAACCTTTCCAACCGCCATCTTGCCCTGACTAACCTTTCCAACCGCCATCTTGCCCTGACTAACCTTTCTATCCGCCATCTTGCCCTGACTAACCTTTCCAACCGCCATCTTGCCCTGACTAACCTTTCCATCCGCCATCTTGCCCTGACTAACCTTTCCATCCGCCATCTTGCCCTGACTAACCTTTCCAACCGCCATCTTGCCCTGACTAACCTTTCCATCCGCCATCTTGCCCTGACTAACCTTTCCAACTCGCGAGAAAAGGAATGTGGCGCGCCATTGTTTTCAGGGCACCAGAGATTTGCTCTGAGCAGGGGGAGGACGGGCGCTGCTCGGAAGAGTACAGGCCGCGATAAAATATGACAATGGGGGTGTTTGGGAGAGCGGATAGCTGGATTTCTTTTTCAATCATATGCTCATATCTTGAATTGGAATGTCACTCCAGTTTACTGCTAACGGTTTGAATGGAGTCTTCTTTTCACAATCAAAGAGAAACATGATACAGGAATCTAGAGAACAAACTCTCACAGACCTCATATTTTCCATATCCCCGGGACTCAGTTCATGCTTGTAGTCTTACGCGAACCTCTGAGTCACCCCCACACTCAGTAAATGGTCCTGGGGGAACGGAAACGCTGCCCCTGCCTGCCGTGGCACTGGAGGGCCGAGAGCAGCAGAGCAACACACACAACATCCCAACAGGCTAAAAACAGACCTGGAGAGGAAGGGGACACATGTAGAGGAGGAGGAGGAGGAGGAGGAGGAGAGAGAGAGAGAGAGAGAGGATGGGAGAGAGAGAGGGAGGATGAGAGAGAAAGAGACAGAGAGAGGGAGGATGAGAGAGAGAGAGAGGATGAGAGAGAGACAGAGAGAAAGAGAGGGAGGATGAGAGAGAGACAGAGAGAGAGAGAGGGAGGATGAGAGAGAGGATGAGAGAGAGGGAGGATGAGAGAGAGACAGAGACAGAGACAGAGAGAGAGAGAGACAGAGAGAGGGAGGATGAGAGAAAGGGAGATAGACAGCACTGCAGTGAAGGTCCAGTGCTGTGTTCTCGACATGGCTGGTTGCTTTCGTCCCCTGTCGTGTTGCCCTGTCAACTCTTGGTCTCCGAGCGGTGGCGTCATTCACGTGACCGCTCTGGGACTCTGTTTCAAAGCTGAGGAAGGTCTGTGGGACCGGTGATATAAATAAATGCTACCAATGCTGCCTTATCAAAGCCAGGACGATAATACTAGCAATCTGTTCCACTGCACTGCCAATGGGCAGGGAGGAAGTAAAACACCAGGCGGCAGAGACATCCCACACACACACACACACACACACACACACGCACACACACTACCCAACAGACCATTCCCCGCCTGCACACATAATCATGGCGAGAGATATGGGAGGAACATTTTATGAATTTGGTGATTGAAGTAGTTTATGTGCTGCACCCTCGGCCCAGCCTGTAACTCATCAATGGAGAGACAGACAGAAAGAGTGGAAGAGAAAGAGAGAAACAGGGAGGGAGCGAGAAACAAAAGTGTGTATGGCCCAGAATCGCTTTGTGGGGGAGCCAATCAAGTGTGACCACCTCATATCTGGCTGTCACCCTCGGCAGATGTGGTAGGAAGGTCGAAACATAGACACGCACACACACACACACACACACACACACACACACACACACAGGCTGACACACAGGCACACACGACACACACACACAGGCACACACACACATACGCAAGTACACAAGAACAGATGCACCCTAACAAATATTTTCTTACGATTCACCTGGTTTTACCCCTCTGTGAAAATGTTGCGGTAACCCACTGAGTGAGCAGGTGGGAGTTCAGGTTCAGCTGGCAAGAGAAGTGAGCATACCTCTGTGTGTGTGTGTGTGTGTGTGTGTGTGTGTGTGTGTGTGTGTGAGATAGAGACAGGCTTCTGGCCAGACAACTTGAGGACTGATGGCTTTTGCGCTAACTTAATTCGAGAATTCAATTTGAAATGGTATCCGGTAATGGTGTCTGACTTGGGGAGCAACTGAGGGGAGATGGAGAGAGTTCTCCTCCAAGGTCAACGCCCTCTGCATAGTAACAGTGGCACAACTCACTGCCACCAAAGCACTGTGCTCTCAACATTATGCACTAGAATGCTCTCATCTGTCCGCTGCAGGCATTGCAGAAAGAACATGCAATATCTGTCGTCAGTGTTTACGATATTCTGTTCAAGGATTATCAAAAGGAACTCATCAAGCTTTGCATAGCTGAGTTGAGGCCGTGCCGTTAAGTGAAGTGACTATGAACCAGGGAAACACTATAAAATACATAGTACAGTGGAACCCTTCGCAGGCCCCACACACTAAAAGGGACTGCAGCGCACTTTGAAGAATTTAGATGAAAACTTTGGATTTTGAAACTCACTGTAAACCCCGTGGCACACAGGGGATCAGGAGACCTGACGCCTGACGAGCTCAAAGTGAGCGACGGGGACAAGAATGGAATTGCTCAAGTTATTTCACCTCCAATTCTCTTACATTAAGAGAATATGTGACATTTGAGACTGAATAAGCAAACACATGTATTTATTGACAATTAAGAACTATATATATATATATATATATATATATATATATAAATATATATATAAATATATATATTTGGTATACACAACTGTTGTCTCCAGTCCTTCAGAACAAAGGATTTGGTAAAACAATTCACAGTCACCCTATGTTTATTTACTGTTCTTAAATCTAGTTTAAATGAATGAATTTATGCAATGGGACCTTCCTGGGTTTGAGTGACTGGGTTTTTTCCATATCTCCCAGCATGCACCAGCTCACCTGCTGCCATTGCCAGCCGGCCCTGTAGTCTCTTCGTTAGCTCAGCGCTGTCCAAATGTTGTCCCAGGACAGGGAGGGTCTTTGTCAGCGACGCCTGCCAAAGGAAGCATGTAGGGGGTGTTCCTAATGAGACACTAGAGACCAGGGTCACAGGAAAGGTGGTCCTCACTTCAGCTTCCCCAGACAGAGATGGGTCACCTTCACCGTCCAGAAAACAACAGACGATGGCTTCACTGCCGTCAGTCAGAAACCATACTTGTGGTGGCATTCTAACACACTTCTAATAAAGCTCTTAACGTTTTCCTGTGACATTGGAGCACATGGTAAGCATTTGCAAGATATGGTAAAAGACACCGAACGCAAACACTGGGCCTCTGGCTCAGACGTGGGTTCCAGTAAGATGATCTCCAATGCCTCGTGTGGGACTCAGTATATGGACGCGCTTCGGTTCCAGAGGTCTTGACACGGCTGCTCAGTATTCATACATCACTGACAGAAAACGTAGAATCTAATAACCCCTTTGCCTTGCAGCTACTTTTCCAAGGCTCAAAGCCACGAGATTGTCGGTAGCAACACACGGCCTTCTGGCAGCAAACGATCTTTGAGCGTACAGGACGGGGCTCAGCAAACACTTGGACTCAGCACCCATTCAATAACCAACAAGCTGTCAAACCCCCAATGAGTTACAGCACTCTGGAATATGAAAACACCCCAGCAATGAGGAAGGGCTGGGACTAAGGGCTAGGAAGTAGCCTGACTTATGAGGTCGGGGGGGGGGGGGGGGGTAGTACTGTGGGCACTGCTTTGCTAAAGGAAGTAACCTGACTTATGAGGTCGGGGGGGGGGGGGGGGGGGGGGTTAGTACTGTGGGCATCGCTTTGCTAAAGGAAGCAGCCTGACTTATGAGGTCGGGGTGGGGGGTATTGACTGCAGGGAGTAGACAGGGCTGAGTGGCGGCTATGACCTCTCAGATCCAGACACAGCCAGTCACCGGAGACGAGCTGCACGCCGACATGTGTCAGTCCTGATCAAGGCAGACCAATGGCAGCCTGCAGGGAGAACAGGAGTGAGGGGTGGAGAGGAATAAAGAGAGGGGCAAGAACGGGTTTATGTTGATATGCAGGTTGGTGTGTGTGTGCGTGTTTGGGTGTTTGTGTGTGTGTGTGTGTGTGTGTGTGTGTTTGTTTGTGTGTGTGTGTGTGTTTGTTTGTGTGTGTGTGTGTGTGGGTGTGTGTGTGTTTGTTTGTGTGTGCTTGCGCAAGACAATTAAAGTGGAAATCAGAGATCAGGTGAGAGAGAGAACGAGCACGTAGAGTAGAAGGCACCTGGGGGGGGGGGGGGACGACGACGACGACGACGACGACAACAACAAACCAGAGACGAACACGAGAGACAGGGAAAGGTTGTGGGGAAATGCCAGAGTTAATGAAAGAGCGAGCAGAGGGGGGGGGGGGGGGGGGGGGGGGCGGGGGACAGGAACACAACAAAAGCCCAAGATAAACACGCCGGCGTCGGGGGCTGGTGCTGCAGAGCGCTGCTTAGAAATGCAGCGGAGCGTCTCTGGGGCTGTGAGACTGGAGGCGGCCCCCGGGATCTGGAGAGAGAGCGGAGAACATTCCACCATTACCTCCTCTGACCATCTCAATTAGCCCCGGGGTGGCTGGCTGGCTGGCTGGCTGGCTGGCTGGCTGGCTGGCTGGCTGGCTGGCTGGCTGGCTGGCTGGTGGGTGGGCGGGCTGGCTGGCTGCCCCAGGCCCCCCCTGGACACCCACAGCCACTGGCAACAGCACAGCGGCCAGGGGCCTGACAATGAGCAGGTGCTGCAGAGTCTTTCACAGTTGGCACGGACGACGACAGCACTCATGGGTTTGGACCATTCTGCTGCCATAAACACAGGGATCCGCTGTGCCGTGGTCTATTATGCCGATAAACCATTTTCTATTTGCCTGTCGGGACAACTCCGGACAGGTGGGAGGAAGAGCTACCCGTTCGGCAACACCGATGCACGGCATGGCCTCACTAAGAGGTGGTCCAGTGTGATGGCATGGAAAACCCTTCCCTCCGGTGGCCGCTGATCCATTCGGCTCGACCCGACCCCACATCTGCTTGGGAAGCGATGCCGGCTTTCCTTCCCCCCTTCACTCGGGAGAGGCGGCAGCAGAGGCTGACGAGAGAACCGACCCCTGCGTCCTAAATCAACACAGCCCAGCTAACACTGTGTGGCTAAACACATCGAAATAAACGACAGGGGGAATCAGAGGGGCCATTGTGCAATGCTGTGGAATCTCCGCCTCACTCGAAGTCATTACGCAGTACAAATTGCTGAAAATCTGGCCTGCCAAACACATTGTACTTTAGTGTTCTTCAATGTGGATGATATATAATAAATCTTTCTTACATCTCTTATAGCACCTTTGCCGTACATTTTGAGGGGAATTAAACAAGACGGGGTGCAAACGCTCCGATGCTTTCTGCAGCACGTGCACGACCACCAGACTGGCACATTCTCTGGGGAAGGGTGGCCCTCGCTGTCATTAATCAATGCTTTCAAAAATATGAGGAGGTTGATTTTTTTTAAAGCAAAAAGTGTATCTTCACACTCTAGACTGGCGCAATAAAATCTAATATTTAAATAGATAAATCACGACTTGAAATTCTTGAACGTCCTTCATCTTGGTAAGTCAAGGGTTAAAAATGACTTTGTGCATCAGCGCTTTGAAAAAAAAACCGAACACAGCCCTGGGAACAACCAGAGTGTGTTGCAAAGAGAAGACATAAAAAGGCCAACAAAATCCCATACACACAAGTGATCATCTTGGGCGCAGATTTCATGGCTGGACAGAGCCACATATGGTGCACCAGCTGCCTTTCATAAATCAGAATCATTTCCCTGGGTGTATTTATGAATCTGAATCCAAGGCCATGTGCAGACCTGTCAAGCTTGGACCCCTGCTCCGAATGGAAACGTGTAGTGCATTATTTCATTGCATTATTTATTGACCTTCTCCCAAAGCTTAACCATTTCTTATGTTTCTTACCGTTTATTTGTCTGTACGACGATGTGAACCAGAGAACGAGAGAGGGAGAGAGGGATAGAGGGAGAGAGGGATAGAGGGAGAGAGGGCACTCTGGAGAGGTGGAGGACAATGGATAGCTAATCTGGATACGATCTGGATCCAATTTGTAATTCCCAGTTTCCCCACAGTGAATGTAGTGAGGGTCCTATTCATTTCATATGGCTTTCCAACCGTACAGACGCCTGACAGAAAAAAGAAGGACAGAGAATGCTTTAACTAGACTCGCTGCTTTGCAGTAAAAGTAAAACATCGCCTGGTAGAGACTGCAGACAGGAGAGAGGAACCTCGCTAAAATATTCAATGAATCCACTACTTCAAAATGAAAAGGAATTTCCAAGTTGGACTCCTACACATGTTATTGGAAAGTAAATAATGTCAGTTTTGGTTTTGCAGTTAAAACGTCCCAGTTGACGTTGACTTTTGCAGTATAATAGATTCCTCAAGATAAGTTAAGGCTTGGAGAAGTTGGGTGATGACTTGTTCACCAAATCATATTTATTAACCTTGAATGAGTCGTATCAGGATCCTGAGACAAGACATGCTTTTAGCACAGTAAAGTTATCAAAACGTCCCGTTCCTCCGAGGAAAAAGTTTGAACGCTAATACAATGTACAGTACTCTGCAATAGTTTTAGGCAGATGTGAAAAAATGCCGGCAAAGATTTGAAGGCAAAGAGTGGTCACAGCAAATATTGATTTGATTTAGATTGTTCGTTTGTTCACTCACTTTGCATTTAGTTCATTAATAAAAATAAACAATTTACACTTCTATTTTTGAAAGCATTCTTACTTTACACACCTGCCTAAAACTTATGCACAGTACTGTATGTTATACACGTACTTGACAAGTGGTGGAATAAATTAGCGCCATAGGTGGTTGGGTGTATGTGGCTGTGAGCCAATCAATGACACCCAAGAAAAGACCACTACCCCGCAATATCCTTTCAAATCAACAGCAGCCAGAGACAAACGACTATTTTAAGCCATATCGATAAAAGGTAGTGAGCCTTGTCATGCCTGCCTCCTGAGATTACGATGTCGGTGATGTAATCTAAGCACCGGCAGACTCCACTGTGGTGCAAAGTAATCATCTAAACCAGACCACAGCTTGCCTCTCCGCGTCAGAGCAGCTGTTGAGAGCCAGGGTTTCAGACACATCCTTCACTTGGTCCGCAGCGGCCTCCATCTTCCGTGTGGCTTTGCAAATCCCCTGGGAGAGAGGACTTGGGAGGTACGCGTTATCTTTTCATCAAGACGGACGGGAAAAGACTCGAAGTTCGACACAGTTTTTCCGGCACAATTAAAGGAAGACGTGTGTAGGTTTTTTTTGTGTTTATTCAGTGCATGGTGCTCTTTTATTACAGGGTAAACTTTTAATGATAGCGAAGGGAGAAGAATCAGTACTGAGAAACAAACAGGAACCTATAAGTCGAACGAAAAGAGGGAGTGTCACACTGAAGAAGGAGCACACTGGAATAACTACAACACATTGGGGTTTTGTACAAAATACTAGTTGTACTAAAAAAGCATCATGTTCTTAAAAGGACAATACATTAACAAACTGCATGTGGTGAAGGTTTAGCTTAAATATTGGTTTGTTTCAAGGGAGAGTGTGTACATCACAAGAGAGTGTGCACATCACAGGAGGTTCCACCCAACGTATCTAACCTTTTATCAAGAACAAAGTTTGGGCTGTAAACACAAAAGCAGAAGAAAATAATAGCACAATTTGACACAAACACCCAAAATATTGTGCAGTTACCATCATAGCAATGCTACATTCAAGACAGCGTTCCAAACATTTAAGTCGGATTCTTACAAAACGTGTGGCTCTGCATTTAATTATGCAGCACACATTTCTATCTTTTCAATTACTTTATTGCCAATCAGCCCGACTCTGACTAATCAAGCCTAATTAATCCCAATTCTGCTTTTGGCAACAATGATTTTCAACTGCCAATTAGTTTTCTACCTCTGTGGCTAAGTACACACTGCCCCCTTTGGTACAAAAGTAGAAATACATGAAAATGATAGCAGGACACAAAGATGTCTCTGCAACGCCCAGTAAAAAGGAACACAGCTACGGCTGGTGACTGAAACGCCCTGTGACTGACCTAATACAAAAACATGGAACTACATGCCCACATTCAAAAAGCAGGCCATCTAAAATGCTGAATACATACACAGAACGACAAAAATAAATAAGATAAATAATATCATGGCATACTAAAACACTGGTGTCTCCTTGGTCCCGATCAAGCCCTGTTCCAACGTAACAAGGACTAAAAAGGACAGCAACTTAAACAAACAAAATATGTCAATTTCATTCCTCAGATATGAACTTAACACTTCAGAGGGGGAAATGCTTGATTGCTCTCCCCCTGTTTAGATAAAATCAATCTTTTTTACACATACATTTAAAAAATATCTTTCACATTGAGGGAAAATAAAATAAACTTTACTGTACAGGAGATGACCCCCGACCCTGTTGAGTCTTATACTTGACACAACCATCACGTGTATTAATGGTGCGAGAGAATCCCCAAGAGAAAACCACCCACAATCCCCGTTTAAAGACATTGGAATTAGTATCCAAAAACTTGACCTTGCAGATGTTGATAACCAATTACAATTGTAAGAAAATCCATAGAAAAATATTCATAAACACCTTTTATCTCAGCGTGATTAAAAGACCAAATGCCCTTAAAAGTTCCCATTAAAATCTCCAGACGAATAGGAGAGAACAAAGTACTGTTTTCCGTGTAATTTCACAAGAGAAAAAAAAAAGGAGAATTTTGAGCCGTCCAGTGGTTTGGGGGTTTGGCAGTGAGGGGAGATAGAATGGAATGGTGGGGGGGGTCCTGGTGCAAGTGACGGCAGTTTGAATCTCTCACATTTTGACTTTCGCAGGAGGAAAAAGGCCGCTTTGCTCCTTGGGTCTGGTCTGATGTCCACGGCTGTTCGGTGGGAGGGCGGGCGGGCGAGTGGGGGGGGGGGGGGAGGTGTCTCTGAGGTTGACGTGGGGGGGGGGGCGGTAAGACGAGCAGAGAGGATGAGGGTCCCCCGTCCCGAGGTTCGGCCCGCTTCACAGTGGACGGAGAAGGAGACGATTCGTCCTTCGCTAAAAGAGCCCGCCCGGCATGGGACGACAAAGACCTGAGGGGAAGCAGAGAACGGCAGAGCCTCGTGGATGGAGGTCTGGGAAGGCAGGGGGGGGGGGGGGGGAGACGTGCGGAGGCCCTGGGCCTGGGGGGGTGGGGGGGGGATTGCTAGGGGGTGTTCTCAGGCTTCACCCTGATGTAAACACCCCGACGTTGATTGAAGGGGGCGAGTGAAACAGAGCAGCGCTCGCACGCACGGCTGGACGTGGTGTTAAATCACCAGGAGGGCCCTCCTCCGTTCAAACGGAGGGAGGGACAGAGAGAGAGAGAGAGAGAGAGAGAGAGAGAGAGGGAGAGGGGGAGGGAGAGAGAGGGGGAGGGAGAGAGAGAGAGAGAGAGAGAGAGAGAGAGAGAGGGGGAGGGGGGTCGAGAGAGAGAGAGAGAGAGAGAGGGTTGGGGGGCGAGAGAGAGAGAGAGAGAGAGAGAGAGAGAGAGAGAGGGGGAGGGAGAGAGACAGAGAGACAGAGAGACAGAGAGCGAGGGAGGGAGAGCGGCACTCTGTGTTTACATACCACCCTAGCAGCCAGCTAAACAGCACCAGGCTCCCTAGCCACAAACAAGGCCCAATGAAAGCCACATGGGCACCGGCGTTTAAAGACCTGCTGCGGCGATGCCTGGCTTCACGTTGGCGTGCGCGTGAGTAAACTGCTAACGTGAGGGCGCAGAAGCAGCGGGGACGGTGCACGTCGGCTGGGAGACACGGCGTCGTTTCGTCCGCGTTCCCGCCGCTCAAACGGCGACCTGGCCTGACCGGCCATTTGTGAACCTCCCCTGGTTACCGTTGCCGGGGCCTGGTTTACCATCCCCGCGGCGCGTCTCCTCTGAAGCGCTTTGCGTTCAGCATCATGACCGCCACTAGTGGCCTCTGGGCAGTCATTACAGTGGAGACTGCCTCCCTTACCTCTCTGTCTAGTCGCTATGGCTTTGTTCAGAGCCACACGGGGAATTCAACCCCTTTGGGAGGCTCTGAATAAAAGCACTTGGGCTGCTCGTTCAAAAGCCATCTCTGTTGTGCTCTCGCGGCTTCCCTGGGACTCGACTGTCACGCGACGGTGTGGCTATCTGGAGCACCAGAAAGCGAAGGTTTGTTTGCGTGCTGTTAAACACTGCTTCTGGCGGACGCACGGTGCACAGCAGGGCAAAACGTTGGTCAATTCGCTGAATCCCTCTATCTCTTGAGAATAGTTTTTCATACTCCCCAGACGACGGTCTTGTGCTTAGCACGCGGGAGGGAAAGGGAGGGAGGACTGCTGGTGCAAACACCACGGGGGGGCTAGTGACCAGAAGGAGGCATAAAGGGGCAGGTCCCTCACCTGACCGGGGGGCTAGTGACCAGAAGGAGGCATAAAGGGGCAGGTCCCTCACCTGACCGGGGGGCTAGTGACCAGAAGGAGGCATAAAGGGGCAGGTCCCTCACCTGACCGGGGGGCTAGTGACCAGAAGGAGGCATAAAGGGGCAGGTCCCTCACCTGACCGGGGGGCTAATGACCAGAAGGAGGCATAAAGGGGCAGGTCGCTCACCTGACCGGGGGGGCGTGGCCAGAGAGGGTCCTACTCCGGGGTGATCTCGGTTTCCTGGTGCACCACCACTTTGGTGACGGACATGTCCGGATGCTGCTCCTTGGCCTCCTTGATGGCCTGGGCCAGAGCCTGGGGAGGGCACCGAGACACACACACACACACACACACACACACGGTAAACGGGGGACGGATTTACGAGACACTGTTACGACAGCGGACGCTTACTCCTGTGCCCACCCTTGTCCGCCAACACACACGCGGCCGTTTCCAAATGCATTGTTGAAGTTCCCCCGGCGGGCACGGCCATTTATTTAGTGTGACGGCCGGGCAAGCCCCCCTTCCTTCTCCATGCGTTAACCACACAGCTTTGGAACAAAAAGCTGTGGAGCCACGTCGCAGAGGGCGGGAACAGGGACCCCTCACCTTATCGTGGTCGATCTCTGTGTCTCCGGTGATGACGATCCTCTTCTCGATGCGAGTCTCTGAGATCCCTCCTTTCACGGTCTGCAAAAGAGAAGAGTAGGAGGCGAAAGACGATTCAAAAGAAAAAGAAGGATCAGGGGATGGGAGATGGAGGGAGGGGAGAGAGAGAGAAAAAAGAAAGGGCCAGTGGGAATCAGCGCGCCATCTTCAAAAAGAAAGGCTAAGGAATCCTCTGCAGTCGGCACACAACTCAGACGGAAAGAAAAACTCTGAAAAGTGGCGCAGTAAATAAATCTATGACTCCGACATTACTGTGTCCAGCCACTCTCCGCCAGCTAATATAAATAAATAAATCAATACAACATACTGTGCATGGTCGCAAACTGTTTGAAATAGGACTAGCAGCAGTTCATCCCAGAAAGGTCATTACAAAGACTACGATGATTAAAATAAAATAAATAGTCTTTTGGTAACTAAATAAAGGTGCGCGTCAGTGCTGTGGTGATTTCCTCTATGGGTTGGAGTGTGTGTGTTTGTGTGTGTGTGTGTGTGTGTGGGGGGGGGGGGGGTGATGGAGGTCTGTTGCTAGAGTTTGGGGGGGGGGCCTGTGGTGATGGAGGTCTGTTGTTGGAGTGTGTGTGTGTGTGTGTGTGGGGGGGGGGGGCTGTGGTGATGGAGGTCTGTTGTTGGAGTGTGTGTGTGTGTGTGTGTGTGTGTGGGTGGGGGGGCTGTGGTGATGGAGGTCTGTTGTTGGAGTGTGTGTGTGTGTGTGTGGGGGGGGCTGTGGTGAGGGGCCTCACCTTGGTGATCTGAGTGGTGGTTGTCGTGCTGACCGTCTCCGAGGTGATGGTCTGGGCACTCAGCAGCACGCCTGAGTCCCTCTCGGCCAGGCTGTCCACGGGCTGGGGTAGAGACACCTTTTCAGTGTTAGACGAGACCCGCTACAGTCACACAACCAGGAGACTGTCTGCGTTTTCCCACTACAGTTCCCAGAAATCCCCTCACCTGGGCCGACTTGTAGGTGATGGTCTTGGTCTCGGTGTGCACCAGCGGCACCTCCTTGTTTGCCACGGTGCCGCGCAGGGAGTTGGTGACGTCCGAGATGGTGATTGTCTGGGTCTTCAGAATGGGAGACTGTAAGAAGGGTTGGGTACAGAGTCAATGATAGGCTTTCTCTGTCCCCTCTCCCAGCAGGTCCAACCAAAGCACCAACTTCCATTATGGAGCTGTCAGGAAAACACGACCGTGATAGATACCTCCTATAAACGGTGGCTCCAATCCCTGACAAGAAGCAGTATGCCACCCAATTAAAGCGTGCACAGCCATTTAGGTTTAAAAGTTCAACAGCAGAATAGAGACTGTTGCGACGGCATGTAACGCATCTGAAAAGGCATGAGTTATGAGTGCGACGCCATGCTTATTCAAACTCTCCCATCACGAGCAAGCACACATTTTTCTTCATCTAAGAAGGGAAAATAAAAATGCCAGCCAATTGTTTTCAGAACAAAAAACAAACAAACAAAGAAAACAATTATGCTGAGTTCAAAATCTTGTTAAGAGAGAAAATCAGTAACTATGTTCTATAGAAACAGACCCAAGTGACTGTGCGTGCACTGGAAAGATGCGATCAATCTTGGAAATATAAGCAGACTCCCCCCCAGGGGGCTACAGTATGTGCTTTTTATAATGCGAGCCCCCCCCCCCCCCCCCCTCCCCTTTGGGGACGGGGACACAAGTATCAAGCCCCAGGCTAGCCTTGGCAACCCGGCATGCCAATTACCCACACTATACGGCTCAGAAATGCAGATTATGCAAATGCAGAAGCATTATAAATTACTTTCATTCTGCTTTTTAATCTTTCATCTCTGGGCTCTGCGCCAGGTGGGGGGGGGGGGAAAGCGCTTGATTTGAGTGCCGCTAGCGAACTGAAGTCTACTGTTAGTGGAGCAATGAAAGGAGAGAGATGAGATCCCTCAGTCGATACTCAACCACACGGGTCAATCTGTGCACAGTAGAGCGATGTGGAGGGGGGACGTTCGGGATGACGTCACACACGACCCGCGGGGGGTCTGGCGTTTTCATCCGGGAGAACACGGTGCCGGCAGAGTCAGAATAAATCAAACACACAGAAAGGGACCAATGGCAGAGGAGCAAGACCAGGAGCCATTTGAAATTTCGTTTTCCACAACAGATGTTTCACATACGTCCCAAAAACACACATGCAGGCTTTGATGTATTTATTCTTGGACCACCCAGGTGACACCTTAAATGAACAGCTATAATCTAACTTGCAGGATCTACATAAGCAACAGCAGAGGATTCAAAAGGAAAACGCTGGGAAAAGAGAGGAGAGCAAAACAGAGCAACTACAACTGAACACTCTAGAGAGCAAATCCTCATCGACAGAGTGGCAATTGCTTTCCGATGGACATCACAGTGAAAGTCTAACATTGGAGCTCATCATTACACCAAAAGCTAAAAGGAGCCATCACAGGTAAAATGTACCCAAATTGTCACACAACAACACTGTTAACGTAGATTTACTTGCATGCAGAATTGTTTTTTGATCTATAATTGTTAGTGAGTAAAAAAGACTAATAGACTTAATTTAGCCTCAACAACATTGAAAGAGTAAACATAAGTCTTTAAATATTTTTAGACCCCTTCTGACTTAAAAAAAGGACCCTTGTCAGTGTTCTACATAGTATAGGGGTTTTGTGAACCAGGTCACACATGGCACCACTGGGTTGAGTGGTGTCTTCAACCAGAACACACTCTGATGATCTTAAGCTTTTATCAGTGCAACTGAGCTTTACCTGGTGGTTCCTTCTAAACTATACAAATAGCACTCATTCCAATGATCAGATTTTTTTTCGTTCACGGAGAATCGTATAGGTCACGATGATCTAAGGATACATAGAAATGCCCGGACTACATATAGAGATCCAAGTAAGTCGGGAGATTGTTTTTCATCCTGGACAAGAAAGTCAAACAGACATTCTTCGGTACGTGCTCTCGCTCCTCAATAACCCGCGATATCGCTCTCATATTGCAGGAGGGGGGCGGGCAGTGATTGTTACAATGTGCAGACTTAATTCAAAGCAAGCAAAGGAAGTGCCATACTATCAACAGTAGTGCAACGCTTAGCAACCAGTGTTCTTGTTTTTGGTAACCATAAGTGCAGTCGGATAAACAAACACACCATGCTTTTGCAGTACAGTCAGTTTAAGGCCATTTAAGTTACACGAACAAAGAAAAAAAACAACTCTTGGCTCTCTATTATTTTAAAAACTGACTTCTTTTTCAGTCTGTCCCTGCTGAGTGGAATAGAAATACATGGCTCATGCAATGATTTGATTATTATCAAACAGAATTGCGAGCTCCTGCAATCGTACAAATTGAAAAAGTACCTCTAATGGACAACGAGTGCACATCAACCAATGCTGGGCAGAGAAATGACCCAAATTGGTTTACTTTGGTAACCCAGGGCTAGCTATCAGACTACATCATTGAGTTCCTTTGACCCAGTTAGGCTTACAACCATACGAGGGGCGGGCTAAGCTCTGTCTAGAGCTCATACGTGTATTTTATATTTTGATGATGGAGTATCTACTGTCCTGTGTACAATTCTATTGTACATAGTACAGCTATTGGGTCAAGTGCCCCCCATAACAAATCTATAAATGGTTAGAAGTCTTAACTCAGTGGCTGGATTGAAATAACAAACCAACGGACTCAATGGGAATAGTCCAGCCACTGGTTTAGTAAGACAACCCTGATTTTTTATTGAGGACAGGGAGTAAAGTGTAGACGCCACAGGGAAAGGCAACATTTAGTGTGAGAAGCAGACAAAGGGACTTCTCCTGCCTCTCCTTTTGGACTAAAGTGAGAGAGAGCATCTGGAGATGCCTGGAAACACAGCATCTACCGAGAAACCTCTGCCAGGAAATATCAAAACCAAAGGCCTGGAAATGCACTGTTAAGGATAACACTGACAGTCATTATTATCATTTTGTACATATATATATAAATATTGTTTTTTTTTCAGTTGGTCTACGGTTGAAGGGAGACTTATGCTTAGGTGATTGGTGCAAGGCGATGACACAGGGCGCAAATACAGACCGGGGCCCAAAAACATGAGATTGGCTTAACAGCACAAAACAAAAAGCGGTTCTTCCACTCCAAAGTTTGTCAGCGAGCAGAGCGGGAGGCTGTGGCTGGCTCTCAGATGAACACCAGCCAGACCAGAGTCAGAGCCATCACCAGCATGCCCGAGAGGAGGAAGGAGAGGCGTGACTGCTGGAGCTGAGCCGGGCGCAGCTGGCAGGGGTTCGACGTGTGCCTATCCTCCTCCGGCATGGCAATGGACACCCTTAAAGAGCGAGCGGCAGCAGCCTGCTCCTCCTCCTCCTCCGAGGTGTCGTCCTCTTCCTCCTCCTCCTCCTCGTCCTCCTCCAGCAGGCAGTCCTGTCTGAGGAGCGGTGGGCCCCCCGGGGCCGGGGCCCCTCTCAGTATCCTTACCTTGTGTGCAAACAGAGGCCTCCTCCCCCGCTGTGCTCAGCAACAGGAGACCAAGAGAGACAGAGAACAATGAACAGACGCGTGGGGGAGGGGGGGTGTGTGTGTGTGGGGGGGGGGGGCCAACACACAAGGGATGAGGGTTAGGGCTAGGAGGGGGGCGAGGGGACGGATGGGCTGAGGGAAGCGGGGAGGATGAGGAGTCGTGATGAAGGTCTCCGGTTGTGCTTTCTAAAAAAGGAGGAGTGTGGCGGGGTTGCTCCTGGAAGTCCGGCCCGGGTGGGCGGGCCGGGCCATCTGGGCAGCATCAGCACCAGCAGCAGAGGGGACGGACGCTGAAGGGGGCTGGGGGGTTGGGCCTAAGCTCAGTGGCACGGGATTACCAAAAAGGCATTCTCTGGCAGGTAATTTGCTAGCTTAGTGCAAACTGTTTTTTGGCAGTGCAACGTCTACACCATGTATGGGGGGGGGGGGGGGGGGGGGGGGGGGGGCTCGATGCACGCAGCGTGCCCTCCGCACTGCTTAAGCTCCGACTGCCCGTCACGGAGAAGTACAAATACCTTGAGGAGCGGAAAGTCCTACTGAGCTCATGGTGTGTTCAAAGTGGGAGTGTAACGTTGGAAAAGGACTCGTCTGTACCAAAGTCGTTAGGGCATGCAGGTCAGGATCAGGTAAGACTACGTGGCAATGTGGCTGAAGTTATGTAACAGACTGGTGTAGAATAATACAATGTGATTACATGTTTTAGAGTGAATCAATAAGAACCACATTCGTCGAAATTGTGCTGTAGGTATTTAGTGCCATGTTTTATCAGAGATTTGAAACGTCAGTGGGTAAGGGTGGGGTGGGGTGGGGGGGGGGGTTCTGGTGGGTGGGGGGTGGTTCTAGCGGGTTGGGGGGTGGGTGGGGGGGTTCTGAGCATTGAGCTGAGTCCCTGGGAGAAGCCAGTGGTGGGGCTCCCAGGCAGTTCAAGACTGGGACAGAAACTGTGCTTTAAGCCCCTGGGCGGAGGACGGGGGGGCGGGGGGGGGCGGGGGGGACAGGTCAGCCTGAGCTCCTCTCCGGGCCGCTGGGTCCACCTCTGGCAGAGGACGGGAGGGGCAGGAGGTGAGCTGGGAGACGGGGCAGGGCTTTGGAGATGCATGAGGAGGAAAGGAGGATACCGGACACCACACCGTACAGGAAGGGGGGAGGAGAGAGAAAACAAAAAAGAACATAAAACATAAGACAACCAGTGAGGGACGTGTACAGGGGGGGGGGGGGGGGGGGGGGGGGGGGGGGGGGGGCGGGGGTCAGTTTGGACTAGTATTGACATTTTTCACTTGGCTGGTTTCCTGGATTCGCTCTTCAGTCTCTTATTGAACAACTTCAGCTCATTCCAGGAGTCATGCAGCTCTGCTGTGGGGCCAGAGCCCAGCCATGCGTTTTGGCAGAGCGGGACGACAAAGCTGACGGCAGCCATTTTATGCAGCGGAGGAAATGGTGAGCGGGCGGGGCTCGGGGGGGGGGGGGCGGGTTAACAGGGGTGCGGCTTGGTGAGGGCGTCTATGAGGTTTGGGGGGTGGGGGGGGGGGCAGTGCAGTCCGGTGAAGACAGGCAGTTGCTCTTCTTGCCTAGAGGCCATAGCCGCAGCCCCCAGCCGACATTCATTCACACCACGGCGCCATTTTATCCCTCATAAAGAAGCTCCCAGCTAGTGCTCTCTTTTCTGCAGCCCCTGCCAGCAAGGAGGAAATTAGAGCACCTTTACCTCAGACACACCTCCCACTAATCTGTAGGGGGAGGAGAGGGGGGACGTCCTCACCTGCACACACACACACACACACACACACAGAGTCTTCACAAACACGACAGCATGTAACCCATAGGCAGACAAAGATTCCCCATCTGAAAAGCCGTGCCCCGCATTACTGTGCAAACATACAAAGAGAGGAAATCTCTGATTCAATCTCAACGTTTACCCATCGTTTCGCTCTGTTTCTGTGTCAGCTCATTTGAATGTGTGCTCGTGTCAGGGGTCACTCAATGCAAATCTCCTTCAAAATGATGAAGGCGTGTGAGAAAAACGCAACAGCACCACCCAATGGCTGTCTGCGCGATTTCAATTGGCCGCGCCGTTTCCAAAGACCGGCGCCACCTTCGAAAAGAGTGCCCCCCGGGGCGTTCTTCCATTGAAAACCTCACTCAGACTCATTGGCCGCACGGGAGCGGTGTGCTCGGCCCGGCTGCACGGCGGACTCACCCCGTCTGGACCCGGCTGCAGCTGGCCGTTGATGCCGGCCGTGCGGAAGGGCGAGTTGGTGGACAAGCGCTTGTCCCACTCGCTCTGCCGTGGCTCCGGCACCGACTCCATGAAGCTCCTCTTCAGCTCGCTGATGCTGGTGTGGTGCCGCATGATCTCCGTCTGGGTCTTGTCCACGTCCTGGGAGAGGCCGGGCGGCCGGGAGAGACGGGGGGGGGGGGGGGGGGGGGGGGGGAGGCAGAACGTGAAGGGGGGAGGGAAAGAAGAAAAGAAAAGAGAACCATAGAGATAGAAGGGAAAACGGAGAGATGGGAAATAGAGAGCACCGAACGGAAGGAGAGAGATGGAGAGAGATGGAGGTGTAAAGAAAGAGTCCATGGGGGCAGATAAAAGAGGCAGACAACCCACATGAAGAGGAGAGGTAAGACAGAGTTCTCAGTGTTAGACCAATAACCAGTGAAACATGACATCAAAATGCATTGTGGGGACGCACCCGCCTTTATCCCAAAGAGAGCCAAGATGGCAGGAGAAAGGGAGGCCTGTCCCCACCCACCACCCAGTGAGTCCCCTGGCAAACAAGGCACTACTTCCAATGTCTCCCATCGGTCCATGGCACATAACCCTATGGAGTATAGCTGTTGGTTCATAAACATATCCAGGAGGAGACATTTTGAGTCACTCCAAACGATGGCAATGCATCTACGAATCCGGACGCTAGAAATGAAACGCCAAACACGTTCCAGTCTCCTGGCGGACAATCCTTTATTGGACGCGTCTGTTGGTCAGTAATGAGATGGACGAGTCCCATCCGTTCCAGGGAGACGGGAGGGCTGGAAAGCGACTGGGAGAAGTCAGCCGTGCCTTGTTTGCCTGGAGAGCATCCGTGTGGCGCTCGGCCACCAGTGAAACAGTCCCAGGGCACCCCCGAGGCTCTAAACCCTTCAGGCCATTCTAAACCCACACGGCCCACTAAGGGACAGCTGGTCCATCTAGGCAGCCTGCACCATTCGGAGTGAAAGGTACGACTGGTTTCATTTTGTCTTTCGCTCGGATCATTTCTCATTTGGAAATAGTCGACATAGCTTCTACATGTGCTACCGTTTGCTTCCTTTCAAACTGGACATTTCTGCAAAACGATACAGAGCCAGTCGGTCACCAACCAATGCCTACACACTTCCCGTTTGGGACTGAATCTGTCAACTCGCTTTCCGTTTCAAAAGGGGAGGGTAGAGGTATTGATTGGTGGTGTGACGCAGAGGGCCGGGGAATAACATGTTGCCGTTTTATGGTTTTGTTTTTTAGGATTATTGAGCCCACGTTTCTAGGTTACCGTACGACCATTTCACTGGGGCAATGGCTGACATGCGAGTGAGTATGATTGTTACCGTATGTGGACAGACTGGGAAGATCACTTTTACACCTTTTTGTCCACACACACAAAAACACACACACACAGACACACACACACACACACAACTACACACGATGCACAGGCCAAAGTTAGCATTCATCGTAACCATTATCCAACAACAGACACAAAAAGCACCAGTGAAGAAGAACCAGTTAGAACGTATGACAACAGGAGAGCAGGATGTCAAGGAGCTCCAGGGGGCCAGGCTTAGCGATGACAGGTCACCGTGGGGATGGGAGAGCGGAGCAACACAAGGACAATGGCGGCATCCGTTACCTGGCAACCGATGCCGTTGCCAAATATACGAGTGAGAAGGCCAGAACACTGCCTGGTAGGCAGCACCTGCTATAAACCTGTTGGCGTGTTCAAATGAATGCCTAAAGCATAGCAGTCCTGTTGAAAACCACTTCCAAAACCCATACTGAACTATGTGTATATAGGGGCAGATGGGGATCAGATATTCCAGGACGATATGGGATCTTATTTTCAATGAATGGTGCCTAAACCATGCATAAAAAGTAGAGCCTTTCATTCTTTTTTTTCTACTTTTGCTTTGGTTCATAGTGCAAGAGGTGGCACCAGTACAAGCTCACAGTTTGGCGTGGATGGCTGACTGTGACAGTGAGAAGCACCTCTCCCAATCATATATTTAGCAGAATAAATGAAGGAAACGATGAGACATCAAACACCATTGAGAAGTGAGCTGCTACTTGCATTAGAATGAGAGAGGAAAATCGTGCATGCCAAGCCTGTAGGGTTTAGCTGAAGAAGAAGAAGAAAAAGTGGAGGCAGAGATGAAGAGGCAACGGCAAAGCAAGGCGACTCCCATGCAAACGGTGGGCGTGCCGAGGCAAACAGTCAAAGAGCAAGAGGACAAGTCCAAAAAACGTAGATACAAACCTCCAACATTAAATTGCTATGCCTGATATAAATAGTTTCGCCCTCAAGTTTCTTAGCTCTTTTCTGTGAAAAACAGAGACAGGGAACAGTCGGTTGATCTCAGAAGCAGGGGGGGAGGGGGGGGGGGGGCATTCTCATTAAACTTTTACTGTTTGACTTGCGATCGCACCCGGCGGGTGCGTCGTTGGCCATGGGAGAGGCGTGCACGTGACGTGAAAACAAACGGACAAGCCAGAACGAGGGGGGCGGTGGGGCCGAGCGGAGGATGCACATATTCTCAGGGTGAGGTCACGTGTGACCCCCCCCTCCCCCCCCCCCAGAGGCTGCTTTAGCTCGAAACAGGACGAGGACAGCCCCGTGTTCCACAAGGCCCGACAGGACGTGTGACCCCCCCCCCCCCCCAGAGGTTGACAGGTGGCACGGTGCTGTACATGCAGAAGCTGGGTGGCGGTCGACACGTGTGACCCCCCCCCCTCCCCCCCTCCAGAGGTTGACAGGTGGCACGGTGCTGTACATGCGGTCGTCCACACTTGTCGGGCCTTGTTTTAGAGTCGGCTGCTGAGTCTGGGTGATTCTTAGGATGGGAGCAGGGCCTGGAACTAGGAACTGTCCTCTTTCAAACTTTCAACGGAAGTCAAAACGTGAAAAGTTTGCCGAGGTAAAACGAGCGAAGCTAATTTGTAGCTTATTGTTGTCTTGACCCCCCATGTAACACACATATGAGGCTTTGCATTGAAAACAAACAGCCATGATCAAACAAGGAGCGAGCAAACAAAATGGCCATCTCTTTCAGCGTCAACATTGTAGGGGGGGGGGGGGGGGGGGGGGGGGGGGGGGGAGAGAAAAAAAAGCTTAAAAGTAAAATGATATCCACAGAGACGCTATGGATGCAGGGGTGAGAATGGGGCCTCTGTGACCCTCATGCGGGAACACTGTCTGGCAGCACCACGCTAACCTTCCTGGCGCGCGTCATCTCCGGGCCACTCCTCTCTCTCGAGTGCTGCTCCCCCCGGTAGGAGGAAAGACATTGATACGTTAGGCCACCCACTGATCCGACCCCCACCCCCTCCCTCCCCCTGAACGGTGTGGACGGACGCTAGCCGTGCTCGTTTCATCATGCCTGGGGCCTCTGGGCCCTCAACACGGACCTGGCTCTTCCTCTCCCTCTCCCCGTTGGTGGCGGTCACGGCGGGGGGGTGCCGTCGCTCCCTCCTGACCACCGTCTGTGACGGGACACACAGAGCTCAGACACCAGGGGGGGGCCAGCAGCCTCTACACCATGTCTACACAGAGCTCAGACACCAGGGGGGGCCAGCAGCCTCTACACCATGTCTACACAGCATGTAGCCGCTAACAGTTACTAACTCTATTTTTATTCTATTGATTTTCTAAAGATCTTCTATAGATCTACAATCGTTTTTTTTTGTTGCTGTGTACTGACTTTTCACCTACCTTATTGTGTGTTTTTGTAAGTTATGAGGTTTTTTGTCGTCATTTATGTAAATTGCTACTGTAACACTTACATTTCCCTTTGGGGACAAATAAAGTACTCTATCAATGTATCTATCTATCTAACACAAGTTTAACTCGCGTCTCAAATGGATACAACCGTCATGGCATGGAGCCAAACGCATCCTCTGGGATCATAAACTGACATGGCCTGGGCCGTTCTCGGGATTGTTCCCCTACAAAAAGTCAAACTGTTGCCGTTTACGTACAAAGAGCACGAGAAATGTCGGTTCATACCGGATAAGCCTTGGGATCTAAGGCACCTTTCCCGTGTTTGTCTGAGGGCCTTACCTTGACGTCCGGAGTGAACCCTGGCCCGGGGCTTTGCGTTTTGGCTGACTCCGTGGCCCGGCCGTCCGCCTTCACCTCTGCCGAGCGCGACGGCGGGCCCTTGGGGGTGGAGGACGGGTGGCGCTCGGCGCGGCGCAGGGCGGCGGTCACGGGCGAAGGGGCGGCGTCCCCCGGAGACACGGGGGACATGATGGGGGCGCTGACCGGCCGGGCGTTCCTGTCTGGAGTGGACACTGTGGATGGGAGGGGAGAGCACAGACAGGTCAACGTTTGTCAAGAGAAGGACCGATCGCACAGAACGCCCGACTCTTTTCCTGTTCTCCTCGTACGTGGCGTCGAAAACAAACGGGAACACAAAGTGAGACACGCTGGGGGTCAGGTCATCCTGCCACCAGGGCACAGCTGGATGGAGCAGTGACAACCTGTGGAGCAACGGAACCTGTGGGGCGGGGTTACCTGTGGAACAGCTTTACCTGTGGGGCGGGGTTACCTGTGGAACAGCTTTACCTGTGGGGCGGGGTTACCTGTGGAACAGCTTTACCTGTGGGGCGGGGTTACCTGTGGAACAGCTTTACCTGTGGGGCGGGGTTACCTGTGGAACAGCTTTACCTGTGGGGCGGGGTTACCTGTGGAACAGCTTTACCTGTGGGGCGGGGTTGCCTGTGGAACAGCTTTACCTGTGGGGCGGGGTTACCTGTGGAACAGCTTTACCTGTCGAGCAGGGTTTACATGTGGAACAGGGTTTACCTGTGGTGGTGGACGGTAGAACAGGCTCTGGCTCTGGAGGAGGGAGGCTTGAGTAATCCAACAACGCAAACCAGTCATCTTTGTCTGACACTGAAGGTATGGAGATTTGCGTTAGAAAAAGTCCAATAGTCAGTAGGCCCAACACATTACTGCAGCACACAGTGCCTTCACTAGCCATCTCTAAGGACCAATCAAGTCTGAAGCCAATGGCGCAGAGCAAAGAGAGAATGTTTGGTGGGAGAGCGCACAACTTTAGTAGCAAGGAAGATGTTTTGACTGGCGAGAGAGCAATTATTCTCCGCGGCAGCCCCAAGTTATTTCCAGGCTCTTGTCACAGCTCCGAAACGGAGAAGCGAAAGTGCAAGAAAGCGTGGGTTAGGACTGATTGTCTCCCACAGGAAACGGTTATTGATTTTTATTTAGCCCGCAGGGCCAGCTCAGCAGCGGATGCTGTAACACTCCCGTGGAACCAGGCAAAGGCACATATACCAAGCCGACGTTTCTGGCAAAGAGCAGAGGAAGAGCGGTCTGCTTTGTGTGGCTGCCATTTTTTAAATGCCGCGGTCAGCTTCCAGGTCAGCAAGCGAAGGCCCCGAGATTGTTTCAAACACACTGCTTTTGCTTGTACCTGGGAGAGGAGGAGGGGGTTTCGTCGGGTCACGGTCCAGCAGCACGAACCAGCCGTCGTTCTCCCTCTGGGAGTGGGGCAGACCCTGCCTCATGTTCAGGTACAGCACGCCGGCCTTCTGCCTGGCAACGAGGCCCTCCAGCTCCACCTGCTGCAGCAGCGAGCCAGCCTCTACCTCCAGCAGACCTAGCCTCTGGGCCTCCAGCAGACCTAGCCTCTGGGCCTCCAGGCCCGCCGGCCCAGGCCTTTGCCTTCTCTCCCTCAGGACAGGGCCCAGGGCCCCCCACTGCTGCTGCAGCTGGAGCACACTCTGGTCCAGCAGGCTCAGCTCCCTCAGAGTCCCCAGCAGCGAGCCCTCCACTTGGTCAGGGGCAGCTGGAAGCCGGGCCCTCCCTCCCTCCGCCACTCCCCCGGCCGCCCGTCTCCTCCTCGGGGACTTCAGCCTCACGTCGCCTGGCTGAGTCATCTCCACCCAGGGCTGGCTGCTGGGAGAGGTGGGCGCTTGTCTACTCCGCCCGGCTGACAGGAAAAGAGAGGAATCCTCAGGGGAGGAAGGTCTCTGGGGAGAGCGCTTTATGACTCACACAAGCTGGGACCGAATGGCGTCCCATTAATAGCGTCACGGTCACACTAAAAAAAGGTCATGCTTAAGATGCGGTATAGCAGCTCACAGACGAACAGTTGTACATTTCAAGCTGAGTAGAGTGCAGGTGTTACAGTGATGGATCAGTGAGGTGAGCAAAGCTTTGGGGGGGGGGGGGGAGTGCAATAGAAACCAATGGCCCGCTGAGATCCCCAGACAGGGCCCTTTACTCCGGTCATCTTCCACAATATTTATCATGTTTGTGGGCGGCCTCAGTTGCACCCTCCCAAACACCACTTTTGCCGGGGGGGGGGGGGGGGTTTGCATCGCTGGGAGCGAACGCCTCACTGGCACGGCCGATCAGACCGACCACTCATCTCGCACGCAGGGAAAGCTTAACTTAGCCAAGGTTTTCAAGAGCCTGTAGCAAACGTAAGGCCGTCAAGACAGCTGGCAAGACACCGTCGTTTCCAGGTGCTGTCTGAGACGCGTTAGGTTGCAAACGGAGCTCAACGTCGGTTAGAAGCGAAGAAGCAGTGCAGCCAAAAAGGTGTTAGGGGATCCCATGAAATGTTGGAGTATCAACACAGTCCTCCCATGTTTATTTAAACAGTCAGACCGATTTAAAGTGGCTAGTAGCTCCGCAACGCATTACTGATTCCTAGCGGGCATAGAAAGCAAGCCTAGGTTTTAGCCTCATTGACAACACGGGCCAGGTTTGACGGCGATACCTCTGGAGGTCGGAAGGGGAGCCGAGGGTGACGCCTGGCCCAGCAGCTCAAACCAATCATCGTTCGGTCCGGTTGCCTGAAGGGTCCCGGCTCTCGCCTCCGTCACTGCGACCCGCCGCCGGGTTTCTCCATCCCGGATGGCTGGGGGGGACACTTGCTCGGACCGGGGTGAAGCTAAAACAGCACAGGTCGATATGCAGAGCAAACAGAGTTGTGGTAGTGAGGTCAACTTGCACTTGTAGTACCGACACAACCTTCCAGGGTGGTTCAAACTCACTTCCTGGGGGGCTGTGTTTGTGAATGTGACGGGGCAGGGCGGGCCGTTGGGCGGGGCGGTGGGCGGGGCGGTCCATCAGCACGAACCACGTGTTTTTCTCGTCCTCCTCCACGTTCCCTCGCATTCCAGCCGGAACGTCCGTGGCTTGAGATATTGGAAAGCATTCGGTACAGGGTAAGTGATTCGGTACAGGGTAAGTGATTCGGTACAGGGTAAGTGATTCGGTACAGGGTAAGTGATTCGGTACAGGGTAAGTCATTCGGTACAGGGTAAGTGATTCGGTACAGGGTAAGTGATTCGGTACAGGGTAAGTCATTCGGTACAGGGTAAGTCATTCGGTACAGGGCAGGTCATTCGGTACAGGGTAAGTCATTCGGTACAGGGTAAGTCATTCGGTACAGGGTAAGTCATTCGGTACAGGGCAGGTCATTCGGTACAGGGTAAGTCATTTGGTACAGGGTAAGTCATTCGGCACAGGGTAAGTCATTCGGTACAGGGCAGGTCATTCGGTACAGGGTAAGTCATTCGGTACAGGGTAAGTCATTCGGTACAGGGTAAGTCATTTGGTACAGGGTAAGTCATTCGGTACAGGGTAAGTCATTCGGTACAGGGTAAGTCATTCGGTACAGGGTAAGTAATTCGGTACAGGGTAAGTCATTCGGTACAGGGTAAATCATTCGGTACAGGGTAAGTCATTCGGTACAGGGCAGGTCATTCGGTACAGGGTAAGTCATTCGGTACAGGGTAAGTCATTCGGTACAGGGCAGGTAATTCAGTACAGGGTAAGTAATTCGGTAGACATATATAAGTGGCTGAAAACCCAATGTCAGGGGGAAATCCTATGAATCCCCATGAAGAGATTTTCTCCATGGCAGTAAATTACTGCAATGCGCTAAAACAACCAGCAGGGGGTACTAATAACCCAGAGTTAACGGCTTGTCTTTTACAAATCCCAAACATACTAAAATGCATATATTCAGATGACATTTGGGAGGATAAATCTGCAGGGGAAAACCCTCCCTTTCTCTAATCCTTTAGACAGTGAGAAAGCCTTCTCCTATACCAACCCCCTACTGCAGTCCAGAGGCGTAGTTAGGATCTTGAAATATTGGCCGCTTAGCCCAGACATCGTTAGTTTAAATTTTTTTCTTGATTTTGTGCAATAGATAGCTAGCTACCATCAGACGCCAACAATGACAAGCCCCTGTAACTGGTGCTCTCTCTCTCTCTCTCTCTCTCTCTCTGTCTCTCTCTCTCTCTCTCTCTCCCCCCCCTCTCTGTCTCTGTCTCTGTCTGTCTGTCTGTCCGTCCCTCCCTCTCTCTCCTTATCTCTCAATCTCTCTCTCTCTTTCTCCGTCCGTCCGTCCGTCCGTCCGTCCCTCTCTCTCTGTCTCTGTCTCTCTCTCTCTCTTTTTGATCGAAGATATAATGTTTTGTCATTCTTCGTATTTTCGTCCCCCAAAAAAAACCCATCTTGGTATCCGGGTTTGTTCATAAAACATTCAGGGCTGTAGTCGTGGATGCCCAGGCCTAACAACGTCCCTGCTGCAGACTGAAAAGTATGGCAACAACTGTCCTATTATGGAACAGGATTCTTTTTTTTGCGATCAGCTTAAAAGGTACTTAAAATAAAAAAAACATGCGATGGACAAGGCACGGAACTCTTTCAGTTCAAAAGGCATGGTGAGATTAACATGCGCAGCTAGGAATTTGTTCAGGAATTAACTGATGCGACGCTGGAGCTTTGAGCATTATGGAGACTGCGGAGGGTCGAGAAAAGAGAAACAGTTCTTTGCCTGCTCTGGGAGGAGCTAGAGAAGTGTCTTCAGCGCAAATCCCCAAATGGCTGTCCTGCGGGTTAAGTGTTGAGGGAGTGAAAGCACATCCAGAGACAAATGGGCTGTGAAGCCCAGGGAGTCATGGAAAGGCCCTTGCCTGGATATGCTTAATCAGTGACTTGGTGCCCTGAGCCGTCAGTGGAAATAGACTAAAAACAACTGCTGAACGGGCTGGGGGGGGCGGGGGGTTACATAAGCGAGTGTCCCAGATGAGGAAACAGGAAGTGTAGAGTGAACAAAGTGCCTCTCAGCGGTGGAGAGAGGGGGTGCCAGCCTGAATGTAGGCAGGCAGTGTACCCTCTACCTGGGGGTAGACCGGTGGGTGGACCAGGCAGTGTACCCTCTACCTGGGGGTAGACCGGTGGGTGGACCAGGTAGTGTACCCTCTACCTGTGGGTAAACCAGTGGTTGGGGTAGGCAGTGTGCCCTCTACCTGGGGGTAGACCGGTGGGTGGGGTAGGTAGTACTCTCTACCTGGGGGTAGACCGGTGGGTGGGGTAGGTAGTACCCTCTACCTGGGGGTAGACCGGTGGGTGGGGTAGGTAGTACCCTCTACCTGGGGGTAGACCGGTGGGTGGGGTAGGTAGTACCCTCTACCTGGGGGTAGACCGGTGGGTCCATTAGACAGGACCAGTCCTCCTCTTCTTTCCTCTCTTTCTGGTTGCGGTGGATGAGGATACTTACCACTGGCTGGAGTGCGTGGGGACAAGTAAAACACTCTCCGGCTCTTTATTTTAGCCACACACACACAGCCATGCACGCACACGCACACGCACACGCACACACACAGACACAGACACACACACAGACACAAACACAAACACAAACACACACACACACACACACACACACACACAGCCACACACAGCCACGCACACACACACACAGCCACGCACACACACACAGCCACACACACACACAGCCACACTTTAAAAGCAAGCTTCCTGTACCTCCGTCGAGGCTCCGGGAGTTCCTCTTGCTGGAGGAGCGCTGGAACGAGGGTGCGGGTCTGGCGATCATGGAGCTGGCCTGCCGGGTCTGGGCCTGGGTGCGGCCGCTGTAGCGGAACTTGGAGCCCAGTGCCAGGAACTTCCTGGGAGTGGTAGCCACCTCGGTGGACGTGAGCCTGCACACAGAACAGAGGAACGCTTGGCGCTTGGAAACCAAGCCGCCAGGAAAAAGTGGCCCGGAAACGTTTCTAAGGGAGAGGACCCAGACGCTGAGGCCTCTTGTACCTGAAGAAGGTGTGGTGCTCCACGCAGACCTTCCACAGCCTTTTGGAGGCCTTGTAGTTGGGCAGTTTGAAGCCAATGGCGCTTTCGTATTGTTCCAGCTGTTAAAAGATCACACAAGGACAAACCCCGGTTTAGTGTGGGACGAGCGTGGGGATTCCCGCGTTGGCCCATGCTCTGCGACAGCGACGCGTCACCTCTGAGGGCCGTATCTTGATGAAGAAGCTGCTGCGTTTGTAGGAGACTTTGAGGACTTTGGGCCAGGGGAATCGGTTGATCCTCAGCTTGTCCTTGTAAACCATCAGCCCGCTGGAGCACACCCCCAGCATGATGTCCACCCCATCCAGATCCTAGAGGACGGGGGGGGGTGGGGGGGGGGGGGGGGGGGGTGGGGGGGGGGGAGACGGATAAATAGATTTAGTGATTTAGAGACGCGAGAGGCAGGCAGGAGACAAACTGCACAACAAGACCGTCAGGCGGCTACCATGCAATGTCAGAGCTCCTCCACCAGGAGGCAACCCACGCCTCCCATTCAAAACAAAGGCGTCCATATTTTATTCAGATCCCAGGGTTGGATGCTAACAGATTGACCTCGTTTCGCCATGTTGCTGTCTTTTTTTGTTTATTTGTTTTTCCCTTTTCGGGACTGGCACACACTGTGCTCCGCTGGTGAGGACGGAAGAACAGAAATAGAGGTTGGCATAACGGGCGCAATGAGGCCGGAGGTTTGTAATCCAGCTGGCTTCTCTGCTGGACTACACTGTACCGCACACCCAGATGGTAACGTTCAGCCTCTAGGAGCCTCTGGGCCCCTGTGCTGCGGAGCCCCTTACGATGGCGTCTCAAACGCCATCGTTTAGGACTTTCACTGACTTCAAGTCAGCATGGGGAGGCTACCGTAAACGGAGGAACAAATCCGCTAGCCGTTGTCACGTCACAACGTGGTGTTGTTTCTGCGGCGCGGGCCTCTACCTTGGCCTGGTGGAGGTCCACACCGTACATGGAGAGCTTCTTGGCGTTCTCCAGGAACGCCATGTCCGCTTGGGCCGGGCTCATGGACCTTTGAAGAAAGCAAAGAGAAACGGGGACAGATCAGAGCACTGGACCCAGACAGTTGACGGGGGGGGGGGGTGTGACACGGGGGGGGGGGGGGGTGGGGGGGGGGGGGGGGGGGGGGGGGCGTTGGCCCGCCGTCCTCCTCACCTGTAGGTGCGGTGCAACTCCATCATCTTCTCCTCCAGCTCCTTGGTCTGGCCCTGGGCCAGCTTCAGGTCCTTGGCGTACTCGGTGCCGTGGAGCTCGGGGTCGTGCTCGCCCAGCTCCGACTGCAGGGCGTAGGAGCCCAGCAGGGCCAGCGTGACGAAGGAGCAGGGCAGCCGGCCCGCCAGGATGTCTTTGCGCAGCTGGAGGCACAGGTAGTACCTGTAGTGGACACGCAAGGCACACACACACACACACACACACACACACGCACACGCACACACACACACGCACACACACGCACACACACACACACGCACAACACACACACACACACACGCACACCACCCGCACACACACGCACACACACGCACACACACACACGCACAACACATACACACACACACGCACACACATACACACACACACACGCACACACACACACACACACACACACACAAACACACACACACACACACACACACACACACACAAGGGCCGATGCCAGGAAGTCATGTAACAGCCAGAGCAGTGGTGAAGGTTTCGTTAGTGTTTTCACCTTACTGCTAAGCCACATTGTCCTGACAGACGAGGTTCAACTGGGTGGAGATGGTCAACTTAACAAAGTCAGAGTGTTGAGCAAGCAAAGCACATCCCAATGATATGAACATGACTACGATAGGAGCAGAATCTAAACGCTGCCTAACTCCACTGTAAATTGGTAGTAGATAGAGGTGCTTCTTCTTTATGAACACACTGAGCTGCTGTTACAGGTCATAATCAAATGCAGAAGTACAGAGGAAGTAATAGAAAAAGAACTAGGAAAGCCCAAGCTAAATGTTCCACTTGTAGGACAATAAAGCTCATCTTAATCTTAATAAGGGTGGGGGGGGTTACCTGGTGATGTCTTCAGATAGCTGGGCAGGATCCGGGGGGTAAAACTTTACATTGAATGTGAAGCTGTAGTCAGGGCCTGGAGATTCAAAAGAAGAAAGAAAAAAGTTCAGTCAGTTGAAAGAAAACAAACGTTCTGGTCGGTACACGGCCATGTTGGAGTTAAGCCAACGAACGTCTCACCTTCCACCTGCCTTCTGATCTCCTTGGTGTAGTCCAGCCAAACCTGGGAAGGACAATAGGAAACGATCGGTACAGCACGGTACAGGACGAGGATCGGATAGACAGTGTGTGTGTGTGTGTGTGTGTGTGTGTGTGTGTGTGTGTGTCTGTGTGTGTGTGAGTGTGTGTGTGTGCTTGGATTCTCAGGCTGTTTAAGGGTCAGCCTGCGGTGAGGGACCCACCTTCAGGCTGGGCGTCTCCCAGATGGCCAGGCCGTAGTAGTCTCTCTCCATCAGGTTGAGGTGCTCGCACACCTTGTTGAACAGATCCTGCCCCCTGGCATGTTTCTGCAGGGAAAACACAGCACACCGATTGGTTACGTCTGCCCCGACGGCCGCAGAAGCAGCTGTGCCGGAATTCCCTCGGGTCCTAACGTGCGGGGAAATTGATGAAGCGGTAAGGAGGCACCTGAGGAGCAGTGTCCCAGAGGGGGCGTCATGGCAACATAGTCCCGTCCCTCTCCCCCCCTCTTGGGTCTCAACGCTCAAAGCAGCTGTGGTCGGGACAGCTGTGGCGATAGCTTCGTCTGCCCAGTCCCGAATGAACCTCGGGTTCAAACGGAACGGCCATCACGGCGCGCACACTTACGTCCAGTTCACACTCGAACAGAGTGTCGTCCAGCAGGGTGACTCGGCAGTCCATGATGCGGGGTCGACGCGGGGCTTTGGCCGGCTTGGCCTCCTCCTCCGCGGCCTTCTCCTCCTTCTCGGGCTCTCCTCCTCCCTCTCCCCCGGGCTCGGGCGCCTCCTCCTTGTCCTGCTCTGGCTCGCCGGCTCCTCCTTTCTCCTTGGCGTCCTCGGGCTCCTTCCCGCCCTCCTCGTCGTCGGAGTCTTTCTCTTTGTCCGCTTCTTTCTCGGTGTCTTTCGGCTCTTCCTGGGCCGGCTGAGGTCACAAAAGAACTGATCGTCAGGCTTAAACTGCCATTTCATAATTATCCAAACAATACAGTGTGTTCAAGTAAGGCACAGCTGAGATTAGCAAGTCAAAAGTATAATTCATATCCGCATAACGGTCTTATATTGTCTAGTAAAACATGGTTCAATCAAAATTTAGATTTTCCACTACTGACTGATGTATCATTAAACCGTAAATACCTCACCAGCAGGTACATATTGTAGGCTTATCTGACGTCAGCCCCAAAGATAGTAACTAAGCACAGTAATAGAGCTCAAACAAAAGCATCGGCAATGAGTAATTAAAAGCCAGCTACGCCAAAAGATTCAACGACAACAACAAAAACCAGCAAGCAGACCGACCCTGGCTCTTAAAAGGAGGAGAGGCCATTGTTCTGAGGCTACAGTTACCACTCTTCTCGGGAGAGTAACCGTGCCGGCTCCATGAACCAGCGTCTTATCTACAGGCCTGCCTGGCAGGAGCACGCCCCGCCCTGATGGAAACCGTGTCCCCACATCCAGACAGGCCTCACATCCCATCGTCCTGTCAGGACCCCGGAGGATCTGTTTGTCCTTTTTAGTACTTCATGCATCAAACTCAAATCAAATGTCACTGATGCCATGCGAAACAGAATAAGTGCTGCCGTAAAAACGAGCTCACATGCAACCAAAGTTTTAAGACAATTCACAAAAT
The DNA here is from genome assembly GCA_017639675.1 of Aplochiton taeniatus. Taxonomy (NCBI): domain Eukaryota; kingdom Metazoa; phylum Chordata; class Actinopteri; order Galaxiiformes; family Galaxiidae; genus Aplochiton; species Aplochiton taeniatus. The sequence continues at coordinate 1,989,318 of CM030182.1, read as the reverse complement.
AACAGACCAAACCTTGTTTTTTTTTAACATTAAACGAATTAAAGAGTTTTCGGAAGAACATCATATCCTGCCACTAAAATATCACGACAAACTAAGGCCATGAAGAGGTTCGTATGGTGTTCCTCTCACCTGTCCCTCGTTACTGCTGATGGAGTGCTGGTCTAGGGCGACGTCCCCCTCGACCCTGAGGTCCTCCGGGTCCACGATGGGCGCCTTGGGCTCGCCCCCGCCCCCGCCCCCTCTCTCCCCCGCCTCGCCCTCGCACTGGGAGCGCCTCTTCAGGAAGGAGGAGAAGAGGCGGGAGAGGCCGCGGCCGGCTGAGGTGCGGGCGCGGGGCTTGAGCTGCTCCTCGTCCGGCGCCGGGGGGCCGGGCGCGGCGTCCTGGGGCTCTGAGGGCCCGGCGTCCGGGGCCACCTCCGCCTGCTTCTTCTGCTGGGTGTCTGCCTCGTCTGTCGTCATGGCGACGGCTAAGGGGGGCGAGAGGGAGTGTGCGCAAACGTCTTGAATGAACACTTTTCTTCAGGTGCAAGGGGTAACCTGGGATTGCGTCACGTGCGTGCGGGACAAGAGCTTAGGGAAAGGTCGTTACACTGCGGGCTGTGACAGCCAGGCAGCCTCTGGACGTTTGTCTGCTTTCAAGCGCATGTTTACGGGGATCTGGCTAATTCTACATGGAGGAACACAGACGCACTAATACACAGGTACACTGTGCAGGCAGACAGACTAATACACAGGTACCACTGTGCAGGTAGACAGACGCACTAATACACAGGTACACTGTGCAGGTAGACAGACGCACTAATACACAGGTACACTGTGCAGGCAGACAGACTAATACACAGTGTGAGGGAGAGGAAGGCAGAAGGCAGGGGGTGTTTTTAATGATCCTACTCACAACAGGAGAACCCCTCCTCTCTCTCTCTCCTGACCCCCCCCCCCCCCCAAACGGGCTTCAGCGGGTAATTAAAGCCGCTGACTCTGTCCAGGTTCGATAAGTGCAGATGGTGTAGCGGGGGAAAGAGGACCAAAAAAAAAAAAAGCCAACCAGAAAACAACAGAGCTGAGCAGTATCGCTTAGCCCTGCAGGAGAGCGTCTGGGTGAAGGGCCGCTACTACCGAAGCCTGCACACCATGACACTAAGGAAATAACCTCTCTGCTGGTCAAAGGTCTCCCCCCACAGTCTAGCTAACTAGCTGTGCCTTGGGAGAGCTCCAATAGACACCCCCCTCCCCCTACCCCCCTCCCCCCGCCACTTCCTCCCCAGAAGGGGTGGCGTTGATTGGTTTTCCGGCCTCCCGTGCTGCTGGTTGGAGGTTGCTGTGGCAACGCTGGCTTTTACGAGCCTGGGCTGCTGGTGTCGCCGTGCGGCTGCTGGTTGAGTGACTCAGCATGGCTAGGCCTGGGGATGGCATCCCCATTGATGTGCCGCTGAGGAGAGGATTTTACTGAGGATGCGTAAGTGTCCTGTTTTAGTTTGTTACCACACTTGATACGGCGTGTTTACAGGGATTACACTACAAAACATGCCTCCCAAGAAATGAGAAATAACATATGGAATTTAAGAGAGAAATGCAAACGAAGCAACATTATCTGCCAATAGAACAAAATGATCTGGATAAGTATGACTGGAAATAAGTTAAATAATCCAACATCCACAATTCTTAGGAAGATAGTTTATCTTATATTAAGAAATATGAGTTATGTTGGCTTGATACTTGATATTTGGCGTTACTTAGATTTATGTTTTTGCATTGCAGTAGTGTGGTTCGGGTTGTACATCACTTTGGTCAACGTGCGTTGTTTTTAGACGTGGTTCATAAATACACTGGACTGGACTTGGCTTGATGTAGAAAAACATAGAGGCATAAGTGAATTACGTCGAAACCACGATTCAAATGTGACAGAATCTCGTTTCCATGACGAGTAGGCCTCCCACATAAAACCAGCCGGCCCTGCCATGCCTTGTACCAAGCCTGAGAATGGTGTATGGGGCTAGTCTAAGGAACCAGCCACTCTAATTGCTGTTTTGGAGGGTGGCAAAACATGCAGTGCTTCCTGAAATTCTACTTCGGCCGTCCACCAATTCATCTCTTAATTGCAAGGCAGTGACGACAATTTCCTTTGACAAAGTTGGGGTTTACGAAATCGCAGAAAGGCTTCGGATCAGCCCAAGGGCCCTCCAGGCCCTCAGAGGAGACTGCAGAGTGCAGCCAGTCCGTCAGAGGCCCGTTGGGAGCTCTCTGCAACACAAACAGAGCAGACCTGAGTTGAGCCTCCGTGGGTCTTGCCAGTGACTGTAGCCGTAGTTACCGTGGTCATTATTGGAATTCCACTGTTTGCAAAGTGGAACACAGTTTATGGGGGGGGGGGGGGGGGGTACTAGTTGGGAGGAAAACTATGCAGGCCAATTGTCAATTTAATAAAAATGGGCCCGATTGGGTCTTATCATTTTCAAACATCCCTTTGTTTCTGTAGCTACACCAGGGGAGTTCGACGCACCAACAAAGGATGTTTACATTGCCACGTTTCTCAATGATTTATACTGGGGAAGTTTGAGATCTCCTGTGAGCCTGTTTCAGTGTGTTTGCATGCACAGGGGGTGGGGTCTGGACTTTCAGAGTGTGAGAAGAAGAGCTTTAAAAAAAAAAAAAAGATTAGTGCGCATAACTTGACCACGGCACTCAAACAAAAACACAGCAGCTATTCAGCGCTCCTGTCGAACACAGTGTGTCGCGGTGGATGTCAAGTCAAGAACGTGTTACCAAAATGATTTGGCACGTGTCTAAGGCCCCCGCTGACGCCGATATGAGAGCTGTCCGCCTGCACCGGTCTGTCCTTGTATTAATTACACAGGTTTAGTAAGGCGCGCGGGGGGGGGACTTGAATGCGGCATTGCATGAGAACGCAGGGAGGGCAAAAATAGCTTTGAGTAGAAGGAGAACTCTGGTCTGCTCTAAAAGTGTTTTTATGGACACGCGAAAAAGGGCACGTTTTGACTAAACGGGTCTTCGTCGGGTTATGACTGGGGTGTGAGCAAACAACCATATAAATATACCATATAATATATATATAATATATATATAAATACAGTTATGACTGGGGTGTGAGCAAACAACCATATAAATCGAGCATATTGCCTCCAAAAACTGCTTTGAGCCTAACAAGAAGAAAGGTATGGGTGTAAATACAGCCATATAGCTGCAGATAATGACAGACCCAGAAGGACACTGATGCGTGATAAAAAGCAGTAGAGGGATATAAACAGGGATCACGGTCAACACACCATGTCCTGTGCCCCAGCAACACGCACCACGCACCAAAACAACAACACACTACACACACCAAAACAACAACAACATCCCAGAGGCATGCATGCGTCATGGATCAGAGCTGGAGGGGCGGAGGGATACTAAATCCTCTCTCTCTCTCTCTCAATCTCTCTCTCTCTCTCTCTCTCTCTCTCTCTCTCTCTCTCTCTCTCTCAATCTCTCTCTCTCTCTCTCTCTCTCTCTCTCTCTCTCCCTCTCAATATATCTACCTCTCTCTCTCTCTCTCTCTCTCTCTCTCTCTCTCTCTAAGCTTTTGTTAGTATCATCTGACCAGTAACACTGCTCCATTGCTAATCCACTGTTCACTGCCCCCCCCCCCCCCCCCCTTCCCCTCCGCTCTTCGTTGCTGCCTCTACCGTCACACTTCCCATAGCTACACGGCCCTGCCCACCAGGCTCCCTGCTGCTGCTGCTGCTGCTGCTCCATCCATGGACACAAAGCCTCCCTCCCTCCCTCCCTCCCTCCCCGCCGCTCTCGCCCCAGCGCGCATGCTCCTCCCCTCGGGCTCCACCTCCCCTCGGGCTCCACCTCCCCTCGTGCTCCACCTCCCCTCGGGCTCCACCTCCCCTCGGGCTCCACCTCCCCTCGGGCTCCTCCTCCCCTCGGGGCTCCACCTCCCCTCGGGCTCCACCTCCCCTCGTGCTCCACCTCCCCTCGGGCTCCACCTCCCCTCGGGCTCCTCCTCCCCTCGGGCTCCACCTCCCCTCGGGCTCCTCCTCCCCTCGGGCTCCACCTCCCCTCGGGCTCCACCTCCCCTCGGGCTCCACCTCCCCTCGGGCTCCTCCTCCCCTCGGGGCTCCACCTCCCCTCGGGCTCCACCTCCCCTCGTGCTCCACCTCCCCTCGGGCTCCACCTCCCCTCGGGCTCCTCCTCCCCTCGGGCTCCACCTCCCCTCGGGCTCCACCTCCCCTCGGGCTCCACCTCCCCTCGGGCTCCTCCTCCCCTCGGGGCTCCACCTCCCCTCGGGCTCCACCTCCCCTCGGGCTCCTCCTCCCCTCGGGCTCCACCTCCCCTCGGGCTCCACCTCCCCTCGTGCCTGAGCCCGTGGCGGCTGTGACGGATGGCAGCGCTCCCAGAATGACACGCGCAGCGTGGATCGGCCCGAGCCCCGGCCACTGACTGCTGCTTTCTGGGCCGCGGGCCGCGGGGAGGCGGCTGGATGCTCTCCGGCTGCACCAACGCACGCCGGTGTTCTGAAAGACACGGCCAACTGACGACAGAGGCAGAGGCCGCCGGCGGTGGGCATGACCACACTTGTGTGGCTGGCCCAAGCACAACCATAAGCACCTCGACCTATCAGCCGACGGGCCACAGGATCACAAAGACGATGGCTTTTTGCTGGCTCCTGAAGCCGGAAGGGGTCACAGGACAGAGACTTCCTTTATCCACTGGAGGTGGCCAGAGGAGAGGGTCACTGACACCGTGTGTGTGAGGTATTCTTATGGCCGAGTGGGTGCCTCGCCGCTCTCTTTGGCTTAAAGGGTGGGCCGGCGTCGTTTGAGGCCCAGAACAAGCGAGCTTACAATTCCGTTTTGTGACATCGCACACAAAGTTCTGGGATTAACTTTGAGTTAAGCCACAAGAGTCAGGTTTTGTTAAAAATCCCCTCACTCTTCAAATCCTATTCAGAATGTTGGTCCCCCCACCCCCCCCCCCCCCCCCCTGACAGTGGTCATACTGCAGACAAAAACGCACATGTCATAATATGACAAAACAGAGCACAAGGCAGACGGCTGGAGGGGACAGCTGAGCCGATGGAAGACGTAAATCCAGCCCCACAGTCCTCTCAGAGACGGCAATGTTTTCACAGCCTTCACCAGCTGAGCTGAGGCCCTGTAGGCCAGTCCTCCCAGAGACGGCAAGGTTTTTGAGAGCATTTCATGCCTCACCCATGGAGAGGAGGACTATGAAAAGAAGCCTAGCGTCGGTACAAGCAGGCCTTCTAGTCATCCGGAGCACATTTGGGAGCAATAGTGCAACGATATGCGGTTATTAACCAGGTCTGAAAGAGAATATAAGAGTGTTCCTTTCCAAACAATGATTGTAGGGCTAATAGTCAGGGTGTGGTTTTCTACTCACTGTATCTCTTTCAATGGAAAGACAGAAAGGTAAGACCTATTTCAAAAGGCTGCTTGGAAAATCCGCTGGCACGGGGAAAAGGATATGATGAGGGTGACAAATTGCAGGTGGCAGCCCCAGGAAGTTTTATGTGGAGGGAATGTGCCAACTTGCATTGCTGGCACAAGTAGGGAACTGCTGATCTGGAGGAAATGGCGAGAATCATAGGGTCCAGCACTCCAGGTGCAGAAGGGTGGATAAAACCAGGGCTCCACTTAGACAGAGAGCTGTGCTACCCAGCCACCCAGAGGTCAAATTGGGTGGGAAGAAAAAAAAGTTTTCCATCAACACACACACACACACACACACACACACACACACACACACACACACACACACACACACACACACACACACACAGACACACACACACAGACACACACACACACACACACACACACACACAGACTCACACACATTCTAAGCAAAGACCAACAAAGCAACTTTGTGGTCTGCCCCCCCCCCCCCCCCCCCCCCCCCCCCCCCGGCTTAAGTCTTCTTTTCAGCTAGCCTACGCTTTGCTGGTTCACCCATTCAAAATACACCAAGTAACAGTAAGATAATATAAAGCGAAAATACATCTGGACGGGGGAAAAAACGACTAAAGCAAATCGACATTTGTAAAAGCTCGGTAGCTTGTAACTGGGTGCTGAAAGTGAGCTTAAGGATTGAAAGCGGCTTTAAATTTAATCGGGCCCTGCGCGGGATTAGAGCTGCCTCCATGCGCTGATGTGGAGGGCAAAGGCAGCTGGATACATCTATCAGTCACCCTGGCCTGTCTGTCCTTCAGAAGCCCCGCCCCCTCTCTGACTGAGTGGGCCAGTGAAACTGATCCACAAAAAGGAAGCCCGTCTGACCCAAATGAAATCAGGCAGAATTTTTCATAACTGACAAGATGGGTTTGGACCGTATATATATATATATAATATATATATACATTTTTTTTTTCTTTTAAGTCTATAAAATAAAAACAGCACAGTGGTCAAAAGTGACCTTTTTCAAATAAATGAAAATAAAGTAAAACAGTGAGGGCAAGACATCGACAGGTATACAACAGATAATTACAACCATAGAAATATAGTCCAGTCTCTGAAAAGGACCACAAACGTGGCTATATGCTATAGTACGTACGTTCATGGTGTCAGGGTAACTATGAGGAAGTAATCAAGCATCAATGCTTTCGTGCTCCTAGTTTAACTGCGTCCCTGTTGCTAATGTCACCCACTGAGGGGCACATGATGTGTACTGACGTGTTGCCACGGATACAGCCCTGCATGGAAAATGAGAAATGTCACCCACATAAGCAGTGAAGCGGGTCTGTGTAGAGAGAGCTGAGACACCCAGCCCAAAGGTATACAATGAGCTTCAGTCCATGCACGCAAGCCTAGTGCAGACCTACTCCCTGTTTTAAATTACTCAAACCACCTAAAAGGCAGGTACTAACCAAGAGCAAGAGCACTGGGAGTGTCACACACATCTCCATCAATGCTGTGGTGGTGCTGGCATCAGCCCTCTCTCTCTGAATGAGGAACCAGTGCCAGCTACACTGAACAGTCAGGCTAAATCATTTACAACTTACCCCCTGGAGGCACACATTCATAAAATAACAGATAACAAATAACAGAAGTAGGAGTTCATTTAACGAGCATGATCATACGCCAAAGTATACAGTATGTCCTATTCGAAGTAGATATTCTATAGGAAATATTGAGTTAACAGTCTAAGCTTCATTTGAGCGGTGTGACGTTAAATGTTAAGTCTTACATTAAGTAACATAACAAGTTACGCACTAATATAGGCTTCTTAGGCGATTTAGCCTATGATATGACTAGCATCAATGGGTATAGTCTATTTATATACTCGTATGGTTAACAACTGAGTTGATGTGATACAGGAATAGTAAACAATCATTTTTTGTAATCATGTTTAAGTAATTAATTTACGGAGGATTAAACTGGAAAAAAAGTCAGTTGTGTTAAAACAATCGAATAGATTCAAGCAGGAATGAGAAAGATTCGAACGCAAATCCGTTCAATCAGAGATTCGAAACAAATAACAGTATCTTTGTTTTTAACTAAAGCAAAAAGGTAATGCTAGCAACATAAAGAAAACACTACATGAAGCGCTTTGTTTAGGCGCTCGAGCTATCTGGTTCACACGACGGTGATGCAAGTCAGCATCATCAACCCATTTTATTCCAGAAGCCTCCAATCACGAAGGGAACAAAATGTACTTAGTAACAAGCTGAATAGATATATAGCATTTGTTCAATTAATACATCAACAATTTTGAAAATACAGCACTGATTGAGATTTTTTTTAAAGAAATGTAAGTTAGCGGCAGGTGCACCTGCCTTTTAAAGGGTCTGTCTGCAAATGGCGCCGATTGTGGAAAACAAAAGTCAAAACAAATGTCTTGCCTCGCGAGCATCGCTACACAATACAAAAACCCATTGCTTGTGGAAAGAACATCACCTACCTTTTCAGTTGAACCAAAAAAGAATATGTCCTTTAAAATAACTGTGTCTGGATGACACTATTTCTTTTAGGCATTGGATGAATATGATGGTAAATACATGAGTGCTATTGTTCAGCAGCCTTTAAAAATGTGTTTAGGTTCTCGTAAAAAGGGGGAGCTCTCGATGCAATGAGGTAAGGTATTTATAGAAGTGTCCAATGGGCGCCGTACAGGGACCAGTCTAATCCAATGACGATGCGCTGGGTTGGTGTTCAGGGGCAAGCGCCAAGGCTGCGCCTTTGTAACCAAGGATACAGAAATATTGCAATTTTTCGGCAATGAAAATGTGTGCCTATTTATACATTGCATAAACAGGAAATAAACACTAGTACTATATGTAGATCATACTTGATCAGCAATGGAGCACAGTCCTGCCTAATAGTCGATGAGTGAATTATGGATGGATATATTTTCACGAGTTCTGCTCAGTAATTGATGGAGAACATCTTTTAAAAAAAAGATGGGTCAGCGAAAGGAAAAAAAAATACATAAAGATATCAAAATATTAAACAGAGGGGATACAGGCCATTGCAACACTGCAGGCCAAAGGGTAAACCCTACAGTTCCACAAGAATTCCAGGCATGAATGATTTACCTGAAGATATTGTGCATGATCAGAAATAAATGCACGCAGCCTCTAGTATCAGCCAAGTATGTCAAATACAAGAGATTTTGGCCAAGGGCTGGCTCTCTAAGGACACAACAAGGTTTTAATTGCCATATCTAAGCCACGTTTAGCCCCGTCCTCGGGGAGGACATCCAGTCAAAACACAATGGCCTCGGGTTCAATTCTGGTGCTCTCAGCAATCCTTGCAGCCCTGCTTACCTCACAATACCAGTACTCTCTATTATGTGAGGACAGCCCTATTAGACACAGACCTTTCTCCCCCATGACAAACACAAACGTAGTCATAATGGTGTTTTCTTCTTTTTTTTCAGATTCTCAGACAGACATCCCTACTCCCCCCTTCCCTCCACCATTCCGGGAGGCCCCGCCCCCCTGGTGTATGGAGCAGGTGCTCGGCCAAACCGTCTGGTGATGTGAAATGACAATACCAAACCAGACGGAGTCCCTAGAGATGGTAAAGGAGGGAGCAGAAGGCAACCTTTCACTGATGCGCGCACGCGTGTGTGCGTCATGCTCCAAAGCCAGCCGCCCATACCCCACCCACCTCCACGTACCTTCTCTCCTCTCCACCAGTCCTTTCTAGAACGTTCAGCTCGTCTCCCTCGCTTCCAACGCTATTGTGACATGTGCGATTCTTCCCTCCAGCTAAGCTGTGAGATTTGGTCTTTAATCGCAAACCTCCATTTCCACTCATTAACCGCACTGCCAACGACTTGGGCAAAGGCTCCCTACAGCTCCAAACAACCCTTTTGAAAAGCCTTTGCCTGCTTAAAATACAACATGCTGTTTTCATTTACCAATAGTAAGTATAGGACAATAGGGTGTTGCAGGGACATTGGTGATTTCAAGCGGACTGCATGAGGACATTTTTTGAATGTATCCTCATCTCTTGTTGAATGCATCGGCTTCAGCAACTACTCGATTTCCTGCATTAAGCTCTAAAAATACTTTGTAAATGATTCATCACTAAATTGTTAACTAATCTGCAGAGCCGAGATAGCTTAGATCATGGTGCAGTGCAGTGTGGTACTGTTTATGACAGGTCGTATTACCTCATATCTATTTTTCATCTCTTTTTGAACCATATTCTCAGTACAGATTACAGATTGATTTTAAATGTGTGCGTGAATGATTGTTTGTGATTGTTTGCATGATTGATTAAAAAGTGCCTTGACCAAAATAAAATTAAGATTTAATCATGCATAGATGGGTTTAGTCTGAACATAAGTTAGAAGCATTAACACATAGATAAACAATTACACAAATTTGGTTCTGTGACAGGGGGATCTCATTTCAATTAGTATAATATGTGCAATAAATATTCATGAGCACCACATATTCATGATGCTGTAAAGACTTTTTTCTTTTTGTGTGTGTACCAAATATTCTGAAAGCAATTTCAGAACAAGTTTACACAGAGGAGATATTAAAAAGTGTACGTTTAACTGTTATGAAATTCCCTATCAGTCCTAGATGAGTCTTCTGTCATAACAAGGACAAGTCACTGTAAAGAGAGTGTAATTAGATACCTAATCAGCGTCCTGTTTTCACCGGCAATGGGAAGCTTTGTAAAGACACGGTAGCGTCCTTGCCGCCAGTGTGGTCTTTTCGAGCTGAGCCTTTGCTCGATTCCACGCAGACGGTTCCTGTTGTTAATCCCACAGCAAAATGAAAGACCACCTGCTCATTCATTTCCCCCCTTGTGACTCTTTGCTGCCCCCTGGTGATCACATGGTGAGCTACACATTCAGGATCCCCCCATCAGTGACTACTGAACGTTCTTGTCAATCTACCAGAGTGAGCAACAAATGCAAATCAAATGTATTTGGATTGCACATTGCCTACACACAGGTAATCCAATGGGCTTTACATAAGGCAAGCAGAAACATACAAGGAAGACTGAAAAAGAAAAGACTACGAAAAAATGTATGAGAGAAATAAAATTGCTAAGAAGGAACAATTCAGCAAAAAGCAGTGGAGAACATATTCGTTTTTAATCTGGATTTAAAAGTGGTCCGTCTTGGAGCAAGTCTCAGATCTTCTGGAAGTTGGTTCCAGCTATTTGTAGCATAGTAGCTAAACGTTACATCACCTTTTTTAGTTATTGCTTGGAATGGTTAAGAGACCTGAGGGGTCCAAAAAGTTCATATTGTATTAGTATGTCAGTTATGTATTTTGGCCCCAAATGATTTAAGGACATGCCGATGAGCAACAGTATTCTAAACAAGTCCAATTACAGTCTGCAGCACGCTTTATATGAGCTTTCAGACATCGTTTGCTAAAGAGTGGGTTGACACTAGCAGCAGGCCAGAGAGGAAGGGGGCAATTCAGATTTTCAATCCGCTTATTCATACTGCAGGGGCAAACAACTGCATTCTTAGACAACACTTGCCACTATACAAAAATGTACAGTGTGAATTTGTGAACCGTAAAGCAAGAGTATAAGACATGCAACTTTGTTTATCTTACTGTGTCCCAGCCGTGGTGCAGTGATAGCCCCCTGTTCTAGGCAGATAATGAAAACAGGCTGAATTTAGCTCACAACGTTGAACTTTCACAGAAATGACTGAATCTTCAGACTACAGTTAGTGTACTAATGACGCAATATCTAAACATGTCTGCAAGTTACAGACTTAATCTTCACAAATAAAAGGGACCATAATTGGTCGTTTTAATAGTTGTCATTATGTGTTTGTTTTAATGTAATCTGAACCAACATAAAACCCAAATCAGTATTTTTACCAAATTAAAAAACAAGTTGGCAATCATGTTTTCTCATTTTAGCGATGTTAAGCCAGGTAATCAGATATCTTTCTTTCACTTTACAAATGAGAAAAGTATTGTACATATCTGCAGAGCTGCAATGGAAGGCCAGCTGGATTTGGTTCATTGTCTTGCAGAAGGCCACTTTGACAAGGTTAGAGACTGTCCATAAAGGAATTTAAACCTGTGATCATCAAGTTGACGATTAGATATGCATACTTCCAAACCAGCAAACTGCTCTAAGGAGATACCCAATCTTCAAAACTACTTGCAAGAGTTTATAGCAATACAACACTGCGTTTTTCTGGAGCCCACAGAACATTGTCCTTTCAATGCAACCTTGCCTTGATGGTTACCACAGAGTTTCTGTCCAATGTTCCAGATGTGTGAGCTAGCCTCTATGGTGCTCCCCGCTGCCAAAGAAACACATGTTGTGTTTTTTATGGTTATAATAACTTCTGGATCATTCTTCTACAATGACAGAAGATATAAGCCAAGTCATCCCCCATACACTATCAGAGCCAAGGCTGTTTGTAACTGGAACATTCCCCAGGCACACGTTTAGAAACACAGAATTCCAAGCAAATAGCAGTTAACACAGAGTACCAGCCGGTTCCCAGTATTTTGCACAACTACAGGGGCGATGAAATATTTACACAATCAGGATGAAATTCTGCATCGATTCGATGGCTACAAATATAGAAAACAAAGAAGCGCGAACACTAATCACCTAACTAAGGTCGCTCAAAGATGTCTACAATAAAGTCTAGCCAATATTAAAATGCATATGGATGTTACTCAGATAAAAGATATTTGTTCTGTACTAGGACAAGAATGACCCCTAACCAAATAAGTGAAAAGCAGAAAAGGGATGAAAAGGAGAATCTAAAAGCTCCAACATAAGAGTCAGACCTAGAGTTAGTAAGTTAGGGAAAGACCATCACCAGCAATTTCACACAGTCCATTACTTCTGGCAAGGATATTTATTTACTTTATTATTCTAAAGTATTTATTATTCTAAAGTATTATATTACTATTTTATACTCCTGTTATTGCAAAGCTTCCTGAAGCAGTCGGCACGTGCTATTATAAAATCAATGGAAATTAAAGTGGTGCCCTCAGTTTGAACATATTGTTGACGATAGGTACAATATCGAGGAATAACATCAGCAATATCTCCCTCCAACATGATGTTCAGTCTCTCACTTATGACAACATAAACACACACACACACACACACACACACACACACATACACACACACAGAGACACAGACACACACACACACACACACACACACACACACACACACACACACACACACACACATGCCAGTTCTATCCAGAGATCTCTTCCTCTGGAACAGAATCCCAACTGAAGGAAGTGTAAATACTCACCACACATCAGATGCACAGTTTCCAGCGCCATGGGCAGAAAGGCAGGCCATCAAAGGGAACATGGGTCAAGGGTAGTCAGGAAGAAATAGAAAAGAAAAAGATTTGTCAGCAAGTTCACAAGTCACAAACATTGCATACAAGTGCACTTTTCAAAGATACAGTGCAGTTCATATATAAAGTAAATAGCTGTTTCTTCAAATGACAGATATATTTTGGAAAGGAAGGAGTGCCAGGGGCATAATTCATCTGTAATCCACTAGGAGAAGTATGTTTTGGGTGATTGTGTATCACTGGGTTTCTGAAAAGACCCTGAGTAGACTGTTCATCCCTTGGCTGGTCTCAAACCTGTCTCACCTTAAACTCCTCTGTGCTGGGGTTCCTTGACAATCCAACTAAGAGGTTAGCTACTGACTTCCAGAAGTGTGGCTTTTGTGTACCTGTGGCACAGGTTTTCTCGAGCATGTATACAACATGGTCTTCTCCACACTAACACACCGTCTCTATATTCAAATATGTATGTACGATGTATACATATTTGTATGAAGGCCAAATCCTTAAAAATGATTGTAAAGTCTTAAGGGCAGGGAAGCCGTTTTAAAGATGAGGGCCTGGTACCAATCTCTTCCTACTCCCTCCCTGGGAAAGGAACAGCTAGGCCGTCTGCTACACTCCTGACCCCTGCACACATGATTGACCGCATCGAAGAAAGGCCAGTCTAGCGCCTTGAGATTGTACTGACAACGTAAAGCACTCTATAAATTAAATGTACTGTTATTACTGAGTCTTAGAAGAGGATGAGTATTCAGCCCAGGGGAATTCCAAAGGTTAGACTTTCAGGGCGAGATGCTATCCTTTGGTTTTCTCAACCCGTGTAAATAAGGACAACTGTTGGGGTGTAATGACAAAAACTCTTGCATTGCTTTGTCTCACATTAAACCAGGCAACTATTTGTTTGCTAAAATAAAGGGTGTGTATATGGCCGTAGGACTTAACAGTGACCTCTCTCATCCACTCAACTGTCTAACAGGGACAACAGGAACAAGTCCACTGTCATAGTAAAAGAATCGTTTGTCAAATTAAATTGTGCCGCATCTGATTAGAGGAGCTAAGTTTAACCTGATTAATCACCCTCCACTTTAAATACCTTCATTTTATTCCTATCATAGACAGAGCTGATTCATATTTCATGTCATCTGGAATGAAATCTCTTTATGCCCACGGTCCATCATGTCAGTGCATGCAAACCTTCCTAACTCCCATTACCAACACAAACAAATAAGCACGCCCGCTTGTAATGTAAAATGAGATATTCTGAAGCTAGTCCGTATTATGTCCATATCTGAATAAATAAAAACAACATGTTCAAGTTTGCAATAAAAGGCCAGTGAGACTGAGACTTGATGACACAGCATTTTTTGCTTCTACTGCCAGACACCAGTGGCAATGCAATAGCAAACTTCTATTAGCTAAATATAGTTGAACATAAGGAAATAAGACATTAAGATGTCAACATACTGTATATATGTAGCACATAAGAGTGCAATTAAATAAACTTGTATTAGGCCTATAGTAAGATGGACTATTAATTTTAGGACTGTATGACTACAGTTCATTTTATAGATTTTCTAAGCCTTTATTCTGATCCTCCGGGAAGAATTGACAAGCGTGTACACTAAATATTTCTCTATAATGCAGATTCTATAACTGAAACAAATGCACAATTCCACTGCAACAAACTCCCAGCCCCACCTCCCGATATGAGGTAAGAGCAGGCTAGCTGCCAGCCAAAATAGAAGAGACGCTGGACTGGAATAAGATGTGTGCCGGAGACTGGGGGAGAGTCTTGTGGTTGTGGAGTGAGTTATAATTTGTCTTTGCTGTCAGATTACACTGGACCACTAAGTGCCTCCTATCCACAAGGAATTCAGGAGCAGATCATCACTAAGAGGAAGACATAATACCAGCGCAGAATAGAGGAGGATGCATGCTTTCGCAAAAGCCCGGAACGCTCATACATTTGAGCAAATCATGGAGAAAGTATTTTTGTTTTGTTTTTGCCAAAAGATGTTGGCATGTTAAGTTCGCCTGCTTCAATGTGGACAAACCAGTTTCTGTCTAGTGACTAATGTTTACAAATATTGATTAGGACAAAACATTATCATTGCTCCCTCCTATAATATTTATAAAAGGAAACGCACGCATTAACAAGTTATTTTTTCAGCTGTCACGCGAGGGAGCCTACAGTGAGGGACGTGCGCTCCGTTCCCAGTGGTTACCTACTACTGCAAAGTATAACTAATCCCCCTGAAATCTCCTTCACTCGATTTAGCAAGAGTGGCACACGCTTGTCCACCTGACCTGACGACAGTTGACAAAATTAGAAAAACATTCAGGTTACAGAAGCGACAATTCCATGGATTCACTTATCTCTAAGTTGTATTCTACATTCATATTCCTGTAATAAATACATTGTGTTCAAATAGTGACTAATGTGAATAATACTGTTGGACACATTTTAAAGAACCTGCACTAGTTTCACATGACATGGTAAAATATGTTCTCATCAACAGAACAGCAACGAATAACAATGAAAAACATACAGACAGTTATGTAGACAAAATGTGTGTACCTGAAACGATGACAGCACGTTTCTTTCACGTCTTCTTCGGGAAAATTGTCTCTTTCATGCAGTACCGGCTTCTTCTTATTAACCTTCCTTTCACCAACACTATCTCTCCTCCCTCAAAAACGTCACCATTCAGTGGAAAGAAGTGAGGGGTTCGATGCTCACTAGCTTGACGCACCTTCCAGTAGTACACGCGACAGCCCGATTAGCCGCCCCTTGCAAGCAAGGCTGGCGAAGGGATCACAGCGCGTGCGCCCAGGTGGTGACCACTGACCACACTGTCTACGTCGGTGTTTCCAACTATTACAGTACAGTTTATGGCCGTAGTGCTACAATAACTGTTGGCTGTTTGGTTACCATTGTTTCATTCCCTTGTTCCAACGGCCAAACAAACTCAGTAATTATTAGTTTCCAAAACATAGTTTTACATGTTTATATGTTTATAGTTTTAGGTTGTCTACCCCCACCTGCCTGCAGGGCTAGATACATTTTTCATTCAATGTGCTTCAAAATGAGGGATCAGAGTACAGAATACATAGAGCTTTGGTCAAGCTTTTTAATATATGTATATTACAAGGAAGTAATATGGTATTATCTGGAAAGATCTTAACTAAATTATTTGTTGACGAGAGGCCTCCTATATCAGGATATGTATAGAATGTGAGAGATTCAGTGTGCGTGTGTGTGTTAAGGTGTTACGAAAACAAAGCTTTGTTGGGGAACATAAGAGAATGCAATTCAGAACGTGCCAAATAAAAAATGCATTCAAACCATCCCAAGTGCACCGCTTCTTTGACGTCTCTGTTCTGAAAACACTGCATTGCACTTTGGTAGGCGTCACTTGCAGTTACCTACGGGCAACCGCCCCCCCCCCCCCCCCCCCCCCCCAGACAAACCAGGTTGAAACAGCCAGATAATGCGTGTGATCTCTGGGGCAGCCCCTCTGCTAGTGATTATGTGCTGCCTGAGATAGGGTCTTGAGCTGCAGAGATACACCCACTCTGCAGATTAGCCCCCCAGAACTGGCCGCCTGCCTGCCTGCCTGCCTCTGATAAAGGGGGAAGCTGCAGTGCTTTGCATCCTCCCCAGTCCAGCCATCTCAGCTCATTTGCTTATCGTGCCGCTTGAAACCCCACTTTGTTTTTCCGGGGAGTTGAATTCCTGCCCTGACATCAGCAAAGGAAACATTAAACCCTGCACTAAAGCTCCTCTTCATCCTCTGCACAGAACGACAGCAGCAGTCGGTGAGGACGAGCTCTGCGTCTGCAGTGATGTAATATTTGCTGAATCTATCTGCTTTGTCATTTTCAGACATGACTAAACACTGATCCCACTGTGTGTTCTTTCCATAATTTATGAGGGGCGTGTGACTAATTTTTCAGTTTATTACCATACTCTGGTAATTCACTGCCATCTGCTGCAGAGGGCTGCTACTGTATAATTGTATTTAAATGCATACAAATGCAGACACCGGTGTTGGAGTTTCTCTTTGAAGAAAACAGTACAAAAGAAGACCAATATGTATAAAAATATAATTTCTTTATTGGTAAAGACGAAAGTGCAACAAACAGGAACTCACTTGTATCTTAGCAAGGTGGTTACAGTGAAAAAAACAATATAATACAGTACAAATACAACTACAACATTGTGTTAATCCACATAAACTACATAAATTATAGTACAAAACTGTACACAGTCTTACAGTATTTACACATGGTGTATTCGTCAAATGCCAAAATTCTTTCATTCGTTCTTACTTTTAAATAAAACAGTAAACAATTTACTTAACAGTAATTCTTCAGCCAAGCCACATTATGTGTTTGGGGTTAATTTTTTCTTTTTCTTTCCATATTTGCTGGTCTTTGACCAAGCCGTCATCGTCATCAATGAGCACTGCTTACAGAGGCCAAAACCCTTAGATTGGACCCTAGTTACTAAACCTAATAGACACAGTGGTCAACAATTCATCTCCAACCAATGAGATGAAGTAGTGATTAGATATTAGATTAGAGATATATATATATGCATACATATCTAAGTCAATGCCAAAATGTTTTTGTCAATAAATGCTTGGCGATAGTTTTACATCAGGTGTACATACTGAACACACTAAAAACACACATCCTATGGACTCCTGTATTTCAAACTTTTTACAAATCTATTGTACATCATTCAAATGTCATTGTCTGACATTTCATGTCACGATGTGGACATTTGCTTTTCGTAAGTGCCTCAGTGCGCCCTCCATTTACAGTAGTACTGTCCTGTACTTTCCCGTACCGTCCTATTACGGCACCCAGGCAGGGAACGCGAGTCGGGTAAGTGTCCTTCGGTCGGGCCCTCGGTGCGTCTGGTCCACCTCACAGCTTTCCTGTCTATACCTACACTGGCAGACCGGTCATAGAGCCAAGGGACTTTAGAGCTGCGCGTTCAACTAAATATCTACGTGAAGTAGCAAGGAAAAACCAAACCGTCGTGTTCTTTGTGACTTTACGGCACACGTTCAACTAAATATCTACGTGAAGTAGCAAAGAAAAACCAAACCGTCGTGTTCTTTGTGACTTTACGGCACACGTTCAACTAAATATCTACGTGAAGTAGCAAAGAAAAACCAAACCGTCGTGTTCTTTGTGTCTTTAGGGCACACGTTCTTCATGTCTCGTACCTAGGGGGCTGATGGACGGGAGAGATGGGGATCCCCAAATTAAAGCAGCTGCCTATGAATGTTTGCTGTTTGGAGGATGTCAATAGTTATGTGTGTGTGTGTGTGTGTGTGTGTGTGTGTGTGTGTGGCGTACACACGTCGTGAGCGTGCTCGCCCTCCCCTCACATGTCGTTGTCATAGTCCCCGATCATCCTCCGCGTGTGCGAGGCCAGGAAGATGTCGTTGTCGCGCGGACAGTCGTGGTGGCAGGAGCAGGTCTTGATGAACATCATCTTCTTCCGGAAGGCGTCGCCCTCCGGGCAGCGGAACTCCACCTCGGCGGTGATGGTGGCGTGCGGGGTGCAGCAGCGGCCGTCGGTGCACGCCCCGCAGAACTTGGGCTTGTAGGTCCTGGTGCTGGCGCAGCCCGACAGCTCAAAGCGCATGCCGCGCTGGGCTTTGGGAGTCCGCACGCACTTCTTCCCCTTCTGGGCGGGAGAGAGCACAGAGCGAGGTTAGAGGAACCCTTTCCCTGTGCCACGGGGCTCCAGGTCCGTCCGCGGGGGGGGGGGCGCTGCCGTCCTACCTTGATGTCTCTCTCCTGCTCCGCGTGGCACGGCCGGATCACGCAGATGCGGCTCTGCCTCTCCAGCTGGCAGCGCTCGTTGTCATTGGTGACCCGGGAGGAGATGCCCATGCCGCAGGTGGCGGAGCACTCGCCCCACTCTGTGGTCTGGACCAGGCAGTTGTCTCTGGGGCTCTCCAGAACGGGCCCGTGGGCCGACACCTCCCTGTAGACTGAGAGAGGAGGAGAGGAAAGCAAGGGGTGAATTTCAGATCCTGACAGGCGTGGGGGAGACGGAAGGGAAGACCAGTGGTGAAAAAGAAAGCGGTCGACGGAAGGAGGGAGGAACAAGAGAAGTGAGTTAAGCGTTCTGAACAGGGAGGGAGAAAAGGCTGAGCGGATAACAGCTTTCAGGGGAATCGGAAAGGTTTTTACTGCGAGAGAAAAATGGAAATCTAGATATATAAAACAAAACAGTAAAAAACACAAATGGAGTGATAGAGGGATGAAGGGAAGGAGGGATGGAAACAGAGAAACTGACATAGTAAAGTTCCAGGGCTTTTGGTGGAGGTGGTGGTGTGGGGGGGCGGAGGGGTTACATACCTGCCATGGCGGACTGGTAGGGGTTTTCCTGGGGGGTCTGGTCACACACCCACTCTTCGCAGCACTTCCCAGGGATCTGAATGCGGCGCGGGTATGGACAGTCTGGAGAGGGCAATCGCACGTCGCTGGCACAGGTGGGCACGCATCCGATTTCGCCATTCATGCAGACACAGTGGTGCTTGCAGCTGGGCTGGAAGGTCTCTCCACTGCGGTACACAACCCCTCCCAGGTCGCAGGTCTGGCCCTCCTGGGCTGGACCGGCAAAGGAGGCAATATTATTTGATGTCGGAGGCGTTTCAACATGACACCGGTGTTTTTGGACCACCATCGAGACAGTACTCACCCATGCAGATGCCAGTTTCCGTGTCACTTAGCACCGCAAAGTCGCAGAAGAGCTCCTTGTGGTGGTCGCAGGGCTCCTGGAGAGAGCAGGGCTCCCCCACCTGCCTGGCACACACCTTACAACAGCCACAGTCGTCCAGAACCAGGCTGGTGCCAAAAGCACAGGGAGGAGGATCTGCTGGGCAGTTGCAGGGCTCAGAACAGTCCTGAGCCATTGTCTAGAGAAGAACAATACCATCATGTATTAATTCACATTATGATGCTGTGGATAAAATGCAGTGCAAATGAAAGCCCAGAATCCGTATTTGTTGTTGGATTTTGGTATTCACATGTGGTGGTATGCTCATAAAAGCCACACGGTGGAGCTACTGAGTATTTTGAGCGTTTGTGAATGATTTATTTTATATAATAATGTTATTAAAAAAAAAGGACATCCTAAACTATCTTTGTAACTATGCATTATGTCTATTAGTAAAATGAACAATCCTACTCACATTTTGCAGTGCAGAATACTGGCAAAGCCTATTATTTTGTCAAAGTCTAGTATTTCAATATTTCGATTAATTTTTTTTATTTTGAAACGTCTTAAATAACTGACACGTTGCCTGTAAATTACTGCAAAACATACAAAAACTATAAAAACGAACCAAATCACGACACGTGTATCCGCAATAACAAAAACATTTAGGCTTACTACTGCACGGTCCATTTGTACCGTGTAGGCTGTATAAGGTGACTTATCAGACAGTTAGCCGACAAATAGGCCTTCTACCAAAACACACATCTGCAAAATCTCTCCCAACAGACCGTAGAAATGTACGCATGCAGATGCCAGTCATGATTTGCATTTCATAAACACAGGGATATCAAACTATTACCTCAGCAAACTTTTTTTTAATGACACACAATAGGAACCACACCCCAATGTAATGTTTTCAGATGTTCAATGTTCACTGCACATGGTATTCGTAATTATCAAAAGCGTAACAGATGGACTTTGTGTGGGACGATTATTACTAACGTCAATTTCCATTTTTAAGGGGATGAGTCACATATAATCACAATGTAATCCTACAGAATGTACTCCAAAAACTCACCGTGTAAATAAAAAGAAGAAGAAGACCGAGTTTGGGGGTAATTTCCTTGGACATGTTTCTCTCTGTTTTTTTTCCAACAACGTGCGCGGTCAATACGTTTGTTTTCGTTCTATGCTGCCAAACTGGAGGAGTGTCCCTTTGCGCGCTTTGTCTCCTTCCGTTCACTCGCTACTGCAGGGCTCGAGGGCTAGACTGAGGGATGAAGGGGAGAACCCCCTGTTTAAATACTCTGCGAGTGGGGTGTAACCCATGAAACAAGTTATGCCACGCGACTCCAGGGGTAAAAATATTCAAATTCCAGATGGCTTTCCTAATTCATCAGAGCAAAAGGCGTGCAGCTCTAAAGACAGCCCTCTCTATCAGCGCACTGTTTCCAATGTCAACCTCGGAGACAGAGGTCTAGCCAGGTGGGGGTTTAGGAATGTTTTCTCTGCAGGATCTGAAAGTCTAGTTTGACATGGTCTGCCGATGAACACTGTTGGCTAGATTTAGCAGAAAGATGGATGGCCCAGAGTAGACACAGTGTGAAGTGGTCTGATTAAAATGCGTGAAAACAGAAGATATTTGACTTATTTTAAGTAGCTCAGACACGTGATGATAAAAAACGGTTACCTAACACTGGGTAAGGTAAGGAATGAATCTACTGTTCCAATGATTCTCACCTTAGGTAAGGTAAGGAATGTTACTTTCCAGAAGATGTCCAGGACAGGTGATTACAGGGTGATATGAATCCGCCAGACAAGACACGCAGGTATAATGTTCCCCCTAGTGCTCTAATGTTTCGTCTGTTGGGTAAATAATTGTTTTGGGGTTCTTTCCCACAGCCTGAGTTCCTCCTCTTGCACCAGTTTCATGTACTACGGCACGTTACACAAACAACAAAACGTTCAGATGTATTTGATTGTGTCTGTGGATGTGGTGATTATCTAGCAAGGTATGCATCAGTTGGCAGCATAAGTTAGAGCAGGGACTTTTACAATGCTTGGTTATAGCTATATTTGAGTATCAGTTCCTCAGTTGAAAAGGGCTCAAGTCCTAGCTTTTTATGTTTTGGTTGTTAAGGCTGGGGAAACAGGACTTTTTTGAGAGTATGAAACTAGCCACGGTTTAAAAGACTGTAGCCTAATACTGATAGGAGAGGTCTATGGCTTGAGGCAACGTAGACTGCCAGTCGTCTGTAATTTAAATTGACCGTACTAGAAACCTGGACTAGGGAATATGCATCATGCTAAGACATTCTTCACTTAAATGAGTCTGGTCAAAACAGGATAATTGAAGGTCAAGAACAGCTTGTCCATTCCTACAGTCACTGTCAGGTGTTAAACAGAACACATGGAAAAAAAAAAATTTCTTTCATTTCCATTCCTCCATTTCCTTGAGTCCGGCCCATAGCTGTTTCCTGGAGCATGCCAGCCTCGTGTGTGTGTGTGTGTGTGTGTGTGTGTGTGTGTGTGTGTGTGTGTGTGTGTGTGTGTGCGTGCTTACCTCCAATGTTAAAAGGTTGTGTTTGTTAAAAAACCTTTGTCACAAGAGTTGCATGGTGGGACATATTTTCTTAACATAACAAACAAACCCCTCTAACTATGTCTCTTTTACACCCTCTTGAAGTTATTCTCTCTGAAATGAGTCTCACTGTAGCTTTACTGTATTTTCTTGCGGCTTTCTCTTGGTCCAAAACCAGAAGTTCCGGAATGTGACAGCAGGCAGTGGGCCCATTATTCCTCAGATCTGGCTGAGGGAAACCGTGCCTTGGCAACGCAAAAGTCCAGCTCGGAGCTGAAACATGACCATAAGCTCAAAACAGAACCGTAACTAAGGAGTGTCGTAAATTTTCTGAACGGAGAAGATTTTGGAGGACCATAACTTGCTCGCTGCAAGAACATTTCTTTCTCAGGGCAGAGCTTGCTAATGGCTGCAATGTGTGAGTATAGGCAATCCCTGGTCAAAACCAGAGAAACATTTGGTTCCGTTTGTCTTTTGATGCAAAGGGAAAAAGCGGAGTTGTTATGCAGGCCAGATAGAATGGAACAGTCCTCTGCTACCCTACAGCCCATGACGGATATTACAGACCCTTATAATGTACTTAGAAAGAAGTATGAGAGTATTCTTAATGCAATGCACTGATGTATATGCATGAAGACAACAGTGTATTCTTTGTAGTGGGACACCTTAAACGTACACACACAGATGACTTTGTAAGTTATTTAACTTTGAACCCAAATTGGCCTCCTCCCCGTTTCTGTAGACTTGTTGTTGTTGCTGTACCATCTTTGGCCACTAGGAGTCCAACAGCATCCACTAATGTCAGAGATACGCCGATGTCCTATGGTGTGCTATTGTAACTTTGGAATTGCAGATATTCAGTCTTGCGGCCTTGCAATTGTGACAGCCATTTTGGTGACTAGTAACCCCGTTTTGGAGACCGAGAGGGTAGGTTTGGGAACTATTTTGCTTTGGTGAATAACATTTCATTGACCTCTGCCCCACGTCAGGTTCAGTCAAAGCAAGCCCTTTGACTCAGCGAGTCATTCGTTTCAGGATATGCAGTTAATTGCGTCCTGTGTTCAGACCAAAAACAGTAGAGAGAAGTAAAGGTCTCTGACGGTGCTGGATTTCTGCCTGATGCTTTTGGCCTCTACTGGACACTGATGACTCACACCAGCCAAGAGTTGTAGCCATGAATGCACGGACCACAGCCATGTCCTTGGAACTCATTTGTCCATCGCTAAGTAAACACCTCTCCCACCCGTTCTAAATCCTTGACTGGGGTCGAAAACAGACACCCGGCTTGCCATGTCACCCCCTGACCCCGTGGTCCCGGAGAAAAACACTCCTCCCCTATTACCGGGATGTCAGACATCAACATCCCCTGAGATTTCCAGCCCGCTCCGACTCCCTGCCCTCACATCCCAGGCGACGTGTGAGGGCCACGGGTTTATCGACTGCTTCCTGGGCCTCCCGTTGAGGGGGCGATGGAGGGCAGATCTCGACCTCACCCAGCACCGACCCCTCCTCCCCACATCAAGGCAGGCTCCCTTTCATCTGGGCTGACGGGTATTTCCTGGCCGATGACCTCACCTGTTTGCGCGCTGACCGGCGTTATTGGAGGAGGATTAACCGGCCAGGGCGGGTCGCTCCGTCTAAGCGCCGTGCGAACGGGCCGGCGAAACTGATTACGTCGGGTAACTTTACCGCCGAGATCCCAGCGCGCAGAGGTGGGCCTTCTTGCCTGTCGCCGTGGGACGAGTCTGAACTTTTGCTCCGGGCTCGACCCCACCAAGACATTACAGTAGACAAAGACTTGTACAGCCACGTTTCTGTTCAGATATTTCGACTTATGCGTGGACAAACAGCTGGAGGAGCACTAGCTTGGTAGCTCAGTAAGCTGGATCAATGCTTAATGTTAGCAGTACGTCCTACTAGCTTGGTAGCTCAGTAAGCTGGATCAATGCTTAATGTTAGCAGTACGTCCTACTAGCTTGGTAGCTCAGTAAGCTGGATCAATGCTTAATGTTAGCAGTACGTGCTTTCATTCTTCCGGATAATGGAAGGCCCTGACAACATCGGGGCCTGAGTCTCTGGGAGGTCCCTCCTCCACCCCTAACCCCCTGGATACCAATCCCCCCTACACTATGTGCTACCCAGGGGAGACAGTGCATCTTGCTGAGCATGGAGCCTGCCTTGCCTGGCAGACGCGGACGAACTCTTTGATCTTTCCCAGCAGATTTATGTCAATACCGTTTGAGTTTGAACTGCGCACGGCTGCGAACATAGGGCTCCCACAGAAAGAAGTACAGTGTATACACCAGAGGTGAAAAAAAAGTGGTCCGCCCGGGATTGGGTTATTGCTGAGGTGACAAATCAACTCAATCTCCCACAGGTCTAGGCTGGCCTAGTTCACCTCATCCAGACGGTAGTTCAACACTTTAATCTTACACTATATCCTCCTATTTATTATTTTTAAGTCTCTTTCGCAACACAGTTGCCCCGTAAGCCCTTTTGCTCCCCGGTCCCCCACCCGGCTCAGCAGCGGTGTTGTGCCCCTCATGCCCACCTCATATCCTCGTACATCAAAGAGGGGGCCCTGGCAGAGGGATTCGCCGCTGTTTTTGTGCCAATAATAAAAACAGGGCTTCCATAGGCGTCAACGCAGGGCAGCTGATCCTCGTGTGAGAGTGGTGCTGATGAGGCTGCTGATGTGGGCACCTGTTCCCGTAACACATCGCCGTCGGAAAGAAGGTGCGATTGAACTGCTTGCCTCATCTTTGCGAGACAAGTCACGGCCCTTAACGCAGGGTGTAAAGGACTGTATATTAAGATTGGAAGCTTCTCTGTTCTGCTCCGTCTTCCTTTGGTCCTTTATCGTGGCGCCAGAGGAGCTATGTTCTCATCAATAACAGAGCGCTGTCTGGCCCTCTCTAGACCCACCTAACTTTAATGAGAGCACGCTCATAAAGTGTCGACCCAAATGTATAGTTCGGAGGAGAAGGGTGGATCATAGAATAAAGATTTTACTCCTTGAGATAGTGTCTCATTTTTCACTCATGGGTCGTCTGCACCCCCCACCCACTTGGAGGAGGGGGGTGAAGGCACTGGGATTGCATCGTGTTCTTGCTGCGAAACCAGGAACTAAGGGTTAGTTTATGGGCAAATAGGGAAATGTAGGCAATTATACTTCACAGACTTCACATGGAATCAGACAACAAGAAAAGTTATGAAAAGTGATATTTTATTGTTCGATAATTTTTTTTTTCTTCATGCAGCACCATTCACGACAGCAGAAAACAGTGAACCGCAGAGAACTCCAAATCACAGACAAAGACAGTGTGTCTTGTACTGAGCGTACAAAAGGTCCAGTGCCTTTATTGCATAATCTCTGTTACGGTGCAGATTCACAGAGGGCGGGAAAAGGAACCCCTTTGGTCTATGATGGCCTCCCTATCCTCGGGCTCTGCTTATTTTGCACAAAAGATTAGAGTGGAAGAGACCTGCACCCCAAAAGCACCTCTTTAATGAGGTGAGGTGAGGCTCTAAAAATAGCCAGGGATCCTGGACAGAGCCGAGCTACGGCGTTCCGTCTGTTCCCTCAGGATGTTTTTGAAGTCTGGTACATTCCTCACACGCTTGGCCAGCCTGCATTTTTGCCTCTTCCCCTCTCTTATTTTCCCCCCTTCTGACTTCTCTCCTTGCCTTCGGAATATTTGAGAAGGACGCTTTGTCCCGTGTGCGGTAAGCTGGGGTTTTTGAAGCATCGTCTGGCAATGTTGGACTGCAGGTACTGGAGACAGCTGACTCACTTGAATAACCTGTCCTTGTTATTACCGATCGTTGTTCCTTTTGCATATTTGGGGTTCCATCGTTCATCAAAGTGGCACGTTCAATTTGACGATATACTCCCAAAAGTAATATGTTGCACCAAATACAGTCCCACACCTATTCTGAGAGCCGTGCAGAGTCGATATGTCTAATATCTAGCATCCAAAGTGAGGGGTTGGATTTTTTGTTAGGGTTAGGGTTAGGGTTAGGCTGTGGTAAACACTGATGTGTGTAGCGTTGGTGGCCCACTAGAGGGGAGATTGAGTGCGAGAGGGACGTCTGCTTCTCGTAGAACATGGCGCCTGTTCTCCTGCCTCGCCTGCTACAGACACAGACTCCAGTTTGCACCCGTACGCACGCACACACGGCACATGCACCGCACATGCACACACACATGCACACACACATGCACACACACATGCACACACACATGCACACACACATGCACAGCACATGCACACACACACGTACGTACTCACACAACAAGGAACCCTTTTATTTTTGATGCTCGTATAAGCAAATCGAAACACACACACACACACACACACACACACACACACACCCACTGGCACGGGTTGTTTCCCCGTCGGCCTGGTGGGTGGTGTTGCTGTCTTGAAGGCCGGTGAACCATAGACTGCCCTTCCTTTGGCTGTAGGGGCCATGGTATCCCTAACTGACCTCTCCTTCTATACATATCCCTCTGTGTTTAACTGGGCAGCGGAGCGGATGATCCAACCAGAATCTGGCCAGATCCTCTGAAACATTCAGATCCTTTTTCCTGTCCCACATTCCCAAGCCGGAGATTCCAGTAAACCTGTGTTTCATCAGCTGCATCCGACCACCTTCCCAAATCAGTGAATACCAGATTCACACTGACATGAAAATGGCTTTAAAACAATACTCGGTCACTGTTCCAGTTTAAATCCACCGGATTGAGTATTAACTCTCCTATCCAAAGTAAAACCATTCTAAATAATTAAAAGTCTACTTCCAGTAAAGTAAATACTTCCAGCTGAGAAAGCAAAAGAACGCATGGCCCATTATGTTGACTAATTCGCTGGCTATGCAGTCGTGTAAGTCCATGTCAACCCCACCCCAACACAGTGAAATAAGTATTTTCCCTCGGACGTGTGTCTCTGTTTTAGGGAGTCCGACAGAGTGCCTGCAATGCCTTTTATTTCTAAATCATATCAGTGAATTATGGCCCTCAGAATTCGCGGTCCATATTCCTGCGGGAGGATCCCAGCTCACTGGGTTACCATCGACGCCTCCACCCTGAGGTCGGAACGCCGCCCCGATGCCGTGGTCCAGCCTTCCCCTCAACCCCGTCCACTTCCATGGGAGGTGGCTGCTGACTCAGGGCCTGAGGAGGCCTCTCATTACGCTATCTGCCTCTCATTTTTATTGGGGAACAAGGAGAGGCGGGAAGAGAACATTTAAAACGCAGATTCAAAAAACCCAGCAAAGACATTATTAGTGACTCAGGAATGAGGCCGCAGCCGTGAAGAAAAAAAAAACCATGTGCTTGGCTCATCCAGACGGCGTTCATATCGACAGAGGGGTGGCCAAGGCCGCCAGCGCTCCCAAAGCAGGGAGAAGGGCAGGGCCGCTACACGCACCGGCGGTCGCTGGTCGGACAGAGTGGAACCAGGAGAGGGGGGGGGGGGCAGTGTAAGCATCATGAGCTGTGTGGAGCGACAACCCCGGGGCGGAGGGTGGGAGAGGGCACGGGCACTCGTTCGCCTTATCAAGGCCATGGCAGTCCGTAGGGTGTGTTGTCTTTGCAGACCAGAGAACACCGGTGTGGGGGCATCACACGCGGAGTTATACGCCTCAGCACCCGACGGACCAGTGCCTAGGAGGAGGGCTGAACTGCACTGCGCTGACCGAGGTGCTCGTCCACAACGCTGGCACCTGTAGTTAGTGTTGTGGCCACGGTGAGGATCGTAAAGGGTCCTCAAACTGTGATCCGATACCGTCCATAACCAAATGGACAACAGCCTTCCACATCTCCACTGCCTTGAGTCAGACGGGGACCCTCCTCCTGCGGGGACCCTCCTCCTCCGCCGCGTCCCGGTGGCCAGTGACACCGTGTGACCAAAGCTCACGTCAACAACGAAAGACGAGGAGCCCCGCGGCCGAGTGCACGGCCAGCTTCCGATGGACGGGACATGCCGAGGACAAGCCGGGCTGGGAGAGCGCTGGCTGGGGAGTCGGGAGAGGGTTGGAGGCAGCACGCCCAGAGGCTGGGCCAAGGGCCAAGCGCCCCCCCCCCCCTGGCCAAACAGAGTTACAAAACGAACTACACGAGGCCCCCGGGTCTCATGACTGCCTCTCAAACAGGCACACTGGGGTACAGGTGCAGAAACCCTCACATCCCCCCCCCCCCCCATAAGACACCTGCCACGCCAGTCCAGGCAGAAAACGCAATGTGAAAAGGCGTACATGGCCAGGAAGATGAACATGTTCAAAGAAAGGGCGCCAGTGCGGGCAGTGGGTTTGGGTGCTGTAACAGTCTGACCCCTCTGCTCATGTGACGCGGCACGTTCACGAGGCTAGAAGAACAGACGCGGACGGGAGGGCGGACATTTACGGGTGATCAGCGGGTATTTTACTGGAAACCACTTTTTTTCTCTCTTCCCCCGCCTTCACATTTTTCTCTCTGCTCTTGTTGTTATTACTTCAATTCGTTTTTGTTTTTTTTATCACAGTTTGCTGCCACTTACTGTTGTAAGCAGGGAAAGGGGAGTGAGGTCCGCAGTTTCCCTGCTCTCCACTTATGTAACTCCACGATGCGTGCCGGAGTGCACGTCCGAGCGCATGTTTGTTGGCATGTGCCTGTGCGTTTCTGTGTGAGTAACGTCAATAGCTGGAAGGACGGGGTCACCGTCGTTTGACATGGCCTGCTTGACTGATGGATTACTCTGTCACGTCAGTGCAGAGTGACGGGCGCCGGCTCCCATTCAGGTCCCGCCACCGTGCTAGCTTGGGATGGCGCATCTGCAACCCGGCGCGCTCTCTGGCAAAGTGTACACATTGTTCAATTAACCGCCGCGCTGCAACACAGGTGGTAGTCATTCAGCGCTTTGCTAAACGAGGAGAACTTTCAACCGAAGTCAAAGTTGTGGCAGCTGGTTTAAATCTGTCCGCGGTCAACTCCTCATTGTTGTTGATGGTTTGTTTTTTATTCAAAAAGCCCCGGGCCTACTAAATTTAGCGTCCATTAATAGCTTGCCGGCGGGACGGCTGTCTCCAAACAAAACCCTGAGTAATAGACAGCTGTTATGTCCTGTCTAAAAGCCCCACAGCTGTACAAATGGATGATCGAGTGTGTATTTGTTTGCAATGGAAAAAAAGGCCACCAGTAAGTCTCGAATTAACCAGGGTTTACAGGCAGGTGCATGACAAACATGAAACAGAAAAAGAGACCAATTACTACGCTCCAAGTTGCTTCCTCACGCTATAAAAGGTTTAATGTGAATGATGCCTCCGCCTCCGTCGTAGTGGGGTTACATAACCCTCCTGTGGGGCGCTGTGGTGAGCTAAGTAGGATGTAGCAGGTACAGTGTGTGCCCACCCATAAACAGATCCCAATTAGCGAGAAAAAAAAAACACGGAAAAAAACACTCTTTCTCTTTCTTATGAACACTATACACAAACGCAAGCAAGCACACAAACTATTAACGTCAATGTACACAAAATAAAATAAAAACAATATACAACCTCGTGCTTATTCATTTCGTTTTGTCAATCATGCGCTATACAAAGACTCAGTCTGGTCTACAATTAGTCACGGCTGGCTCTTACATGTACCAAGCCACTCTTTATAAGTAGCGAAATATGCTTGCAACCCTAATTATTTCTGGGTATAGAAAGGCAAGAGAACTAATAAAACAAACTAGAGAAAAAAAATTAGTAGACTGTAGGAATGTTCTTTACTGCAGCCGTGCTTCTCGTTCACTCCAGGAAGTGCCAGTCAAACCACAGGAATGTGAAGCACTACAGCAGACATGGTTTTCCACAAGAGAAAGTGAGGGAGAAAGGGGAGAAAGACAGAAAGAGGTTTTGTGTCTGTGTGTAGAGAGGAGAAAGAGGCAGACAGACAGACAGACAGACAGACAGACAGACAGACAGACAGACAGACAGACAGACAGACAGACAGGCAGGCAGGCAAGCAGTCAGACAGACAGGAAGAGGTTTTGTGTCTGTGTGTAAACGAGAGAAAGAGAGGAGAAAGAGGAAGACAGACAGACAGACGGACAGACGGACAGGCGGGGGGACAGGCAGGCAGACAGACAGACAGATAGACAGGAAGAGGTTTTGTGTCTGTGTGTAAACGAGAGAAAGAGAGGAGAAAGAGGAAGACAGACAGACAGACAGAGACAGACAGACAGACAGACAGACAGACAGACAGACAGACAGGCAGGTATGGCTGAAAAGAGACAATGTGGGCGGTAAGAAACACAAGCAAAAGGTTATTCCTTGTGTTATTAGCACAGGCGGACAACATTCCATCCAAAGTAGCCAACCAAAGAACATAGATATGTTTTTAATGAAAAGACCATATACCAGATACCAAGAGTATCATGCCCAAACTACAGAAATCATCCTACCAAAACATGACATTATATTAGAAGAGAAGCGAACGACAATTCCGAACAGTAACTAAAAAGCAATAATTGATTAGGAGTCCTGACAGTCAAAAGAAAAGCCCCTGAAGCCCTCCAAAAAAACCAAACCGGACACTTAACTGAAGAGAAAATGTCACGTGGTGGTCTGGTTCTTATCGCAGCGAGTTTGAGAGCATCTTTGCAGCCCGGCTGGCGGCTGTCTCTGACCGTGAAACCTCCCTCACAGCATCTGTTTCTCTACCGGGAGCATCCCCAAGGATGGGGATCACAATCATCATCAGACTGCTCGCCCGAGGTGCAGAGGGTTTCCTCTTCTTCATGTACCAGACGGTCACAGAAGAACATGGGACTAGGAGACGAGGTGCCATGGCAACTCAAACAACCAATGGGAATGGGAGAGGACCAAATCTATTTCCTAATCCAGCAACAAAAAGCAAACAAAAAAAAAACACGTTTTTATTCACCAAGCTTTCATAGGCGTTTGACAAATTAGTTAAACATCCAGCGCTCCAACTGAAGCACGTCCACCTTGTTTAACTGAAACCACCGGGCCACATGCCTCTCCAGACACTCCGTATAGGATGCTTTGTTGAACTTGAAAGTGTACTTTAGGACAGCATATGTTCTAAAAAGGGTTCAGGGAGCTCAGCAGAGATTCTCCCTGCAGGCCGGCTGGAGACAGCCCAGTGTATGGACGCCAAGTACCAGGGACCGCGTCCATGGTGGCGGGAGAAGGAGGCTGTTTTGACTGCTGCAGAACTGGCCGAGGGTTCAGCGTCCGCTTGGGCTTCAAACTGGAACGAGTCAAGACGGAAATACCACGGGCACAGCGAAAGGGCAGGCAGGCTCGGGGGTGGGCCTCAACTAAACTGGCTGGAGTGTGTGTATGTGTGTGTGTGTGTGTGTGTGTGTGTGTGTTCTGATGGAACACTAAGGGGATAGGGCTGGAGTGTGTGGCTGTGTGTGTGTGTGTGTGTGTGTGTGTGTGTGTGTGTGTGTGTGTGTGTGTGTGTGTTTGAACGTGTGTTCTAGGGGGAACGGGTGTCGGACAGCGCGTGCTGCTATAAGCTGACAGCCTTCAAGGACGAAGGAGGGGATTTTTTCGACCCAAATCCCACAGGTGCTCCGCGGAGGCAGGGGTGGCATATCACATTGCCCTCCCGCCCCTCTCCCTTCTCCCAGTTTCCTCCAAGCGCAGCGTTCACACACCCAGACCGGAGAGGCCCTTGAAGGCCTTCCAGCTTCAACATTTGGCCCGTCTGGAAGGAATTAAAGCGGGGGGAAAGGTGGATGAGGTGGTCGGACCAATTTTCCCAGAGTCAGGGAGACACACCCAAACTCCTGCACCAGCGGTGCCTAACGTTCTCTCTCCGCAATCCCCCTGTGATACCATTCCATCTCATTTAGTCGCTTTTCAACATCACGCCATCTCCTCTGGGCTCCTGACGCGAGGCTCTTTCCCTGGTAACTTGACCTGCTAGACTGACTTATCATCACCTATCATGTGTGCAATTACTCTCGACAAGAGCTCCTTTTCATCAATAGTTCCAACAGGAGTTCATTTTCATCAATAGTTCCAACAGGAGTTCATTTTCATCAATAGTTCCAACAGGAGTTCATTTTCATCAATAGTTCCAACAGGAGTTCATTCAAATTTGGCAAATTCCAGCTGAAAATATGCCTCTAATAACATTCCGTCTGGGATTGTGACTAGGACTCTGTCTGGAAGGAGAGCTATGGCTGTCTTGGAGCAGGACTCCGGGAATCGGACCACTCTGTCCGGAGGTGGAACAAGCAGTCTGGGAGTAGGACTAGCAGTCTGGGAGTAGGACTAGCAGTCTGGGAGTGGGACTATCAGTCTAGGACTAGGACCATTAGTCTAGCACTAGGACTATTAGGACTATCAGTCTAGGAATAGGGCTAACAACCTGGGAGTAGGACTATCAGTCTGGGAGTAGGACTATTAGTCTATCAGTAGACTATCAGTCTGGGAGTAGGACTATCAGTCTGGGAGTAGGACTATCTATAGGAGTAGGACTATCAGTCTGGGAGTAGGACTATCAATCTGGGCGTAGGACTATCTATAGGAGTAGGACTCTGTCCGGGACTGGGCCTGGGAGATAGTTGCTCCAGCTCCATTACAATGAGCCTCTCTCCAAGCCCCAGTGGAGCTCCAACTGTGGGGGTAAGAATATCCCTGGCAGAGGCCAGCTGGCCCCGGCTCCATCATCCACACTGCCAGATAAGATCCAGAGCATTTGATGTATGCACTTCAGCACGGTAGGCCTCTCCTCCGACGCTCATAATGAACTCTCTCGCTTCTCTCCTTCCACGGCTAATCCCCCCTTTTGTTTGTCCAGCTCTCTTGCCTTTTGGACTCTGGCCTTCCAGTGGTACTGCCATCCCGCGGTAATATTTTCGCCCACCAGAATAGTTGTCACCAGCTGTGAGGGTCTGGCAGCCGCCGCGATGCGCCACTCATGGCTTGTTGACACAAGCAGCCAATGGAAAAATCAAGCTGGCTGTTGACACTTCGATAGGCCAAGCTCTGTGGGTTAGACGGCAGTCAGGACCACACAGAGTCGCCCAAAGGCCTCAGGGATAGTGGCAAACCCAGATCCCAGATCTTTGTGATAAGGTTTTTAACCAATAGAAGAGAGGTAAACAAAGCTCAGTGTTACCGCCGGCATGATTGTTATGGCTTGGAATGCCAAACCTCTGCCTGCGTTTGCCTTATGGATGGCGGTGTCCTCGGAGATACATCGATAGACCGTGAAACGTGAAACGAAACGAAACAGGAATTGTCGCCCAGAGAGCCCTCGTTTCACATTCTGTGCTCGAGGACTTGAGCCTCATTAAAACAGCGAGCGGAACAAGCAGGAAGGATGGAGCTTTCATATAACCATGCATCACTATACTCTAGTCGTAAACGCTGGGGTGTATTTCACGTACTTTTACCTTTTACACGACAGTCTAACAACAGGGCTGGTGAGCGGGACCCCATGGGACCCATAAGGGGGGTGGGGGGGATACGTCTTAGAATGCCTTCAACCACAGACACGTCCCCTCAAGGTTTAGGCCAAGACGGGGAGCCGTCAAACGGGCGAATTCCCAACCCGCGCCTTCCATGGCGGGGAGGTCTGTCAGCACTCCACAGAACAGCCCTGCCCTTTCCCCTTTGGATCTATTTCTGGAGCGGAGGACGATTCTTTCGGGAATCTCCTGCCTCCTTCGCTGTCTGTTCTGTTGCGGGAAGGTCCTTCTTTCTCGGGATTCCCAGACGCACGTCAAGAGGCCCGACTAGCATCTTCGGCCAGAGGGAGAGCGTCGCTGGAGAGGAGGCAGGAGGAGAGGATGTTAAGTGCATCCACATGGGAAATCACAGGACCTTTTCTCCATGCCCCTGGTTATCCTACAGACCCATGGGGACCCGCGGATGGGTCACAGCAGCTTTGAAAGATGCACGCATTCTTTAAACCCAGTCCCCCTCCAGCCTCCTGAGTGATCCGATCCATGCAACGAGGATCCCGACCCCCCCTTCCCCCGAAGGTCTCTGGAGGAGAGAAGCTCTGCTTGGCTTTTTCAGGTCCACGTTGAACGTCCCATTATTCTTCCCGTAAGGTGTCCCCCCCCCCCCCCCGCCAGACTGGGGTGATGGATGGACCCGGGTCCGGAGTTCCAGTCTGGCAGCAGGGGGGTGGGAGAGACACGGAGCTGGGAGCCGCGGATTGTGTTTTGGTTCCAGATGGACGGCTTCACGCTCCGTCTGTCGGCCTGTCGGGCAGAGAAACCATGTGTGTGACGGAACCTGGAGCCGGGCCCGGGTTCATCGCGGCTCTACCCCGGCAAGGACGATCTCACCTCGGTGGGGAATGATTTAGCGGGGAGCCCTGGCCTCCGCGAGCGCACGCCTCCACGGACCGTCCCCTCTGTCGCTGTGGCGCACCGTCGGCCCCACCAAACCCCCCCTCCAGGCGCCGGGCACGTGGAATGATTTAGCAGGTTGGGCAAACACACCTCGCCTCGCCGGGTCTCCACTGGTGGCGTGTGTGTTTTCACAGTAAAGCGAGTACAGTGGAGGACCTGTTGGGGATTGGAAGGGGCGAGGGATCGCAGACGTGCGGGTGGGAGCCGGGGTCGAGGGTCACACGAAGATGGTGTGAGGGATGAAATAACCAGGGCTCTCTCCCCCCACCCACCCACCCCCGTGAGTGTCAACTACCCACGATTTCCTCTCGTTTCATTGTTCCCATCATACTAGGCCACTGGGAGAGATGGATGATAGCCCGGCGTGGCTCAAATAGCTACTTCCTCAAGGGGGAACCCTGGCATCTGGACCACGTTAGGGGGAAGCTATGTTGATCCAGCGTGGAGAACACGGCGGAAAGAAACATGGCGAGTGACCCCGAGCTGGTGGACGAGAGCGCGAGCCGCCAGGGCGAAGGGAGCCCGGGGGATCCGTCTGCCCGCCAGCTCCCCTGCCAAGGGCTTATTAGGGGCTGGACATTGTTTCCAGAGTGGTGTGAGAAAGCGCGGGGGCGAAGGGCAGGGGAATGGGGTCAGGGCAGGGGAATGGTGGAGGAGACGCTCCAGACAATAGCACCGCCACCCACTGTGGTGGGGGGGGGTGGGGTGGGGGGGGGGGGGGGGGTGTTAGCGGGGGTACAGTTGATCTCTCTCGTCTCCACGCTTGCTGTCACTGGAAACACTGACGGTGTTGGCGGAGCCCCCGGGCTGGGAGACAGGAATAAGAGAGCTCCTGACAGAGAGGGGTGCCAGGTGGCAAAGCATGGCAAAGATGTATCTCTGCCATGCTTTGTGGACCTGCTCCACAAGGTCAACGCTGGAGAAACATGGACGTTTTTCAGAGAGGACTTTAGAGCAAATGTGTTCTCAAAAGTACACAAGAGCTTTGTTTAAATTATGTATGCATGTGTCCTACTTTCAAGGATGCTGTTCTTAGATATTAGTTGCATAATATTGGATTAAACTATTAAGAAGCTCTGTGGTTCTTGCCCCAGTCCTCTCTGAGTGGGTTTCTCAACTATTTTCATATTTTCTATTTTACTTTTATATTTATCTGTATTTATCTATGTTACATTTTTATCAAGTCACATTGAAATGACACAAAAAGGAGAAAAGAAAGATTGCATGAAAAATACCAACCGGGAAGCTTCAAATTACCCAAGGATCATTAAAATAACACCATACGGACGTGGTGCCACTTCAATCATGTCTTTTGAATAGATAGTACTCTAAAACCGATTTGAATCTGAATCATCCGCACTTAAAGGGGCAACAAGGAAATCCTCATACTGAAAGAAGGTTGTTTTGCGTGTGATAGAAGTGTAGATGTTAAGGTGTCTTGAGTTAAGGGAAACTGAGATGCTGAAATCTGTCCAGCTCTGTGGAATTTTCTCTCGAGAGCCTGGGTGGAGTTGATGACAGAACTTCACAGCAGAATGTAAAATGAAACTTTTAGCCCCTGTTCCCCGTGAAGAAAGAGAACCTGCTCATTGTGTCATTTACAAAGTAGCCAGAGAGTCCCACCATAGAGTACCACCCAGCGATGCTCTTCAGTGTACATGTCCGCAGGGAAGCAAGCATTCATTAAGGGGGATGTTCACTTATTTTAATAACTTTATTTGCACAAGGCTGAAGCAGGAGTTCCAAACGTTGCGTGACCACATAGTGCAGTTGACTAGTGGACTCGTGGGCGTTGGTTGGGTTCGGGTTAGGGTTAGGGTTAGGGGGTTAGTGCAGTTGACTAGTGGACTCGTGGGGGTTGGTTGGTTGGTTTAGGGTTAGGGTTAGGGTTAGGGGGTTAGTGCAGTTGACTAGTGGACTCGTGGGGGTTGGTTGGGTTAGGGTTAGGGTTAGGGGGTTAGTGCAGTTGACTAGTGGACTTGTGGGCGTTGGTTGGGTTAGGGTTAGGGGGTTAGTGCAGTTGACTAGTGGACTCATGGGGGTTGGTTGGTTTAGGGTTAGGGTTAGGGGGTTAGTGCAGTTGACTAGTGGACTTGTGGGCGTTGGTTGGGTTAGGGTTAGGGGGTTAGTGCAGTTGACTAGTGGACTCATGGGGGTTGGTTGGATTAGGGTTAGGGGGTTAGTGCAGTTGACTAGTGGAATTGTGGGCGTTGGTTGGGTTAGGGTTAGGGGGTTAGTGCAGTTGACTAGTGGACTCGTGGGCGTTGGTTGGGTTAGGGTTAGGGTTAGGAGGTTACTGCAGTTGACTGGTGGACTCATGGGCGTTGGTTGCCTTGTTAAGTCTTCAGCCAGGCCCGGTTTGCGCTGATCTGAGCCGCTGGTGTTGACATGGGGCACCTGGGGGCCCAGGGCCACTGCCCCGCTCTGCCATTGCTAAGCGTGACCGACATCTGCAACTCATTGCGCCCCCCCTAATTATCCTGGGGTGAACCTCATGGAAAATGCGACACAAGCCGTCGGAATGTAAACACAGCCCAACGGGAACGCCCATCCATACTCTTTGTTCTAGGGAGCCGTTAAGAATCCACTTTCTGGGGGTTGTTGTCGGTCACGTATTATGGGATGTTGGTTTTGGCACGAGTCCTTCTTCGTGCTGTGTGCGTGCGATTGGTTTGGTTGTACCAATACCAGGATTCTGCGAGCTGTGCCTTTCAGCTGGTGCCAACCCTCTCCTGCTTCACTGTGACTGGGTAGACTTGATGTGCCACTCTGGGATGGAAAGCATATTCCTCCTTGTTTTCGTAGGGGGTTTTTCAGCACAGTGCACAGAGTGCAAACTCGGGCACAATATCACAATTCTCAAAACCTACCGGACAGTTATCGGCCTGCCCCAAAGAAACACCTTCTTTCCCAGCAAAAGCTGCTGTTATCTAAACCATCGCCTGGTACTTCCCGGCATCCAAAAACCGACTGTTCGGCAGCTATATGCACCAGACAGCAATTGCAAATCGCTGAAGTAATTATGTTGAGTCAACAGGTCTGGAGAAGCCGTCAGATCCCAGTGGCTAACACGACAGTGCACGGCGTACTGTGGTGCAGCCCAGGACAGTGCACGGTGTACTGTGGTGCAGCCCAGGACAGTGCACGTGCCAGAGCATGTACAGCACCACATGTTCTCAACGCTGAAAACGTACACAGTGGGAAACAAAGTCTGCAAAAGACTTCTTGGGTCAGGTAACCCGCTGGGTCCGGGCTGTGTTATGGATGCAATGTAATGCAACCCCTAGATATGGCCCCATGAAAGTAAGCTTCATTTTGGCCACAATTACATTTTGAAATGTGGAGGATAAAATAAGTGTGTTTGCGTCAAATACATTGATGAGGACTCCATTATGATAGTAGAAAGTGTTTTATATCAGTTAATGTAATGCCTTGTAGGCAAATCAAAACACCGAGCTGCTCCTAAAAGCTGAAATGACAGCTTGTGTATTGTGTTTTATGTTTTACATTTCTGTGTATGTAAAATTTGAGTTCCAGATTTTGAAGTGGTGAGATGGGAGTAGTTCAGCAGCTGGATTTAATTCGAGCCTGGCCGCTTGTCGAGGGCTTTGCCTCGCCACCACTCTCTGTGTTGCACTGGGAGAACCGTGTCTCTAGGAAATACAGCGTTCTGTTCCGAGTCAGTCATCTACCCCTTTAACTTAACAAGACAGCCAGCGAAAGAAGTCGCCCAACACAGGACACCGAAAACGTGTGCGAGTCACAGCCAAGACATGTGAGATCCCTGGAGGGCTGGATGGCTGGAGGTTCCTTTCCATTCTCTTTCATCTTCCTTCTCACGCAGGCCTAGCTCCAGTGAGGCGCTGCCATTAGCTGCCATCGAGTACAGGCCAAAACGAGTCCGACTAATACGTGAAAATACTGCAACAAATCAAACGGTGAAGAAACAAATCCGCTCGGTCTTACATAACTGGTGAGGTTTCTGGTAAACGTAGGCACAAATCATAAGAACATGGCTGTGAAATGGTGTTTTGGGTAACAAGACACGCTAAGGAGGAGGACGGACATTTAAGAAACAGTCGACGGTGGTAGGTTGATGAAGTTTCAACGCGTGTTCTACACAACGTGTTGTACCTTTTCCATCCTATACGTTAAACTGACACCTTCATGAGAGGCAAAATGGTTCCCAGACCAGGATGTGACATCATGCAGCCATACCACGGGGCTCCGCGGCAACGCCCCGGCCATTTCCCGCAAGCCATTCACACACCTTCCCAAAGTGAAAAGGTCCAACGGGATATGCGTCCTAATTAGGGAAAGCAAACAGCTTTCCCTCTCCATGGGATGACTGCTGTAGGCCTTCCACTTGCACCACTTCTGAGAGAAAGGTGCCCCTCCATTTCTACCCTGCGTCTTCAAGGGTTAAAGCAGGGCTAATCTCTCAAAACCAGGTCACATACGCTACTATGATTGAAATCAAGTCTTCGCCAATTTGATGACTTGCACATAGACACAGTGTGCTTGGCACCTCTTGATAGACTGAGGGAAAAGTAGGGATGTTGGCCCTTCTGTTAGAACACACCGGCCCGGACCAAGGTCTTAGCAGCAAAACGATGCTCTATGAAAATGTTTTCATTGGATTGCTAATAGTGTGTGGGACTCCTTATTTACAGTTATGTGCACCACCAACACGTCAATATTTGCGGAGGGGAAATCCTGCCAAAGAAGCATTCTCAATACATACTGCATTCCTGCAGTCAGTAGGGGCAAAGATCGAGGCACTGCCAAGAGGTTTGAGAGGGCTCACAAGCACCTTTTCAGCCAGTCTTTGCACAATAAACTAGAATAACTTTATTTAACCAGGTAAGTCAGCTGAGAACGGATTCTCTTTTAGTGACGACCTGGTCCAAGAGGCATGTCTTGCATGTCTCCATGTACACACTCCAATGCCTTTGTAAGGAGTGTCAAAGACTTGGTTGATTTTCATATCATATCCAGCCCACTTTGGAACATTTTACAGTCAACATGGTTAATAAACATGACGTTCTTCCTCATGTGAGCTGGAAATGATCCACGCTGAACACTGGTGATAAATACATGGTCTGGGCACATAATACTGCAAGTAGGTAAGCTTAAGCCCACCATGGTGGTGATTGGCGCAAACCGTTGACTTGAAATGTTTGGAAATGCAGAGAGCTAAGATATGAAGGTTCTAAGTACACAAGCGTGGGAGCGTATGGGGATGGGAGTACACACATCGACACTACTTGAAGTCAGTCTGTATACTGTACCTACACACCGTACATAGAGCAAGTTACTCAATACCCTGAGTGATACTGCCATCTGCTGGTGTGTGTCTTTCTCAACATGCAGGAGTGTACATTCGCGTATTGGAGAATTGTTGGGGTAGAAACATTGAAAAAGCCCAAAAACTTAGTTTGGAGAAATTGATTTATTTATGCATTCTAATTATAGTAATATAAATCAATACAAAACAGGTAGACAATAACTTATTGTTTTAAAACTGGTAGTATTTTACAGATTCTCATAATGTTCATTCCGGTGTATAATCCAGGATTTTGTACTTTATACAAAAAAAATGTGAACAATTTCATTCAACAGCACTTTTAGTTTCCGCTTGACCACTACGTCACCACAACATACATCCCATAACAGCTATGTTGGCGTCAAGGCGAGGAACCGTGAGGGGAAAAAGGAGCATATGCCATACTACAGGAAGTCGTTGTTGCCACTGGCAACAGCGTTGAATTCAGAGTGTCATAAGCTCACCCCGCCAGAGCAAGGCCGGGATTATAACTTTAATAGCGTGGCACGTGACAGTTTGCACCCATGAGGTGCCTGAAATGCACAGGTTAACCCGACGCCCCCCAACCCACCCCCACCCCCAAAATGTATTTCCAGACCCCAACACCGAGATGAATTTACACTAGGAACAGAAAGGCTTGTGTTTCTTCATTCTCGTCTCCCTGTTTTTAAATCATTTACCATCATTATATTTAATAGAGATTATGACAAACAATGATTAGAATGAACAAAAAGGCAATAAATGCTAATATTAGTGCAGTAAATAGGTGAGAAATAAAACAAATTCATAATACTCATGACTCCCCCGCCCAATCCTTAGCCTCCACAAACTCATGTGAGTGAATATAAATATAATTTCTGTGTTCGGGACAATTTACAGTAGAGGTAAATTCAGCTCAAGTCACCTTACACACCGCTCTGCCACATCTCCATTTCAATTCAGCCAGCCCCAAATGGACGATCCTCTCTCAAAGATCTCGAGAGGATCCCGAGCCAGCATGTAAGGTTGGGGGGGGGCACAAGGAAATAAATAAAGAAGCCGTCTTCAGAGGAGGGCTCCCGTCACTTGGCTGCTTGCCAGATGATGATCGCCAGGACGACCAGCACAACGGACCCCACCATGGCCAGGATGCACATCTTCTTGCGGGACTTTTGCTGCAGAGGAAAAGGCCAAGCAGAGACACAGGGTGGAACGTGGGACGCTGGTGGGAGCGGGCATCAGGGGGGGGGGGGGCGTTGCTGCCTTTCACTGCTGGCCGTCGCTCGAAGTCGCTTACCTGGTAAATGGCCGCTCTCTGAAGCTGCTCCGCCCCTCGCTCCACATGGACTTCAGCATTCTCCACGTTGGCCTCAATGCTGTCTGTGCAGGGCAAACAGAGTTCAATGCAGGGCAAACAGAGTTCAATGCAGGGCAAACAGAGTTCAATGCAGGGCAAACAGAGTTCAATGCAGGGCAAACAGAGTTCAATGCAGGGCAAACAGAGTTCCAAGGTCAATCAGATTCATGCAACGGATTACAAAGATATGCCAGTGTCATAAAAAAGACATTGGCCTCAATGCTGTCTGTCGGGCAAAAAGAGTTCCATGGCCAATCGGATTCATTCAACGGATTACCGCCACATGCCAGTGTCATACAAAGGACTATTAAACTGTTTCTCAGGCACTCAATGAAATACGTGCTTCAGAGTTGAAACTGTGTTAGCGAGCAGACTCACCAATCATTTCTCCTTGGTCATGGATCATCACTGCCAAGTCCTTAAAGATCTGATTTACATCTAAAATGTCGGACTGAATCAAACACAAAAGCAAACTCAATGACTTATCAAGCGCGGCATTTGAATTTCTCCGGAGCAGATAAAAGAGTCCCTGAAAATACAACTGCAGCTGGATTTCAGTTGTGAGCTGTGGGCCTAGTGGAACGCTAGGAGCCCTAATTGAGGTTGGCCTAAGAATGCTTGGGCCTAATAAGACTCACTTTAACACTTTACTCTTGAGGGAACAGACCAGCCCTCATCCACAAATCACAGTCATCCCTTTCTTAACAGCCAATGTAAGTACAACGTGAGGGGTTTTGATATTCATATTTAGCCAATAAAGTTTTGTTGAAGACTTACCTCCAGCTGTCTGATGTTGGTCTCT
Organism: Aplochiton taeniatus; assembly: GCA_017639675.1. Taxonomy (NCBI): domain Eukaryota; kingdom Metazoa; phylum Chordata; class Actinopteri; order Galaxiiformes; family Galaxiidae; genus Aplochiton; species Aplochiton taeniatus. The sequence goes on along the minus strand of CM030182.1, from coordinate 1,947,350 downwards.
CTCTCCTTGATGAGCTCCAGGTCCTCCTCAGTTATGGCCGCCTCCTCTGTTTGGGTGGTTGTCTGACCCCAGTCTTCTTGGCTTTAGACAAAACGCAAATAAAAAAACTGCCTTGCATACGACATGACGTTTTACTACAAGGAGTCGGGCTATTGGAAACACAATATCAATACAATATCTTGGGTGAAATAATGTGCACATACTTATCAAAAGACACAAGCTGTTCATCATGGGTGCCATCTTCAGCCTAAAAGAAAAGGGAACCAAACCATGGCGGACATGCATCAATGCATATGCTGCGCTAGGGTGACTTTCCTGTCATCAGGAGAGGACAAGACATCCAGATCAGCTTATTCAGTCCTGCCTCTCTATTCGCGACACACGACTTTAAAGTGAAAACGCATTAGGCATTCAGTACCTATTCAGTACCCTATAGCTGCCAAACGACTTGCTTTGTGACAAGGTTCCTGACGTCCAATGCACATGGAACCAGCTGTCTGCCTGACTTAAAAAGTCACTCAGCATTGGTTCTATTTGAACACTCCAAAAAACAATATGACTTTTAATTCTCTCTTTTGAAAACTAAGCTAAAGCATTCTTGTTACATAACTTTATGATTGAATGAATGATTTGGCAAGTGTTCCATGTTCCATTGTAAAGGTATTATTTTGTCGTTCTACATTGAAGACCTTACTGAGAGGCGAGACCCAGCTCTGGCCCGGGCCACAGACTCCTTTTCCTTTTCTGCCGCCCGACGCTGCACAGCCTGAAAGTTGTTGAGTGCAGCCGAGAAGTCACTCATCAGCCGGTCTTTCTGAATCTTCTGCTGCCTCTGGGTGGGATAATAGAAGACAGGGGAAAGGGAGAGGTAAAGCAGGAAAATGTTTCTCGAATTGCAAAACATCACGGCCAACATGTTCTTCACACCTTGTTATGCCACTATGAGTCATAACCTTATGGACATAAACACACTCAATGTTACTTACCTGCTCTGATGGTGAGGAAGGAAATGACTGGGAACCCAAGTCTTTCAAGTGCTTGTTGGTCTCTTTGGCCAGCTGGTTGGTATAGTGCTGTATTTGCTGGCTAGAAAGGGTTACATCCAGATACAAAGATAAGGAGCTGACTTATTAACTAGGAGATAGTTGAATCAATCAGGCTACAGATACACAAAGAAAAGGGTTTCATAGCCGGGCCATTACACAGGAGGGTGATGGAAAACTTACAGACGGTCCTGCAGCTCACTGGTGTCCTGGCTTGTCCCTAGCTGGTTCACCATGCTTTTAATCTGGGCAGCTGTTGGGTGAGCAAACAGTAGCCAAATGTAGTGCACATGAAACATTTGATATCTGAAAGTATTTCGGTGATAAATGGCTACTTACTGTTCTGCGTAATCTTCTGGATGTTGGAACTGCATGTCTGGATCAGGGTGTTGACGTCTCTAGGCATTGTACGAGAACTATCTGGTTTACCGTACGACATTGTTGAAGTTGTTGTCACAAGCTCTTCGTTGAAGTCAGGGGCCTAGTGAAAATAACTGGTTTCGAAAGGAAGGCTCTAGTTGAGAAAAGGGGAAATGTCACTGTTGGCTCTTTACACTATAAACAAGCCAAAATGTTCTCTTTATTTTCATGACAGCGCCATTTACAGGGAGGGGTATTTGTAAGTAGGAAAGCAACGTTTTTAAACAGGCCATACGTTAAACATACTACAACTAGCATTGGGAAACGTAACTGTCTTCTTAATTATGCACTCAAAGTACTAACGTTACTACTAGCAATGCGAGGCAAACTCGTGGATAACCGTAGCTAACATTTGCTGGACAGATGATTAAAAAAACATCTGTAACGTTAACTAGCTGGATGTCTCCTCGGCATGCCAACATGTATTTTAATTCCACTGATGATTTTACAGTTTCAGAATAAACAATCAATCTCTTCTTTATTTTGGTCAGGAAATCTGCTAAACCCAAACTGTTTGAAGGTAAATTGGCTAGCTGGTTAAGATTAGCTAGTTAGGTAGCTCAATTACTCACAACACAGGCTAGGTATAGATGGCTAGCTTAACAGTATATTTTGCTAACTTCACAGCTACAGTGACCGTCCAAAAAGACTGAAATGGCTTGTGTACATTTCTATCAGCATATAAAAGCTACTTTAAGACAAATATCGATAATCATACCCGTTTAATCCCCCCAAAATGCGACTGGCTTCACTGATGTTGGTCCTTTCTTGAAAAAAATATATTGCTAACCTTGCTTAGCTCGTTAGCCTTCCTGTCTGAAAATGACGTCGTTGTGTGAGGTCGTACACAACAGGAAGGGGCATTGTTAATAGGCCTAGATACAGTCAACGCCTATATCATAAACAAATGTCACTTTTATTATTTTTCTGTTTAAATATGAATACTTGACTACTAAAGTAAATTGGTTACACGCAAACACAACAATTTTTTATGTTTTATTCAGCTGTGGCAGAATTACAAAACTGATATATCAAACTTTGCACATACTGATATATAAAAGCTAGATGATTATGATGACTATTGTGTCTATCAACGGTTTCACTGAAACAAAGAATCTCTGCCTCTGGCAGCCATGCCATGTGTCGTTTCCTCTCGATGCTGGAAGGCCTTGTGACTGTCATGTGGTTCACTGCTCAATGAGGACTATTAGACTGCTGGTTTCTCAAAAATACAAACTCAAGAGACTGCAGATAGGATATCTCTTATGAAATAAAATCATATCATGAAATGACACGTTTATTCTGCCACAGAAAAAAATAGCACTGACACAAATCTGAGGAATAAAAAGCTCAAATGTAATCTTCAAGAGATAAAAAAAATCATAACATGGTTTACATTTTCTTGGGGCCATACAAATCTATTTGCCTCAATTGGCTGACTAAGGTATTTGTACTGAATAAATTATATTTGAAATATGGTTTAATTACAAAGCTGCCCGTGTGAAACTGAATTTCGATTTCTGAAACAGGAAAAAAAAAGTCTCATGTGCAGCTTATCCTTAAAACAAATTTTGGGTTTCCAGATCTTATGTTTAAAATAAATGAAAACATTATTTGGTAGAGAATTGGCCGATACAACATCATGGTGGTCATACCAGTCTTGAAATGATGAATGCCACAAGGTCAAAAAAAATACTACACTTAAATCAAATAAAGAGGCATATCCAAATTGAATTTTATATTTAAAAAGTGTCCAATAGAAGTCTCAACAGTAAACGGGTTCAGGTAAGCTTGAAGTCGCTCCAAAAGCTTGTTCTGTAGATGGCTCTAATGGCTGCCAATGACACTCAATAAGAGCATCATACAGTTCCTCACTATGCTCCATAAACTCCCTATTGGCCTCCACCACATCCAGCTCTGGGTTGGGATCTGCAACAGATTAAGTAACAGTTTATATTCAACCCCTATAACTAATTTCATTCCAATGGGCCACTAAGCCTAATTATTGTGACAATCAGCCATAAGATATCAGTACTCAGAAATGCTCATAAAAATATTCAGAAGGCAAAATACCAACCTTCTAGACCGTCATCCTCCACTGCAACTTCATTTTCCTTAAAAAAATAAAAAAAAAGTCAATATCATTTAAATAATTCTTATAACAAAGCCGATCGAAAATCTAGGGCAAAAAGGACAAAGCAATAAGTCCAAATAGTTGTGGAAGTAAATCAGGGAGTAAACACACCTGGGCAGGATACTGTGAGTAATCACACTGGTTGTAAACATACCTGGGCAGGATACTGTGAGTAATCATACTGGTTGTAGTTGTAGCCATAGCTGCTTCCATTCTGGTCATATCCCCAACCAGAGTAGTAATCCGAGTACGGCTGTTGCTGGTTATATTGTTGGTAGTTGCCCCGGTATCCCCCCGATTGTGGATGCCATGCTCTGTTCTCAGACTGATGTTGCCTGTTCCTAGAAGGTGGCACAGGGAAGTACACTGGAGATGAGGCGAGAAGTTTATGCACTTCTATATACATTATGCCCGTAAAATATTAAGACTACACAAAATGCAACTTGACAGGGAATAGACAAAATTCATGCAGTTTGAAGAACCCACTTGTTAGCAGCTAGGCTTAGCCGAAGTGGTTTGCCTCCGAGGCCTACAGCACCCTGGCACTCATCCAGGGCTCGTTTCTGCAGTCGCTGGTCTGGGAACTGAACGAAGCCACAACCCCTAGGAAACAGAACGGGTCTGTCATATTCTAGGGATTTAAACAATACGTTGTTCACACAATCTTACATGGAGAACTCATCTTAATTCAGCTTTCAGTTACGTTGGGCTATAGTTATTTCTTGCCCCGCCCTTCCTATGCCAAAATAGAACCGAATTAAAAACATTTTGTCATGAAGGCAAAATCTACCAATAACATTACAAAGTTAGCTGATCAAATCCAAATTATCTGGGCAAAGCAATACTTTTCTGCACTTAAATGCGTGCATGGGAAAATAAACAAAGTTTCAAAATTCGATTAGACTTAGCGAAGCCAAAAGTAAGAGGGAAGTTTTGAAGTTTTTCTAACTCACTTTGAGTTGCCTGTGCTGTCCAGCACCACCTTGCCGCCACGGCAGGAGGGATAGCGATTATAGAAGAACTCATAAAGCATGCCGTCGTCAACCTCTGGAGTGAGATCTCCAACAAACAGAGAGAACATTGGTCTGCCACACCCACACACCCACACACAAATGAGGAGCTGTTAGCACAGATGTTACACAGTTGAGGGTGGATCTGCATGGTAATATGCAGCAGGTAGATAACTCCCACCATTAAGTTTGTACAGTGCAGTAAATATCACTTATAAAATGACACAAAAAGGGACATCTGGCAATTGTAGGGATATAATGAAAGTATGATGTGAGGTTTAACAACCCTTTCCTGTCTACTTGGTGCATTATTAAGCTAACTGTCTACACGTACCTAAAGCAAACAAGCTAATTTGAAAGAGGTAAAGGACCCCAGAGCATCATTAATGAATGACCGCACACTTGAAGACATACCCGCTTTCTCCTTGCTTTCCAAAGGTGGCTCGGTTCAACTTGAATCTTCTGGGCTGTGAAAAACCAACGAAAAAGACTGATTACTTTAATGGTTAAATCAAAACGTGGGCCTTTTACTCAAAAGGTGTTCCAGAACAATCTCCAATATTGAATTCTGATTGTTTGACCCAAGTCAGACCAGGTTGATTACATTATAAGTTAGAATGAAAAAAATAATGTTTACCGGATTGGCACCTGGTAGTGTTTTTCCATTGACTTTGCGGAGACATCTCTCTGCTGTGGCCTCATCTGCTAGTTCAACAAAGCAGTAGCCCAGAGCACCACTGAAGAGATGACAGAGGACATTATGTTTGGAACACTAGTAGCTGGGGTTTACAAATGACCGAATATGAAATTTGAATGAAGGTGACGTTGTCGGTGGATGGGCTTGCAAAGTAACGTTACAGTACTTTTCGGGAACCAACCCTGTCATCTTGTTCCTTATAATTCGTACACTGACCACCTGTTCCCCCATGGTCCCAAAAGCACGGGTTATGAACTTCTCGTCCATGTAGGGCTCCAACTGTATAGTTAAGTAAACAAGAGAAAATAATAAGTCATGTTTGAAACTTAAGCAACCTTTTGTGACGCCTACATTTTCCCCATATAGAGCAAATTGGTTAAAATCCGATGTAGCTGGCTATCGTTTCACTACAAGGCTATTAACTACAAACCATAACAACTTTTGCAAAGCCATAGATATCTAATGATGCAGCAACAATCAAAACACTAACAACTTAGTTGAGCTAAAGCTAAGCTAGCTAGCTAGTAAGCTAACATTAGCTGAAAGGACGAATATGTGTATGTAGTGTGGACAACAACTTACGTTTCCCATCCATAGCGTGCTCATCTTTCATAAATGAAGATTATAATTAGTTAAGGTGAACTTTTCTAAAATGAATACAGAATAAGATCTTACTCAGGCTCCACTTGATCAGCAAAACACATGTTGCTTGCAAGAAAGGAAGCCAACTGCGTCACCACGATACCAACGCAATGGCAACATGAACGGCTCTACGTCACCAACGTCAATTCGTTAAGCCGCGCCACCCTTTTAGGGAAACGATTTTTTTTTTTACGCAAAATCAAAATCATTTATATTTTATTTAACAAACAAAATCTTTAAAATAGTACCAGAGGATATATACACGTAACATACAAATACAGGTAACTGGGTTCCTAAATAAACAAATGATAATTATCAAAAAAGTAACATGTTTTAACTGCTTTCTTATTTTTAAGATTAATTGAAGTGGTGTTCAGTTTTCTTCTTCACAAAATCTTCTACATCAATCCAAAACATTTTAGCATGGATGCAGTGACAAAAATAAGTGAGAAACGACTCAACGTGGATAGTGTCATTAATCATTGTGGGGAAAAAGAACCTCACAACTCAACGGCAATGTTGACAAAGTAGTCCACATCTAAGTGTTGTTATAATTGGATTCAGTTTGTGCTGAAGATTGTTAAGGCAATGATCGTTCCGATCATAATAAAAAGTAAGATGTTTTCCAGCCATCATAGGATAATTCCACAGGCTGTAAAATCTTTGACAAATATTGTCAAGCAGCTAATAATTTTTTTGTGAACTTCAGGTATTTGGAAGGGGTATACTATATATACTGTATGTCCAACTTATTTCCCCTTTCATAATGTAATGAATGATGCTGTGGGCCGGGGAAGGAGTTAGAGAAAACTAGAGTAAGTGACTTTACCACAGGTAATCAAGGCAAGTGACTGCACCGGTGTCTGGGAGAACGCCGGAGTTATTAAAGGGATAGTGGGAGCGAGTGTCACTGTTCCTAGAGAGCGGAGCTTGTTAAACGTCACCGGGAAAACGACAAAACCCTGTAGCCCCCAATAATTACTTGAAAATGTAATAACGCCTGAAAATTTAATAAAATGTGCACTTAACTTGACCGAAAATGTAGTAAAACCCAATAGTGTAACTTGACCAAATCCCCACCAATTACAGATGAACCCGCCCACACTCATGCTGATTGGTCGTTGTCATTGAATGTATCGTTGTGAAAGGATTGTCCATAAAACAGGCTCATTAAGTTTTGGAGTTTTACATTTTTAAGCAATTTTTTTAATATAGTTTTTTATCTATTTTAATCGTTTTTATTTGTAGATTGCAGCCGTTTTTAATAAAGAAAGAGACATAGTTTGTTCAGTAAAGCACTGTATAAAAATTAAATAGATACAAGAGCAATTTTATGTTTTGTATATATTTCTTTCCCCACTATACCGAAAACATACCGAACCGTGACTTATAAACCGAGGTATTTACCGAACCGAAATTTTTGTGTACCGTAACTGCCCCGTTTTGTATTCTGTCAAAGAGAAGGCCGTTGGTGCATTGCATTTTGGGTGTGTGAACTTAAAGCATAAGCTGTGTTCGGAACCATATAGCCTACTTTAATAGTAGGCCTATGTACTATATACTCCATAGAACAGCAATCTAGAATACTCCTTTTTACAAAGATTTGCTTACATTTATAGTATACTCCACTGGAACATATGACCAAAACCCCGGTACCGTGGATGCATAGTCGGCGAATTCGAACACAGCCTACTAAAACACTCGGCCGTGGGAAAAGAAGCGGAAATCAAGTGATCGTGTAGCTGATTCGGCAAGTTCATCAAGACTATCTGTGAGGTCATGGATTGTAAATGTCTGTCATTGAGGGTTCTTGTGGTCTGTGAGGGTTGTGCGGACATCCGTCCGGTAGAGGGCGCTGGATGGCCGTGGTGGTGATGACGCATTCCTCTTACAGGTCACCAGGTTGCAACAGGTGAGTTCCATCTGGTGATTAGTCAGAGGACTGCTAGGTGTCTGTTTGTTGCAGTAGGAGGAGGTCAACGAGAGCTGTGGAAGCGAGGGGCCACAGTCACAGAGCCCATCCTTGAAGAACTTTTTGACCGTATTACCTGAAAAAAGTGGGATATTCCCCCCAAAATACCCGATGGTGTTGCCTCATGTGTGTCACAACCTCACATGGTCATTTATAAATGTCTGTGGCTATTTATTAGTATTTATTATTATTAGTACCAAATGCAGTATTCTAGTATGTCGAAAGCCTTGTTCATTTACAGATTACTGGGGGAACTTTAAGGCAGCAGATGTCTATAAAAGTCAATCAAGTGGCTTGATTCCAACGGGGAGCTTTAATTGGAAAACGAGTTAGGCTGATTTAGTCTACAATCCCTTATTAAAATCTATGATGTGTGTGTGTGCACTTTTAAGTACCAAGAAAACCTTATTTCACAGGAGGGAAGGAAAGTACAGAAGCAGTACACATGAGGAAAGAGTCATTGAGTTTTGGAACCCTTGGCTCTCCACAACAGTTTGGTAAATCTCCACCATTTTACATGGCTTTATATCACAACATGAGTCCATATTCAAGCAACCATTCTCACTCCTAATTCTCACTCCCACAAGACGAGATCACAAACAATCTGCAAAGATTTACATCATAGTAGTTCATGCATATATGTAGGTTAAAATGGAAGCACTGATGCGGCTTTTCAATGTTCTTTATCTCATTGAAAACAGAAATGTTATCTTGCTCTGCTGCGCCAGCATATATGCCCATTGATTTTGTACTGTAGCAAGAACAATGTTCCATTTAGCTTTTGATAGCAGGTTCTGTCACCACAATGCCGATGAGCCTTTACCCAACTTGTTAACCAGTAACAAAGGATTTAAAAAAAAAATTGCCTTACGTAAACAGAGCTCTCCTTAGAATCGAGGGTGTTGCACTGGCAGGTGTCTGATTTATGAGTGGGTATATAGAGACAAAAAGGGCGGTGCGGTGGCTCAGTGGTGAGCACTGTTGCCTCACAGCAAGAAGGTTCTGGGTTCCAACCCCACCTGACCTAAGGGCCTTTCTGTGTGGAGTTTGCATGTTCTCCATGTGCCGGCGTGGGTTTCCTCCGGGTACTCCGGTTTCCTCCCACAGTCCAAAAACCATGCAAGTTAATTGGTGACTCTAAATTGCCCATAGGGTGTGAATGTGTGAGTGGTTGTCTGTCCCTATATGTGTTGGCCCTGTGATAGACTGGCGTCCTGTCCAGGGTGTACCCTGCCTTACGCCCTGTGTTGGATGGGATAGGCTCCAGCCCCTGTAAAACAGGATAAGCGGTAGAAGATGAGAGAGATATAGAGACAACATGCAAATCTCCCTGATGCTTGTTCCTCCTGACTTGTCTTCTGGCTGTCTCAAAGCTGCGCTGACATTTGGAACGGATCCACTCAACGTTAACGTATTTAAAGAATCCTGAGTATGTCTAACCATCTGTTTAGCCCTCGTGCTAGCGTAGTCCTAAAGCTTGGGCAAACGGTGACAGTGAGGTGAGCAATGAATGAACCTGGTAGTGGGTGGTAACCAATGTGCTCAAAAAACAAGACAGGCATTGTCCACCGTGTCACGTCTCAGAAAGCTTCCATCATTCTTAGCAAGGAATTTTCTTGTGCAGACAAGACTGATGATACCTTTACATAAAACGTCTTGCTTAATGTTCAATACAACTCGATGGTGTGTTTTTGTCCATTATCAAAAAGCTTTGTATTCATAAGAAAAGTAGCTTTGAATCAGATTCAAGATGTATTTTTGTTTCGCAAAAACGAGTAACACAATGTCTCCACAGGTTTTACTTGACCTTTTTATTTAAATTACTTGGCATGACTAATTTCAGACATCAACGCAATGTAAAAAATAAAATAAAAAATAGTATACAATATGCAAACTATTGTACCTGCATCAAAACCATGCAATTGTCCGGCATTCATTAAGGTGTTACTCTATTTTGGTAAAAATAGTGGAAGTGGAAAACGTTTCAATCATTTATACAGACATTTGCTGGAAATACTGTATGATAGGTGTAGCACTTCAATAACTCAGACCCGTAGGGTCTCCATTGTACACCACGCATGTGGCTGAATATTAAAAACAAAGATGGCACACAGTGCCAAAAACAATGACGTAATCCAACCAAGTTGACAGTAAAGTTTTCCGTGACAAACATAATACAACGTCCTTGCACGGGTTTAAAACTTTCGAAACATATTCAAACAATGAGTAGATTGAAGCCAGGCTGCACAAGTCATCCTCTTCAGTACCCCTTAGGAACATATTTAGGGCCCAAGACAGGATTTCATCTTTGCACAATGTGTGCAGTAAGGTGCCACTCGTAAGGGCAGGCACGGTAATATTACCATTTAGACATTACACACTAATACTGCCCTCTCATGATCTCTGGGAGCAGCAAATAAGCAGTAGGTTATTCTCTACCTTTTAAAGGTACTGTTTTGTCACACCTATAGATGTATGTAATTCCCAACAAATATCTAAAAGGTCCATACATTAGGTTTTATCCTGTTCCCTCAATCCAATCTTTCTACGAACTTTAAAATACAACGTTCATCAACAGTTTGCCACTTAAGATTCTGCTTTTCGTAGGAAGCTACTGTTCACTGTGGCAGGCTACGACAGGGTCCCGTGCTGATTTTGTAAATTGAGGATTTCAGCAGCCAGCCTCTGGGGGTCCATCAGGTGGGGAAACATGTCCATCACCCTGTCCACCAGCTGGCCGTTAAAGATAGCTAACAGATTCTTCCTCACGCCTTCCCTCTCCCCTCCACAAAGGTTGGACGAAGCCCTCGGAGCTGGAGCCCAATTAGGCCTCTCCCCCGTTTCCCTGCTACGCAGAGCCCGAGGATGGGATCCAAACGGATCCAAGCAGTACGCTTGCTGGTGCGGGTGGAGCATGCCTTCCTGGAAGTCTTTGAGGTGGCTGTAAACGTTCATGTTGACGGGGTACACCGGTGCCCCATACTGTGGGTAAGGTTGGGGGCAGTGGTTTCTCATGTCTGGCCTCGGAGGGCCTCCTGGGCCCATACTAGGAAGGTGCTGGAATCCGGAGGTGGTTCCCACTGGGGGAGGGCCGTGGAAGCAGCAGCTGCATGGCGCCTGGTCAGGGGGAGAGTGGCGTGACCGTAGGCTGGGGCTGGGTTGGTATCCCCAGTACCGGGGGTCACCGCGGCCCCAGAAAGCATCCGACGCCTGGCTATCTATGGATCTATCTATGGATCTATCTATGGATCTATCTATGGATCTATCTATGGATCTATCGATGGATCTATCGATGGATTTATCTATGGATCTATCTATGGATCTATCTATGGATCTATCTATGGATCTATCTATGGATCTATCGATGGATCTATCTATGGATCTATCTATGGATCTATCTATGGACCCCAGCCCAGAGTCCAGATGTTTGTGAGAGCTACTGGGGAGAGGGGAGTCAGTGTTGGGTGGAGAGTGTTGGGTGGGCTTCTGCTCCTTATTAAGTTGGGATCTTTTATTGGAGCGCCGGGTCCCCTTCTCCATGACCAGGAGAACGTTCTCACTTGTGTGGCTCTTCCTCAACGAGCCACTCCCAGGATCCATCGTCAGTTTCTGGGCCACTTCCTCCCCCAGGGAGAGAGCATGAGCTGGCCCAGAACCAGTATGTCTCTGAGGCCAAGAGGACATCCTGCCCCTCTCCCGGAGCTCATCGGCCAGGGAGCGTTTGGACTGGTTGGCCCGCTCCGGATGATGGAATTTGCATTTCATCCCATAGGTGCATTTCTTTCCTGGGTGGACATAAATTAAAAAGGAGCTCAGTGTCTGCGTAGCTTTTAAAACAATTAATCACTAATGGCTGTCACTATGTCCAGGAGTATTAATGACATTAAGATAACATTGGTCTGGCTCAGACATGGAATATACTTTCTTGGAGCCAAGAACTGAACTCACCGTATGGACATGGATGTTTCTTTGCAATCTTTGGAACTTTCCGGAGAAAGTTCTTTAAGCTTGGGCCATGGCGCCCCAGTGGGTCATCGGGGGGCATAAACCTGACAGAGAAAGGTGTGCATTTCTATGAGCACGACTATCCATAGAACTGTGATGCTTGTTGAAAAGAGTATTCAAAATTCAGTTTGTAATGCATCAAGAACAGTGCCGATAATGACAGATGCAAAATAGTTCATTTAGAGTTGGCGCTTACTTGTCATTGACAAAAGAATACATTAGCAGCCTCTCCTCAATGAACCGTTTCCATTCAGGGTTCTCTCCCTGAAGGTCTCTGTAGGTGTCATTGGACACGATTATACCGTCAGAATCATAGGCCAGCTTGACAATGAAGCGGTCGTCATAGCAAACCACTCGCTTGCCAGCCACCCGCCGTGACGGGGTGAACACCAAGAGCTTCTTCTTCTCCAGCTTCCGCAGGATAGGCTGATCTGTGGACCCATGGTAGGCATTTGTAAAGATGAACCACTTACTGGTGACATTGTGAATAAGAGAATGATTTATGTCATATTTTTCAATGGATCATGTCTGGATCTGTGGGTTATGGAAAGAAACATCAGCTCCTCATTACATATATTAATATATGTATTGCCACAAACATCTTCATAAGACCTTTTGGTTGCTACACATAATAAAATATATAGAGAAAAAAAAACTTTGGGGGGAGGTTAGATGTTGTACTTTGTGAAATGTTGAAGGTTGTCTCTTTGACTACACAACTACAACAAACAAATCAAACAAATTAAAACGTTGCTTCTTGTTTATTTTGCAAGTAAATACTTCTGCATTGTCTGTACTTTTTTGACCATCAGAATAATCATTAGAGCCAAAATATGAGCTTTATTACTGTATTTCGGGCAACATGCCAAGCACTATCTAATGCAAAGAAGCATTGACTGGGGTTTGGCAACAGAAAATGGCAATGTCAATACGCCTAGGAGATTACCGCAAACTGAGAGGACTTTTTTTAATTGACTTTATGGAAAGGTACAGATTACAGTCAAAAGTCCCACATCTAAATCAGATAAATGAAAGGCTCTTGTGAAGATAATGTTCTTGCCACACGGCTGTTTCAAAGGAAGAACAATGCGGGGATTCCCCCTTCAGAGTCGGCTCAAAGAATAGGAAGGAGCAGTTGTGACAGAGTGTCTGTCAGTGAAGTGGCCTATTTGAATATAAGCTCTTGTTCTTAAGTACCCAAACACCTGACTGTCAGTGAAGGCACCTATTTGAATTTACTCTAAATTCTTTAGATTATCTTGTCTTTAAGTACCCAAACTGGTCACTTGCCAAACTTGCACTGCCTCTGGCATGCCCAAACATGACTAAACTAATTCGAACCAACAGACCAAAACCCTTAGGTTAATGAATCATTGTGTATCGGGGTGCTACAGTTTAAATAGTATCTAAGAATACGAAACAAGACTTGCCTATTATGGTATTATTTCTTTTTATTTATGTTATTCCACTACACTTGCTCTTTTTTTCACGCATTCAGAAAAAAACCTGAAGTAATACTACTTCCACAAACCAAACATACGTGCATTCTGCCACCTACACGGCACAAGGAGGAAATAGAATCGCTCACACCAAGGGACCATTGAGTGAAAAGGCAGTAGCCACTCACATCGCTGTATTCTCAGCGTCTTACCTGTAATAGGAACATCCGGGCGAGCCTGCTCCTTCCTCCAAGAGGGCACAAACACAGTGATATCAGTGTGGCCTTGTTCCAGGAAGAAGTTCACTGCCAGTTGGATTCCCAGGCAGGAGAACACTTCCTTATTCCCGTGGCTGAACACAAAGAAACAAAGGTTATATGAGTAAGCAGACATGTACACTGACTGTGAGGCGATGCCACAACAATGAACTCAACTTCCAATAAGTCTCCTGCTGGGACAGCCCCAGATCAAAGCATCTGCTATGCAAATTCCTAGAAGGTATTTGGCCCTATCACTCAAGTACAATAAGTGTGACACAAGCTGTGTGGGCCAAGGTCTTGTCTCAACAAAACGTCCCTTGACTCTTGAAAATTTTGACCAGTCTTTGTTATTGCCTGTGCCTATTGTTATTGTCAGAATCATGTCATTACAACTTATAGTTGAGGGGAGGGAATCCGATGATACTATACTTTGAAGCACAGGCGTTACTCCATGGGCAGCAGAGCTACGTGAGGGAGGAGGAAGGAACCGAATTTGCATGCTCACATTTGGATGCCTGAGATGTGAGGCAAGGACATGCCTGCACAGGTGTCCCTGGTACTGTGCACTAAAAGGAAACCTACACACAGAAGGGTAGTGTGTGGGGTAGTGTGTGTGTGTGTGTGTGTGTGTGTGTGTGTGTGTGCGTGTGCGTGTGCGTGTGCGTGTGCGTGTGCGTGTGCGTGTGTGTCTGTCTGTCTGTGTCTGTCTTTGAGAGATGGGGTGTGAATGAGAAAAGGTTGAGAAGCACCGTAGGCAAAATGCTTGGCATCCATGACACTAACAGGTAATTCAAAATAACCTGACCTGAAATGTTCTTCGCGTTGTTTTGAGGATTTGAAAATCCTAAAAATCATCACAGATGTTTTTCTGTTTTCACCTCACTTTCCCTTTCTCTCAATAAGTCATCTTATTAAATATCTTCCAACAGTATTTATCAAGATAAAGGTAAAGCAAATAATGTAGTTGTTGTTTCTTTTCCAGTTGTCAATAATATTCTATACATTAACAACTAAGGCCTAAGAACTTATCTCTGAAAGAGCACTCATCAATAAAAAGTGATATATCTCTTAGCTTTTAATCTCTGTACTTAAAATCAAGAGTAACATTTATTTTCAACATGGGTTGACTTTTTAAGAACTTGGGATACTTAATATCAAACAATTATAATAACATATTTCATTTTAAATAATACATGGGGAAAACTACAATCGTTGAACTACAACTATGATAAATCTTTTCACACAAAATTCCCTGGAATAGTGCTTATGTTACCATGCAGCATAAAACATATAATTAAGTAAATAGGACCCGTTTTCAATAAAGACTAAAATACTGCACAAAAGAGCAGTATATTTTCGAATTCGAATTATTAAAAGTATGAGAAATAAATATATCCATTCCTTAGGTCAATACTGATCCCATATTTAAAGATGAAATGTGAAAGTGGGTTTCAAATGCTGGTCTGCTAAATGTCTGAATAAGAAATGCATTATGAACAAAGAAAAAGGAAACATTCTTTGCTTTGCTTTTAAAATTGCTAAAACTATATGGCCAGTCTGATCCCTTCCTCAAAGTAGAGAAAACCGCTAGCTATTGCTAGTCAGGATCAATTCTGATAATCATATAACTGGGAGAACCCCTCAAGACAGTCTCACAATCACAGAGTAATCTACTGTTGGTTTGTCTAACTGATCCGTTGCTCACCTCATGGCCACGTTGCTCCCATCAATAACGATGGGTCGGAGGACATCCTCGTCTTCCTTGGGCTCCCTGTGGCTCCACGGCGGGCTGTGGGGCACACTGCTGGGACCCTTGGCAGCGCTCTCCCCCGTAAGCACAAAAGGAAACGTGGCTGGAGGTCCTTTGGCCTCCTCTAGGCTGGTGCCAGACCTCACCAGCTCCCCCAGGACCCTGTCGGTGTCAGTGTTCAGGCCCAGCTTCTGCAACACGGCACGGACGTGGGCTTTGGCGTAGCCCAGCTTACAGAAGAGCTCTAGCTGTGCTTCCATTGTGTCCATGGGGGTCCCATGCTCTTTGGAGGCTGAGCTCATTCTGCTTGGATCTATTCGGTCCCAGGAGAGAATCCGAGTTTGATGCGGGGTTGATAACCCTACAGCGGGTTTGGATCTCGGGGGGCTCAGAGGGGCTCACTCCATGGAAACAGGAAGGTATCCGGCTGCAGCGTTGGGATGGCGCTGTGTTCAATGTTCATATCGCTTTAACGGGCAGTGTCTCTCATGTAATACCTGTAGCAAAAAGAAATGGTTGTTTCAAGGCGAAAAGCAGTAATGTGTTTCTCAGATTCGAATCTGGTTTTCTCCCACCACAGCTGGCTTGCCGTCTTATTTACATTTCTAAATACTAAATATTATCCAATAGGAACATTCTAGTTTGTTATTCTAGTGATGTGAACGGGTTAAAACTAATGATTTATGTCAAATGCCCTTGGGCCTTGCATTGCAAACAACAAAAATATATATTATTATTATAATTTATAAGATAATTCATGTTTAATCAATTAGCCTTCTATTATAAAAAAATGTATATTAAATTGATTAACAGGCATTCAAATGCCTATTTTAAATAAGAAAATTACTGCAATTTCACTTGAATGAGATTTGTCAACAATTCACAAGATGATTTTGATATTAAATGGTATTAAATTACTTTAAATTGGCTACAGATTTAAACTCTTAGACTGCTTTAAATGAGTCCGAAACGTCACTATAGCAAAATGTCGGAGACTGACTAACATAAATTGTAGCCACCACAAAAGTTAGTACCTACCCCCTGCAACTATTATTGTCGAAATATTGTCCATATTGCGTAGGTATTTGAGGGTCTTTAAATTTGAGAAGGGGATCTGAAATGAACTCGACGAGACCATTGATGACTACTACCGAGGCTTGGGTTTGAACTGAAAAGTTATCGAGTGGGTTCGGAATGAGGAAATAGGAATGTACTAACAGCCAACCAGAAAACAGTGCCGCACTGCTACAGTTTCGCAAGAGTAAATGCAACGCGGGGCCTATGCAAGCTCTTGTTGGTTATAGGTCTGCATATTATCGGCAGCACCGGTTTAAAAAGACTAGAACAGACCAGGCTGAGGCAGATTATTTAAAAAGTTTGCGCTTGCGTTGTCTCACAATGATTGAGTTAACTGTAAACATTTGACATTTTAGCGCATCAAACAATATCATTTATATCAGTGCATTTCAAAATTCTGAACAATTAGTTTTGGCAAATAGCTACCTTAATTTGTATTTTAAAAACGTTTACACTATGTAACACGTTCTTTCGCGAGATGGCCAAACGTAGGCCTACAGTTTAACAACTTTTCTCATAACTTTGCCATCAAAAAATGCACTAAATGTGGCTCGACACATCTGTTAAACAATGCACCATTGTTATAACTCATGTAACTGATCCTACTAATGTTACATGATGCACCATTGATACTCATGGCCCTACCGTTTGAAAGATATGAGGCCTATACGTTAAGCAACTGCTATTGTTAAATTATGCCCCATAAATCATACAACTTTTTTTTTTTTTTACAATTTCAAGTAATTCCCATAATATATATTTTTTCCGAGTTATAGGAAAAATAGCAATAGGAAGAATAGCAAGGCAATTTGCTCAAGTCATTCGAAAGTTATCCAATAGTTATCAAATAAAGGTCTTGCAATTGATTACAATTAATGTTTCTAATTGAATTATTTGCCATATCATTTGGAATCATTATATTTTGTATATTCCAAGTAATCTGACCAATGCTGTTGTTGTTGTTTATTTTAAATGATAACAAGAACACCCGTTTGAAATTGTGAAAAGCCTTTATTTATTGACCTCGGAAATTTGAAAGAACATAAAGTGATAGCTCAACTTTTTGGAACCTAAAATATGTTCCTACTTACCCCTAGTCAGATGAGATGATCGATATCGATCTTATGTTTGTAAGTCCAATATTTTGTCACTTTTGACAAAGCCATGCTAGGACTTACCACTAGCTTACAGCCATCCTTAATGTAGGCTAGGCTACATTTACAACGTATTGGACACAAAAACATAAGATTGATATCAAACATCTCGTCTGACTAGGGCAGTGTTGGAGAAGTTACTCAGGATTTGTAACTTGTAAAGTTACGTATTACTTATTACTTATTACTCATTTAAAAAGTAATAACATTACTTTACTCATTACTTGGTATCAAAAGTAACTACTTGCGTTACTCGTTATATTGCTATATTACTTTCGCTTACTGTAAGTAAACTTTCAGAGCAACGGAGAACAGCGTCCATGTAACCATGGGAACTGACTCTCCCACTTGTGCAGTGCACACAACGTAAGGAGAGGGAGAGAG
Source organism: Aplochiton taeniatus (assembly GCA_017639675.1). Classification (NCBI taxonomy): domain Eukaryota; kingdom Metazoa; phylum Chordata; class Actinopteri; order Galaxiiformes; family Galaxiidae; genus Aplochiton; species Aplochiton taeniatus. Next base: position 1,929,363 of record CM030182.1, on the reverse strand, counting down.
AGACGCTTACTGCGATTACTCTGAGCAGCATGCGTGAGAATAAATTGGATTTTTAAAGATTTCCCGCTTTTCCCGATGGTGTGAATAGGTCGCTAGATTTGTCACTAGTCGCTTTTATAAAATAAAGTCACTAGGGGGGTCTGAAGAGTCGCTAAATCTAGCGACAAAGTCGGTAAGGTGGCAACACTGTGTGACCCTGACCAGGGGGGCGTAAAAACATCATCATAAGATAGCCCGTTTTGGACAAAATGTTTTATCGGTAAGGCAGTAATGCAGCGTTACTTGGATTAGTAACTGTAATATAATTACTGTTTTGGAGATTGTAATCCATTACACTACTCGTTACTGTTGAAAGTCATAATAATACAGTAATACTCAGTAAGTAGGAACATATGTTATTTCCCCAAAAGATGAATTATAATTTTAAGTGGTCGAAAAGGCTGAAAGTATCAAGATGTACTGATCAACATCTCATAATGAGAAAACGGCAGGTAAGACAGTAGATGCCTTTAGTTCACATTGCTACACTGGCTAGTTGAGAACAGCCCTAAAATATATTTATTTTAAATTTATTTTTCATTCTTATTTTATGACATTTCCTTCGCCTTGTTTTCTTCTTTGTTGGTTTTATTTTTGCAGGCTCTGGAGCAGGTTCCGGATGTGGCTCTGGTGCAGGTTCCGGTTGTGGCTCTGGTGCAGGTTCCGGTTGTGGCTCTGGTGCAGGTTCCGGTTGTGGCTCTGGTGCAGGTTCCGGTGCAGGTTCTGGTTGTGGCTCTGGTGCAGGTTCCGGTTGTGGCTCTGGTGCAGGTTCCGGTGCAGGTTCCGGTTGTGGCTCTGGTGCAGGTTCCGGTTGTGGCTCTGGTGCAGGTTCCAGTTGTGGCTCTGGTGCAGGTTCCGGTGCAGGTTCCGGTGCAGGTTCTGGTTGTGGCTCTGGTGCAGGTTCCGGTTGTGGCTCTGGTGCAGGTTCCGGTGCAGGTTCCGGTTGTGGCTCTGGTGCAGGTTCCGGTTCCGGTTCTGGTTGTGGCTCTGGTGCAGGTTCCGGTTGTTTTTCTGGTGCAGGTTCTGGTTGTGGCTCTGGTGCAGGTTCCGGTGCAGGTTCTGGTTGTGGCTCTGGTGCAGGTTCCGGTTGTGGCTCTGGTGCAGGTTCCGGTTGTGGCTCTGGTGCAGGTTCCGGTGCAGGTTCCGGTGCAGGTTCTGGTTGTGGCTCTGGTGCAGGTTCCGGTTGTGGCTCTGGTGCAGGTTCCGGTGCAGGTTCCGGTGCAGGTTCCGGTTGTGGCTCTGGTGCAGGTTCCGGTGCAGGTTCTGGTTGTGGCTCTGGTGCAGGTTCCGGTTGTGGCTCTGGTGCAGGTTCCGGTGCAGGTTCCGGTTGTGGCTCTGGTGCAGGTTCCGGTTGTGGCTCTGGTGCAGGTTCCAGTTGTGGCTCTGGTGCAGGTTCCGGTGCAGGTTCCGGTGCAGGTTCCGGTTGTGGCTCTGGTGCAGGTTCCGGTTCCGGTTCTGGTTGTGGCTCTGGTGCAGGTTCCGGTTGTGGCTCTGGTGCAGGTTCTGGTTGTGGCTCTGGTGCAGGTTCCGGTGCAGGTTCTGGTTGTGGCTCTGGTGCAGGTTCCGGTTGTGGCTCTGGTGCAGGTTCCGGTTGTGGCTCTGGTGCAGGTTCCGGTGCAGGTTCCGGTGCAGGTTCTGGTTGTGGCTCTGGTGCAGGTTCCGGTGCAGGTTCTGGTTGTGGCTCTGGTGCAGGTTCTGGTTGTGGCTCTGGTGCAGGTTCCGGTGCAGGTTCTGGTTGTGGCTCTGGTGCAGGTTCCGGTTGTGGCTCTGGTGCAGGTTCCGGTGCAGGTTCCGGTGCAGGTTCTGGTTGTGGCTCTGGTGCAGGTTCCGGTTGTGGCTCTGGTGCAGGTTCCGGTGCAGGTTCCGGTGCAGGTTCCGGTTGTGGCTCTGGTGCAGGTTCCGGTGCAGGTTCTGGTTGTGGCTCTGGTGCAGGTTCCGGTTGTGGCTCTGGTGCAGGTTCCGGTGCAGGTTCCGGTTGTGGCTCTGGTGCAGGTTCCGGTTGTGGCTCTGGTGCAGGTTCCAGTTGTGGCTCTGGTGCAGGTTCCGGTGCAGGTTCCGGTGCAGGTTCTGGTTGTGGCTCTGGTGCAGGTTCCGGTTGTGGCTCTGGTGCAGGTTCCGGTGCAGGTTCCGGTTGTGGCTCTGGTGCAGGTTCCGGTTCCGGTTCTGGTTGTGGCTCTGGTGCAGGTTCCGGTTGTGGCTCTGGTGCAGGTTCTGGTTGTGGCTCTGGTGCAGGTTCCGGTGCAGGTTCTGGTTGTGGCTCTGGTGCAGGTTCCGGTTGTGGCTCTGGTGCAGGTTCCGGTTGTGGCTCTGGTGCAGGTTCCGGTGCAGGTTCCGGTGCAGGTTCTGGTTGTGGCTCTGGTGCAGGTTCCGGTTGTGGCTCTGGTGCAGGTTCCGGTGCAGGTTCCGGTGCAGGTTCCGGTTGTGGCTCTGGTGCAGGTTCCGGTGCAGGTTCTGGTTGTGGCTCTGGTGCAGGTTCCGGTTGTGGCTCTGGTGCAGGTTCCAGTGCAGGTTCCGGTTGTGGCTCTGGTGCAGGTTCCGGTTGTGGCTCTGGTGCAGGTTCCAGTTGTGGCTCTGGTGCAGGTTCCGGTGCAGGTTCCGGTGCAGGTTCTGGTTGTGGCTCTGGTGCAGGTTCTGGTTGTGGCTCTGGTGCAGGTTCCGGTGCAGGTTCTGGTTGTGGCTCTGGTGCAGGTTCCGGTTGTGGCTCTGGTGCAGGTTCCGGTGCAGGTTCTGGTTGTGGCTCTGGTGCAGGTTCCGGTTGTGGCTCTGGTGCAGGTTCCGGTGCAGGTTCCGGTGCAGGTTCTGGTTGTGGCTCTGGTGCAGGTTGTGGCGTATTCTTTCCTTGTTCAAAATTACAATTGCATGGGTTGATGTCAATTATGTTTTTGATCAGTGCAGGACTTGGGAAGTCAACGCTTAGAACTCCTAAGCAGCCTGGTCCTCCAGAAATTTTCTTTTGTTGTATTATAAGATCATTGAGGCGTTGGTTTACTAATTTGGCTACACGTTCAGCACTGTACGAGTCCGCTGTAGCAGAAGTTTCTGTCAGGACTATAGCATGATAACAAGTATCTAGTACTTCCTCTAAATTCCATTTGATGTGCTTCATCTTGTTATCAATGCTTTTGTATTTCTTGTCACCAGGGAATAGTGAATGGTGGTTGAGGGTTCCCAAGTTAAAAATGTTACTCTGCAAAAACACAATTTTTCCTCTTACCTGGCTCATTTTGGGGACATATTTTTTTGTCCATGCTATGTCTTTTAGGTCCTTCATTAACTTCTTAATTAATTTTCCAGTTTGTCTTTGGTATGACTCAGCAAACGTCGCATTTAGTGTCACACGCAGGAGCACGCACTCTCTGGCATTATTGTCTAAGAAGTCCCGTAAGATGTTCAGGACCTCATGGAGCTTCACATGACCATTAAAGACATCTACATGCTCTTGTTCATCATAGGAGCCCACTAGAACATCAAAAAAACGTACTCCAGCTTTCAGTTGGTTCTCCAGCGTCCACGTTTGAGTCCTGAAGAATGGACTTCCATACAGAGTTAAACTCTCATGAGTACCGGGTATAGAAATAGCTGAGATTAGTTTGTCATCTGGTATAGATGCCATCCAGTTTAGATGTTGTACATCAAGAGTAGGGACATTACTAAAACCGGATTCTGAACCTGAAGATGACAGTGTAACAGGTCTGCAAGGGAAGCATACATAACAAGTAATTTTTGTGCTGAAATAATTATTAAAGATAGAAGTACAAGCAAATAAAAAATGCAAACATGTGCTTGCATGGCTACTCACAGTAACAAAAGGCAGAGGTACCAGCAGGCCTCCATGGTTAGTGTAAATTTCTACAGTCAGGAGCAGAGTAAAAATAATATAAAAAATCCGGCTTAACTGAGTGCTAAATTATTATCAAATTGGCCCACCTCAGCTGGACGTATCTGAAGTTGCCCCTTAGTTAAACAGCCTGAAGCGTAATCCAGGTATTGAAGCAGCTGTCTCATGAGTCTTTCGAGTTACAGGGTATTTGCTACAATATAATGGAAGAGAGGGAGACTAGTGTGGACATAGTTAAATAGAATTTGCACTACTGTTGGGTTACAGCACGTCTACGCAGAATGATTTTCATATATGGCCTCAGTAGTTCATGGCTTCAAAATAACTATCAAGATATAGCTATACTCAACGAGTCATAGTCTCAACTACAGTATTTCCATCAGAACAACTTTATAATAGTGTGGCTAGATTCTTGAGGGATGAATGTTAGCCCTAATTCCCTTGATACTGTTTCCCACAATGCTCTGGGCTTTGTAGCTGGTGAATGTTTTACAACTCATCACTCTGTGCTTATGGCAACCCGTTTTAACATTTATTCAGTAGCGGTAATACTAATTGTTGATATCAACAATTGCTTTTGACTAGTTAGGATTCCAAGCAAACATATCCATAATGTCATTTTGACTAGTAGCAATTCTAATTCTTGATATCAACAATTCAATTCTCACCAGTCAAAATGTTCATTCTTGATATCAACAATTCAATTCTCATTAGTGGAAATATCAATTGTTGATTTAAGTTAAGATTGTTCTTACACTCGATACAGTTTGCCTTTGACGCCAATGACGTCATTCATTTTGACAGTTGTTTCTCACTTTTATTTTTTAAGTTGTATTCGTACCACAAACACACACATCATTACGACTTAATGTGTTTATGTATGATTTGATTTGTTCAAGAACGCACGATAACGGATTTTTGTGTACAACTAATATATTTATGTACGAAATGTAGATATCCACGCACGATCTTTTTGGAAGTGATCTTACCCCATAATTGTGTGACCGTTATATTGGTTGTGCTCTGCTCTGACATGTCATGCTTAATTAACGAACGAGATTACGTCGGAATAGCAGACTGACTGACTTTACGTTCACCACCTGTTGTTACACTCCAGGGTTATTGTGGGATCAGAAATAATCGAACATGGCCTTAGTTCATGGCCTTGGTTTAGAGACCGCAAATTTTGGTCGATGTAATTTCATAGCTAGCCTACTTTGCAACAATAACTGAGCTATTTGTATTTGGTCCTTATTTGCAACGGTACAGTGTAGAGCTAGCGTGCTATCTAGCTAATCCCTGGGTTTTCAAGATGTCTATGAGGACTCTTCCTTTGGTATTTATTAATCTCGGTGGAGAAATGTTGTATATACTGGACCAGCGTCTTCAAACTCAGAATACGTCAGAAGGCAATTCACAAAAAGGTAGCTGGATTTTGCGAAGTGTGTGTGTATTCAAAATCCATCAGATGCCATTACGGCAGGTGAAATTATTGAGAATAATGTTGACTTAATCATTTTTCTCCCTACTTGACACAATTGGTTGCAGGTGTATGGTCAGAAAATGACAGGAAAAGAGGTATCATCAACTGGCTTGTTGTCCCCGTAGCCTCTACTGTAGAATAATGTAGGCCACTTTGGCTGAAACTCCTTTAGCTCTATGTAGGTCACGTGTAAAATGGTTGGTTAGTAATGGTTGGTTAGTAAAAAGTACAGACCTGTACCGCAGTTTTGTTTAGCTGTACATTTCATTAGCTTTTAACTGCAGTCAATTTACTCATGTTCAGTGCTCTGAGTTGTGCTTAAATTAACAGATTGTTTAACAATAACAAGTTCATAATTTCTCCTTTTCTTCCATAGTCATGAATGACATAATTGGCACCATGTTTAATAAGGCATTTATGGAGGAACTGCTTAAACCCCAGGAGTTGTACTCTCATAGGGCTTTGAAAACTGTGCTAACACGTCTTGCCCATGCCTCAATCATGAGACTCAACCCTGCCAGCATGGACAGGGTATGCTAATTACACAATTGTAGATGTCTCATTTGTATCAATCCCGTGTTAGCTATAATCCCCATTAGAGGCATCAAGTGAGTATAAAAGGTGGCCTATTATTTGCATTTCCTTGCTGATGTCATCATTTTATGTTTTTGTTTGAGTTATGATCCACGTGTCTTTTTTTCACGCCCATGTAGCTTTACGAGTTGATGGTCATGGCTTTCAAGCATCAGGTCCTTCTCTGTCCACGACCCAGAGACCTGCTGCTGATCTCCTACAATCACATGGATAACATCAAGCAGTTTGTCAGAGACACCCCTGCAGTTCTCAACCAAGTGGATGAGACACATAGGAAGATCATTGAGGTGCGAGGTCACTACTGTTATCTCATTATATGTGACTTTACCCGACACTTAATACGCTCTACTCTGGTTCAGTAATCGGCTACCTACCGTTGCAATCACTGATTTTAATGCCAGAGTCCACGTTTCATTTGCTGTTTAATCTATTGTGACGTTGTAGGTGTACGCTGCCTTGTCAGAAGGCGAATTCCAACTTCTCAGACAAACACTGCTCACATTCTTTCAAGACATGCATATCCGGGTGCGTCCATTTTTTTCATTTGATTCGATTCTTGCTTATCTCCAGTTATCTTATGTGTTTATCCTATGTATTTATCCTAAAGAAAAATGACCAACAATTAGGTTTATCTTTTGATCCAGGTTTCGCTTTTCCTCAAGGACAAGATCCAGAATCCCAATGGACGTTTTGCCCTTACGACCTCAGGCCCTGTCCCCCATGGGACCATAGTGCCAGGATTAATCAGGTAATCTAGTGCTTGGAAACGGCCAAATGCTGTGTAGACAAGGGGTGTTTATACTGCCCTGGTCCCCGTGCCTGCGTACAGTTGTAATTATTTAAAAATAATAATAATAATACAATACGTTTTATTTGAGGGCGTCTTTCAAGACACCCAAGGTCACATTACTGTGCTGAGCTGGTCAGAGTCCTTTTTGGCTTTGACACGTCAATTCGTTCCAAGAAATGATCGTCGTCCTCCTCCTTTCCCTATTGCCACAGGGTTTTTAATAGCCGGGGAAGGGAAGTGAGACACTGGGAGTTCCCCACTGGAGGCAGCTACACCAGCCCCGTCAGAGAGGGCTCTTTGGAGCTGTTTGGAGACAGAGTCACATCTCTCGGTTCAAATATGTAAGTCCTTGGTAGTGGTCACCACCCCGCCCGCTCCCGCTGCACAATCACTGACTGATGATCTCCATAGCCTTCGTAAAGGTCACTTCCTTTGCTCGGTTATCTTTTTTTTTAAAAAGTCAACAGAACTGTTGTTGCGTCTCTGTCCCACCCATTAGGTACAGTGTGACCAGACCGGAGGAGACGCACACGTCCAAGAGCTCCTCGTCCAAGGTGAAACACCCGTTGAAGTGGGAACGGGGCATGTTGCAGACACACACACCCTCGCATACACTTCACACTGGAAGCTTAACATACACATGTTGCGTTGTTCAACCCCCCCACCCCACCCCACCCCCACCCACAGACACAACAAGCCCACAACCCGCTAGCCAAAGAGGAGCTGAACCTGCTGGCCCGGCTCATGGGGGGGATGCAGGTGCAGCCGCTCCCCATGGCTGATGCAGGTTTCCGGGTCAACCTGTTCACCACAGACCAAGAGGAGGCGGAGGCCGCGACAGCGTGAGTCGCCAGTATCTCACCAGCTCTTTTTCGCATGACCCGACCTCCCGTTTCAATTGACACGTGTGTGTGTGTGTGTGTGTGTGTGTGTGATGGTGAGGCTTTGTAGTCTGCATAGTATTTATCTCCGTTTTCCTTGTGTTGGCAGGGGTTCGTCAGGAGGCCTAGAGCAGTCCCTATTCGGAGTGATAAATATTCAAGCTACATCGGTACGGTTTGAATGGGATTTAGTTTGTAATTGTATGTGCATACACCTGAGACTAGGGGAAACCAATGAAGCCTGCAGGGCTCAACATTCTGATCATTCCTCTACTTTCAAAGCCACTTTATGCGTCATAGTGGGTCACCAAGCATTTATTTATAGTACATCAAATTACTTTCTCTCAGGATGTGCAGAGCAACTCCGAGTTGGCTCGGATCGCAGGAGAATTTGCAGAGCCAGGAGAGACTACCTCGGAAGCCAGGACCAAGGGGGATGACCTGCTAGCCATGATGGACGGCCTCTGATCCTCTGTTGGCATAGAAAGGAGGAAGACATCTTATTCTGAGTGGGACCATTCCTATATGATCAGTAGCATTGACTTGTATCTCAGAAGAAAAGTCAACTCCTTTTTATTTGTGCTATCATAGCTTCTAGAAGCTGAATGTTTCTACGCTGATGCCATTATCAACTACAAACTGAACCGGTTCTACCTCTGAGACACATTTCGATGTGTTAGAATCCACAGAAAGGCTGATGTGTGGTTGTTAATGTCAGTTACTTTAGAGTGAAATCCATTGCACTATACTGTATGCATAATACACTGCATATGAAAATAGTTGAATAAAGTGGCAGTTGCATCAAAAACAATTCCATTACTATTAACCAAATATGGACATAATGTAAATATTTTTGTACATGTACAGAAAATGTAGATATTGAAAATTAAACATATTTAGAAATTCATAAAAATAAAACGTGATATGATTTTTATCACTACATTTAGGTCATACATGATTACTGGGTTAAGTGTCATTGTGATATTTAGAGAAGCCAGCAGGAGGAGTGTCAGTACATACTGAAAATGTCCTGACGCGGATTTAATACGTCATCAACGTGCTCTCCGGTCTGGATGTCTGTTTTGGCAGAAACTTGGTTGAAACTAACGAAGTTTGCAGCTTTCTAGAAAAAATAAAATTATAGTATACGATCTATGAGATGTATTATGTAAGCTAGCGAGCAACCAACCTTAAACACCTGCACGAAGTGGACCGAGGGGGATTGTGCTGTTGCTGTTTGAGGCAGGTAACGAGTTCATCACACACCTGACTTTAGATCTCAACAGGCTAATACAATTGGGTCAGGTTTAGAGACGTTTAGTTGCATGTAGTAAATAGGCTTGGTTTTTAGTTTAGTCCGTGCAAAACAACAATTTACATAACAAATTCGAATATCTTAAGATACTTGACCAATGTTGGGCCGTTCTATTACTTGGATACCTTCAACCATTTATTCATCTCCACAGACCTCACTCCTGATGTCAATAGAGAATGAACCCTCCACATCCGGAGGGGCAGCCATGGAGGTGACCAACTCGGTCCGCGAGCGTACCATAGCAGAAAACAGTCTGGTTACTCTGCTACAGGGGCTACATGGAGAGGTGACCACTGTAGATCTACGGGACGAGACCACTGCACGCGGACGTGTCGTCAACGTGGATGCCTTTATGAACATCCGCCTGGAGAGCGTGCTCTACAGAGACCGGCGGGGCCGAATCAGTCAGCTGGCTGACCTGTTTGTCACAGGCAGGAATGTCCGCTATGTCCACATTCCTGACCACATCGACATCGTTGAGACAATCCAAAAACGCCTGGAAAAGATTCGGCGCGTCCGCAATCATGTTGACCAAGGAGGAGGCAAGAAGGAGTATTTAAAGAAAAAGAACTAAGTCTTGATGAAATAAATGTTTCTGCATCAGAAAAACTTAAAAAATGAGCAATTCAAAGAAACAGGTGAAGTGAATTTTAAATCACTCCTACTTGTTCAGTTTTTCTTTCTCTTCAATAGAACAAGACAGACATGTTTCAAAGATATTTGGCACACACAACACCCAACAACAATGGGTGGACCTAATAGTTCGGAAAGGAAACCCTCTTGTTACAAATCCTGGATGGTGACCTATATGTTGCTATTTTCTTTTAGCTTAAAAGAAAGAAAACATTAAAACATTCCATATTCAGTATATACATGTGATGGTGTAATTAAACAATTTTCCTCTTGCAATGGTTCACATAACTTCAGTTACCCTACTTTCATGTGATATTGCTGTGGATTAAGTTCAGTTGGTAATTGGTGGGCCTAAATCACAAATATCATGTCAATTGGGCCAGACATCTTTACCCAAGGCCAAGTAGTGACTACCCTTACCTGTCCTTGCAGCATCTTTGGGCTCTATTCAAAAATATCGATTATATTGGTACATACCTCCAGATTACCCTCACCAACATACTTAGATAGCTGAGTATTGTTCTCAATTGAAAGGACCTAAAAGTCTTGTAGCTGAAGAAGTGTTTTATTGCATTTGTTTCTTTCATGCTATGGTCAGTTTTAATACAAACCTCAAGCATACTTCTTTTCAAAGTGAATCTCGCCAACATAGTGGCTGGGTTTATGCGGCCATATTTTTATTTGCTCTCAGGGATGAAAACCCAATCTAACTGAGGGTTTGGTTGGCATCCGTCTGGTAGAGGGCACTGCAGGATGTGGTGGTGATGAGGCATTCCTCTGACGGGTTGCCAGGTTGCAACAGGTTCAATCTGGTGATGGATTGGAGGAGTGCTATATAAAGGTGTCGGTTTGTTTCAGAAGGGCTTAGCTAGAGAGAGGGCTGGAGGAACCAGGCAGAAGAGACTCGCACCAACCGGCTTGGGCTTGGGTGTGGGGGTGTGTGTGTGTGTGTGTGTGTGTGTGTGTGTGTGTGTGTGTGTGTGTGAGAGAGAGCATGGAGCACAATAAAAGGGTGATTCCCAACAGAACATTAGTGTGTCTGTACTCGGCCTGTGCCCAGAACTTCACACTCACCAACCTTGGGCTTGGCCACAGCACTTATCCATCTTGTCAAACTTCAAAGCTGGGCCAGTTATGCCCACAGGCGTGAGGGAACATTACTCAGAATTAATTCAAGTGTAGTGTTGGAAGAAAAACCAAATGGCGTGTTTCCAGAGCTTTACGATCCATTACGCAAACACGCCGCTCTCATGCAACACGCGATTAGCATTCTCAACTGTGATTGGTGAATTTGACTGGCACCCAAGGAACAAGCTTTGGCCAGCAAACAACAGTGGGCAGGGAAAATAGTGTTTTCCTTAGAAATGCCATCCAAGTGTTCCTAAAGAGAAAAATATCTTTGTATACATAGATATTTTTTGCATGGTAGGACATTTTGGGGTTATGAAAAGGGTGATGTTATTCCTTTGTGTCAAGGAGAGGACATGGCTTCTGTTACGCTGGCTCTCTGGGCTGAGAAATGTCAACCTTTGTATTCGGGAAACCTCTACCTTGTCACATGCATAACTTTAAGTGGAATCCTGATGAATCCCAGCACAATGTGGCTCAGAGCAGACTCTGGAATTTCCTGGGCAGTTATGTAGTTGCTTAGACCTAGAGGATGGGCTGAGTTGTGGTGTGACTTGGTGTGTGGAGGAGCTATTTTTCCCGAAGCCGGTATTTTCTACATGGCCAACCGTGACAACGTCAACTGTCTGCATGACACCCACCACATAATAACTGCTTTTGAAAACAGCACCGTGCCGCACAAACATTGCTTACCTCGTAATAACCCTTCCTATAATAAAAAAAATACAGAAGTCCTTTTTGGATTTTAAGAGAGGCTTAGAGTAATAAAAAAAACAAACTACTGCCCACACACTTTTTTTCATGGATTACCATACTGAGGGGCTTAACTGTCTGGTCTGGGTGTTGAAATGTTTGTTTAAACTCGTAGGCACATATTTGCAAGCTCTCTCACCAAAGCCCAGGTTGGAAGACAAAGACCCCAATGAACCCCTGGTCCCTGAGCCCCACAGGTCCGTCCCCCTGGCCGTCAGCAAGCCATTTCCTGTTCCAACCCTCCTGCCTTAACACTGAACAGACCTCATTGTGGCCCGTCTGTTGCCAGCGGAGCCCCCCGCTCATTGGTCCCCCTGCGCGGGGACCCGGGCACAGAGCAGAGAGAACCGCAGGTAAAACGCAAGGCGTGTGTACTAGTGCTGTACGCCAATGGATTTAGGATGAAGTACTGCTCATGGCTTGCTGCAGGGCTTCCTAAGCACCCTCACCTATTGATGATGTAGAGGATGGTTGGCTGCTATGACACACCCTTCCTTCTCGTCCCCTCGCTCAGGAAACACCTCCCTCTTTGACAGAAGAGTCCAGTCCCATTTTGGGTTTTGACCTCCCAGAGCAGGGGGAGTAAACCGTAGTGGATGCTTGGGGAGGATATAAACGTCAGGACGGGGTTTCAGTCTTTTGCTTTCTGTGACTGGTACGCAGCGTGTTTTCAGCACTCCCATGCTTCCTCTCATGTCCTGCAGCACACTAGTCGTTGATGGACTGATTATTTATCTAATTGCTTTTTGGGCTCTGAAGGGATTTTTTATTAGGATTGAAATGACCTCTGCTTTGTCTGCTTTTGGCAACGGTTGCTGCGACTGGGGGATAATTGTGATGCCCCTTATTTCCTAGGCCACTGTACATCTTCCAGACCAAGGTGGGTGATAGACCGACTCATCCATTTTACGTTTTTGTCTGCACGATACTGTTGTTCACAGTTTAGACTTGGTTTAAATATATTGCAGGTTAGAACTGTCTTCCCCTGCTCAATATGGGGACCTTATTCTATTGAGGGAAACAAGGCCACTTCTTATTAGCCGAAACGGAGCCAGTCTGTTTTATAATGCCCAAGAACATAAAAGTCTTTATTAGTACGGGGAGCGTACATACAGCCTCAAAGCCTCCATTTAAAGTTCACAGCTAACAGTTTGATGTTTTCCACTCTGTCTCATCTGTGTTTTGTTAGACTTCACAGTACACAGCGTTTTTCACTTAAAAGTGGTGTAACCATTATGTTATGTTCATGTTCTCTTTCTGTGGAGTTTGTCTGTGACAATTTTATACACTGGTAGCCATTCACACAAGCCCCAAAGAACGAATGTTTTCATAGATGATATCCTGTGGAAACACAAAGGATTAGAATAAAATCCTTATTTCTATAGGTGGAGGAATGTTTGTTTTTAGTCTATGTAAGTCATCTAAGCAGGAAATGTGAACGGCCAAAGGGGAAGTCTTTTATCGGCCACGTAAAGAGCTACAGCTGCTGGTCTATGCGTGTCCACAGTTAACTCCTGTAGTTATTGGACTCGTCTGGGAAACGGTAGGTGTTAAAATGTCTACCCTAGAGGTTGTTGGATGTGTAAAACACATGTGTCTATCCTTGCCAGTGGCATGTTGTCTAGACTTAGCTTCATTAAAGATACTGCAAGCCCCCCTTTTTTGTGGTGATAATGTTGTATTCTTGGTTAAAATACAAAATAATACAAAACTTTACAGTATTTCCCATGGCATGTTTCTGCAAGTGACATGGAAATGATGGTGTATAGACGTGTCTACTAGATACAATTTCAGCTTTGATTGGTTTGTTGTAAATAATATGTAAAGGTCCCTTTTTTTAAGATTAAATGTGTAATGATTTGTTTGAGTCAACAGAACAAAGAATTAGTCCAATGCATATTGTCAAGAAAGCATTTTGTGTTCACATGACCTCAACCAAAAACAACATTACCCAGAGCACTTACGTTGTTATGTCTGTGGATAATTGTGGCTGCTGACGGTGACCTGTTTCCTACTATGAGTCAAATCAATTATCAGGCAGCTCAGTGTGGAGGCCCAGAGAGATGCTGGGCCCAGAGCAGCCATTTCCCATGAGTCTGTGTTGCCAGAAAACAGTCACGCTCCATGGCAACCACCACTTTAATTGGCCCAATGCGCATTGGGGAGTTCACGGGGCCTGCCAAGAGTCATCTGGATAGAGATCGGGGTGGGGGAACCACACACTGGGGCCTGATGGCACAGATTGGAGTGGGGCATGGTTTTAAAGTCCCAGAGGGGAACGGTCCAGAAAGAACAACATTCTGCTCCCACTCTTGTTGTTGCAGTGTCATGGAATGTTATGGAGGAAACTCTCCGTCATTTCCTTTATGACTGTAACCATGGGAGTTCTAGGTCTGTCCCTATATATCGCTATTGGTTGACCATAAACCTATGTCCGTAGAACGTCGGTGCCTCTCACTCCTTTTTCTCTAAAACCCCGCTTTAGACTCCTTCTAGGGGATTCGACATAATCTTAAATCTCTCTTTTTTACGGGGTCATTCTATAAGCTCCAAGCATCCATGTGAACCAAACACGTTGTGCTTCGCTGGGAACAGCGAAGCCTTGCTCTCAACACAGGAAAGGAACAGTCCAGTCGTTGGAAACCTAAACACCGTGAACACACAAACACCAACTAGACAGGGCTCTGAACGAGCCCCGTTGACTGCGGTCTCTACTATTCTACTGTACTGCACAAATATAACACATAATCTAATACAATACATAATATCACTCTCAAATGGGCCCAAATCCCAATCAGTGACCATGAAGGCCCTGTTAGATTCTCGTTGGCATATGATAAACAGGCAATCTCATAACCTACTTGAATTGAATTAGTCTCCATTCAGGCTTTTGGGATGCTCTAGTTTAACAGAATTCCCCTTTGGAGATGGTGCACAAATATAACACATAATCTAATACAATACATAATATCACTTGTTTGCCCCAGACACTGCATGTTTTCCATGTGAGGTTTCCCATCGATGTGCATTAAAAAGTTGAATTGAATGTTTTGCAGCAGGACTTTCGACTGGTAGCAGGATGGATTTGTCAGAGAAGGAAGACTTTGCGATGTGAGAGCGACGCCAGAAGGTCCGAGATGGAACCGATCAGGAAAGACATGGAGCTGCTGAGTAACAGCATGGCCACCTACGCTCACATCCAAGGTGATGCTCAGGCACCGTCTCACGCGGAGTGTCTCTGTTCTGTTGTCTCCGTCTCGTTCCTGTGCTCTTTGTCCAAGAGTCCGATTAGAACGAGGCGTAACCTCAATCCGTTCCCGTGACTTAGGTGTTGTTTTCTTTGGCCTGACACTCATATACTGGGGAAATATGTCTGCATACTTACCCTGTTGAATTTCATGTTAAGATCCTAATTTCCTGCATTAAAAAGTGGGGGAAGGTAACTTGAGTGCAGTTTTTATTTTTTTCTACCATCCATGTGGCTGAAAAACTAAAAGACATATTTTTTGTTTCTCTTCTTCCGCCTCTAGCCAACCCAGAGAGCTTTGCCCTGTACTTCATGATGGGTGTGTGCTTCGGCCTGCTACTGGCTCTCTGCCTCCTTGTCACAGGTCTCACCTGCAATGCCCGCCGTAACAGCCGGTCCCGCCCTCCCCCGTCCCCTGAGAGGAGACACTTGAAGGAGTCCAGCGAGGAGGAAGAGGACGAGAGCACCGTAGGCGAGGAGGAGTGCGAGGACGTAGAGATCCCCAAAGTGACAGTGGGCAGCAGAAGTGAATGCAGCCAATCCAGTGGCACTCTACGGAGTGTCAACGTGTTCACCTCAGCGGAGGAGCTAGAGCGGGCGAGGCGCTTGGAGGAGAGAGAGCGCATTGTGAGGGAGATTTGGAGGAACGGGCAGCCTGATGTCCTGGCCACAGGCACGGGGACAATTGGACGGGTACACTACCATTAAGAGACGCCTACCTTTGGCCAGTCTATTCAGACAGCAATGAACATTGACAGCATTCGATTAACTACAGCGAGATTCCGCTTTTCTGCCGATACTATACTTTTGATAGTAGCCTACCCTGTTCTACAGAAACACTATATAATACTTTTGTTCTTCGTTATTTCTTTGTTTATTACAAAACCATGTTCCACTGCATTTTGTCCTCTTGATAATCAATTATTGAACTTTCTACGCTGTTCATATTGTATCCCATGTAAAAAAAAAAAAAAAAAAAAAAAAAAGACCACCTAGGCCTACATACCTTATGTTGTATTCAAGCTTAAGATATTTGAAAAGAAAACAGCGCTTTTTTACTGTGCACTGTGCCCATATTTTGTCACTGACTCTCGGACTGTTAGTCAAGCAGCTACAACCGAGGAATTTCCAGCCCCGATGCTAATCTTAGCAGGCAAGACTGTTTCCCACAGAAAGCATCTGCTCCCAGCTAGCTATCATCTCTGACCCTGGCACTTCCTGTATTTCCATTTCCACCATCCCAGCAGCCTCTGTGGCCGATCTACAACGGTCCCAGCCCTAAACTGAAGAGAAGTCTGTTCAAGATGTATGAAAAGACCACTTGTCCTGGTCTAGACCGTACCGAACGCCCCTAGTTTACCGTAGATGTTACCAATGCAGGGCTGCCCAAGTGCAATTATTGGTGCGGCCAAGCATTGTCACTCCCAGGAGATACTTCATTTGACGGCTTGAATTTCCCTTCAATCTGTACAATGGCTGGTTGTTGGACTAGAGAGCTTGTGCAGGTCAAGTGTCCTGTTAAAAATCTTACGGGCTCAATTGGGTATTGTTAGAGTAGCCAGAGAAAACAAAGCTGAACGCAACCAGAAATTGTTAAATTATTCAACTATTTGTCTGGTTTCTTACATACAGTCCCCTCCAAAAGTATTGGAACAGTAATGCCAATTCCTTTATTTTTGCTGTAGACTGAAAGCGTTTGGGTTTGACACCAAAAGATGAATATGAGACAAAAGATCAAGATGTCAGCTTTTATTTCCAGGTATTTTCAGCTGGATCTGATAAACAACTTAGAAGATATCATTATTTGTAAAGGAACACCACATTTTTTGTTGAGCAAAAGTATTGGAACATGTGACTAACAGGTGTGTTTTGTTGCCCAGGTGTGTCTTATGACATTTATTATTCAAACAATAAATAACACTGAATGTCTAGGCTCAGTTTCAGATTCTGGTTTTGCCTGTGCAGACTGCAGTTATAGTAATCAACATGAAAAGCAGAGAACTGTCTATGGGTGAAAAGAAAGCAATTGTGAAGCTAAGAGAAGATGGGAAATCAATCAGAGCCATTGCACAGACACTAGCCATAGCCAGTACAACAATTTGGAATATCCTCAGGAAGAAACAAACTACTGGTGTACTAAGTAACAGACATCGAACGGGACGACCAAGGAAAACAACAGCAGTTGACGACAGAAACATTGTCAGAGCTGTGAAGAAAGACCCTAAAACTACTGTTGGGGAGATCAACAACAACCTCCAGAGGGCAGGAGTGAAGGTTTCAGAATCCACTGTTCGCAGAAGACTTCATGGACAACAGTACAGAGGCTACACCAGAAGATGCAAGCCATTCATTAGCATAAAGAATAGGAAGGCCAGGCTGGATTTTGCCAAAAAGTACAGAGACGAGCCTAAAAAATTCTGGGAAAAAGTTTTATGGACTGATGAGACGAAGATTAACTTCTACCAGAGTGATGGAAAGGCTAAGGTTTGGAGAAAAAAAGGATCTGCTCATGACCCCGAAAACACAAGCTCATCTGTGAAACACGGTGGAGGTAATGTGATGGCTTGGGCTTCAATGGCTTCTTCTGGGACGGGCTCATTAATCTTCATTGATGATGTAACACATGATGGCGGCAGCAAAATGAATTCGGAAGTCTACAGAAACATTTTGTCTGCCAATTTAAAGAAGGATGCAACCAAACTGATTGGGAGATCCTTTGTCATGCAGCAAGATAATGACCCTAAACACACTGCAAAAGCAACAAAGGAGTTCATCAGGGGCAAGAAGTGGAAGGTCCTAGACTGGCCAAGTCAATCTCCAGACTTAAACCCTATAGAGCATTCTTTTTACCTTCTTAAAAGGAGACTGAAGGGAGAAACCCCCCAAAACAAGCAACAACTGAAAGAGGCTGCAGTGAAAGCCTGGAAAGGCATAACAAAAGAAGAATGCAAAAGTTTGGTGATGTCCATGGGTCGCAGGGTTGTTGCAGTTATTTAAAGCAAAGGATTTGCAACAAAATATTGAGTCTTATTCACCTAAATCAAGTCTATCTGTTCCAATACTTTTGCTCATCTAAAAATGTGGTCTTTCTTTTCAAATAATGATATCTTCTAAGTTGTTTATCAGATCCAGATGAAAATACCTGGAAATAAAAGCTGACATATTGATCTTTTGTCTCATATTCATCTTTTGGTGTCAAAACCAAACGCTTTCAGTCTACAGCAAAAATAAAGGAATTGGCATTACTGTTCCAATACTTTTGGAGGGGACTGTATATAATTTGAGTTTGTTAAATACTTTACACAAATTCCTAGTTTATCAACAAATAACTGCCCAATGTGACAGAGAAAAAGTAAAAACACCAATTCAATTGACTCAAAGAAAAGATTTATTGAAGGTTAAAGACAAATAATTCAATGCTTTGGGGGAACAATAGAAAATGTGTCAGCTTGAGTTGTTTGTACAATACAAGACCGTAGAATCAAAGTCCTGCAGTTCAGGTCAATACAGTATGAACAATGTGCAACCTTACATAGGATACACAGGGCAGCACAGCACGAAGACCTTTCCAAACCAGTTGCGTTGGTGTCAACCTCAACCAACACACCTATTTCAACAGAACAGCTGATCTTTTTAGTTTTTTATTCATTAATTTAGAGAGCGGATTCAACTGATGCTAGTGTAACATTGAAGACTAGATATTTGCTGCTAAAAAACTATTTCAACAGTATGCAGTTCGGACATTTCAACTCCCAAAATACAAAGGCCGCAATAATTTATTATTTTACATATTTTATTCCCCATTGTAATTATTTCTCTATAAAAACAAATGCAAATAGCCACTTTGCTTTCAATGATAGACAAATTGCCAAAATACCTGGTTGTTGGCTGCAGAACTATCTATGATATTGATCGCAGTCCCATCAATTTTAAACAGTGAATACATTCCCATGTTTAAAAATGACACAAACTGTGAACGAGAGAGCACATCAAAAAGAACACGTCCCCTAAAAAGAAGCACAGGAAGGAGTATTGGCATTTGGATATTTTCAAAAATAACGTAACGGTTCAGGGATTGAAAATGGGAGAATATGAGCCCCATGCCTGCTGCTGAATGGTCCCGTGGTGTAGGGTTGGGCCAAACCTTAATCATGCAATTCCATAAAATAAAAAATAAAGACTCAACTCTTGCCAAATGCAACAGGTCACTGAAACGCGTACAGCCATTAAGAGCAGTACCAAATGCAAAAGAACATTACACGTACAAAGTTTACTTTAACAATTGCTAAGGCACAAATGCATTTGTTTTCATGTTTGAGGGAGGGAACTAAGTTGTTTTTAAATCATTCGTGAATAATATTGTCTCAACACACACTAATAGATCAGGCCGAGAACAATAAATCAGCCTACACGCAGAAAAAGAGACCTACTAAATTAATCTTTATGTTTAAAAGATACCAATGAACAAAAACATACAAATGTCATAAAAAAAGCGTCTTCCTTCAAGTCAAATTTACGTTTCTCTCTCAACCGATAAAAAGAAAGTGGCTCAAGCGGACTACTTATGTCTTTTAAACGTTTACTGACGGTAAGATGGCTCGGAAGAAACACCAACGTTAGTCTTGTGGGCGTTGTGCTGCTGCTGCGCAGGCAGGCCCTACTAACAGAAGAAATAAACAAGAGTGTGGGGGTGGGGGTGGGGGGGGGGGGGGGGGGGGGGGGGGGCTACTGCTTCATAGCAGCGGTGGCCTCTCCTGCCTTGGCGCCCTCTTTGGGCTCCATCTCGCTGCTGTCCTCGGGCAGCTCGCCTTCCTCCGTGCCCTGGTACATGTCGTGGGTCCACTTGGGGCTGCTGCCCCCCTTGCGGTAGACGAAGCGGCCCCGCCCGCGGGTGAACACCCCTCGGCCCCGCCCGCGGGGGTCGCGGCCGTCGCGGTTGTCGACCCAGCCCTTCTCCCCCTCCCGGTCGTCATGCTGCACGGCCAGAGATGGAAACAGCAGAGATTGAAATATAAATGTTGTTTTTAAAGGATCGACGCTAACGCACTCAAACAGGGTCTGACTGGATGGCGTGCTCAGAGGACAGGCCCTGAGGCTCACCAGGCTCACCAGGTAGTACTTCCTGCTCTTGGGCGTGTACTCGGGGTCCCACTCCTCCTCGGGGGGCCGCACGGGGGGGTTGACGCTGGGGGCGCTGCCGTTGCTGTTGTTTCCCTGGAAGTTGCCCCGGTTCCAGCCCCTTCCCCTCACTCTGGGGAACTGGACGGACAGGAGGGACGTTTAGGAGCCCGGACTCAGAGGGCAGAGACGGCAAATGATTTCACACCGACAAACGTAAAGGAAACAGCACTTTGAGTCGGGCGTGTTGTGATGAGGAAATATAGGGTGGAAAGTTCGGTGAAGGTTGTTTTTTTTCAAGTTACACCGAGTTGTTACTTTACCTTGGTGAAAATGCGGTCGCCTATAGAATTTGCAGTATCACAATGGTTTGCACAGTGATCCTTATCATCGTTAGGGAGGAGATCGTTCACAGAAGAGTAGTCTACATCTACAACAAAGCTCCTGTGAGGGTAACGGCCCCGGTGGAGTCGGGGGTTAGCAGTACTTACAAAGCCGCGGCCCCGGCCCCTGTCCTGGCCGTGGCCCTCGTAGTCGCGGGGGGGCCTGTCCATGGGCCCGCCGAAGTCCCGCGGAGGGAAGCCGCGCCGCTGGTAGCCCTCCTCCATGTGCTCCGCCTCCTCCCCCATGTACTCCCGCCCCCTGAAGGAGGGCGAGGGGGAGGAGGAGGAGGAGGAGGAGGAGGGGGAGCGGTCACGCTTCTTCTTGCTCTTCCTGGGAAGAAAAGAGGAATCCCCCTCGTAAGTTGTTCGGAAATAAATCGGGCAAAACCACGAAACTGAAAATATGGAATGGGGAGAGATGCCTGACAACGAGCGCAACTGTGAGCTAAACAATAACCCAGGGGTTGACAGTATGGAGGGGTGGTCTAGTCAGGTTGGCTGGAGGTCACTCCTGATTGGCCTACTTAGACTTCTTGTGGTGCTTGGCGGACTTCTCCGAGGACCTCTCACGGGAGCCTCCGGAGCCCTTGTCCCCGTCCCGCTTGTACTCGGGCTCCTTGCCGCCGTAGCGCTTGCGGCGCTCAATATCCTGGCGCAGATCCATGGGATCCGCCTTGGCTTTCCTGCCGGGATCCTGTGGAGATACGGGGGGGGGGGGGGGGGGGGGGGGGAGGGGGGGGGGGGGGCCGTGTTAACGGGGAGCACGCCGACGGGAACTCAACGATGTCATCATGGGCTGTATGGGAGCGTGTGCCCTGGGTTGTAAATAAAGCGTGGCGATGTGTAGAGAGGCAGAATGTAGACCATGCAGTGGAAAGCAGAGTGTGTCTGGTAGCCTTGCACCCCATCTACTGGTGACGGCACAGAGCGCATCAGTGGAGCGTACTCTGAAGACCGGGGCTCACAACTGATGTGACTCGGTGGAAATTAAAGGACCACACTATCGCTGTTGACATATTGGTCATTTATAAT
Source organism: Aplochiton taeniatus (assembly GCA_017639675.1). NCBI lineage: Eukaryota > Metazoa > Chordata > Actinopteri > Galaxiiformes > Galaxiidae > Aplochiton > Aplochiton taeniatus. The sequence goes on along the minus strand of CM030182.1, from coordinate 1,908,129 downwards.
CCCCCCCCCCCCCCATGGTTAAGAATAGTTGAAGATCATTATTATTGCAGCTTTGTCAGGGCCAATAAAAGTGTATTTTCAGGAGCAATGGTTAAATATATTGGCACCTTAGTGGATAAACAAGAAAGTGGGAATATTCAGGAGAAATTGGAATTCTCAATCAAGGTGTACAAAAAAAATGACTGGTATGTCAAAACCATGGGTCTGGTCCCTTAAGCATTACTTGTTTTGACAAGACAATACAATACAGCCATGAACATCAACAGCATGCTAGCTTTAGGCAGAATTGTCAAGAATTGAACAGTTCTTTTTTTTGTTTGTTTTGTTGTTTGCTTGATTTTCGAGGAGAAGTACTTACAATGACATTCCTTGAGAGGCTGGGACACAGGATCTTAAGTCACCTCCATTTAGCCTTTGCTTGGGTACGTACAATACCCACTCAATAACCATATGTCATAGGCTGGGGGCTCGCTTGGTATTTACAATACACAATTGGATTCTTTTTGATTTAGACTTATGCATCTCCTTTAAAAGAAAAGCACAGAGCTGAACACTGTCGCTTTGGATCATCTCAGGTTTGCTTGTTTCTTTGCAAAATACTTGAAATGTGAAAGGGGCCGGTCACCTTGTAGCTGGTCTCCTCCACCTCCTCAAAGAGCTGAGTGTGCCTCTTAAAGGCACTGGGGGAGACATCGATTCTCCTGCGAGCGGACGAGGAAACATAAGCACACGTGAACTGGTGGCCCCCCAGAAAAAACAAAGTGTATTTCCAGGCGTTCGGAGCGCAGCCATGATTGACCGCCAGGGAGGGAAGCGTGGAGGGGAACGAGGACGCACCTGTGGATTTCGGGGCTCTTTCTTGGCTTCGTCATTTCTACCTCGGCAGCTTTTCTTTGGTACATGGCAAACCGCTCACTTAAAGTCATGTCCAAGGAGCGGAAGTGCTGGGCTGAAAGCAAAAAGACACAGGTGTGTTCATTCCGGTTGAACTTGTTATATATATATATATATATTTTTTTTTTAAACATTCAATTCGGATTTACGTGCGCCTGAAAAGGGAGTTCCAAAGTCGTTGCAGGTCGGTCAGTTCTGCCGCCTGCTCAAAACGACCCCCCCGCCCCCCGGTCCTGGAACCTTGGTCTACCGCCTGTGGACTAGGGCTGGTCCAACAGCCACCTTACCTTTGATGTAGTGCACAATGGTGACAATGTGCTGAGCAAACAGCTCGGAGGGGCTACGGCGAAGCTGGGCCGACTGAATGTGCTGGAAGATGGAGCGGAACTCCTGCTCTTTCTTAGAGGGGTGCGCCAAATCCCGGGACAAACGGCGCTCCTTAGACACGGCTCCCGAGCAGCTGGCAACGGCACAGGAAGGAAAAGGAGAACAGGAGTCAATCAAACTGAAGGAGAACAGGAGTCAATCAAACTGAAGGAGAACAGGAGTCAATCAAACTGAAGGAGAACAGGAGTCAATCAAACTGAAGGAGAACAGGAGTCAATCAAACTGAAGTCAAAACAGACCTCAACAACTATACGTTTTAGAATACCACATGGAGTCCGGACCAGAGGTTGCGTTAACTGATAATTTTTCGCCACAGATCTATTCTTTTTTTTTTTTTTTAACATTAACGGAAAAATCTCAAGGTCGTCCGTCATTTTGTCAGATCGGAACACTGAGGGCGATCTACCTAACCTCTGGTCCAGTCTATGGCAGTGTTGGGTAATTCACTAGGACTCCTCCTACCTGGGCATTTCCTCCAGGGAGGCGATTTTGAGCTCAAAGTCCTCTCTCTTCCCAGAGACTCTTGGTGGAGGAGAGTCCAGCTTGGCGGCCGGGAACAACGGCCGGTCTTTCTCCCGGCTGCCAGAGGCCAGCTGGGGGCGGAGGGTGCTGGGCGAGGGGCTCATCCTGTGCTTCTCCTTCTCCCTCTCCCGCTTCTCCTTCTTCTTGGCCTTCTCCTCCTTCTTGGAGCTGTGCTTGCGGCTGCGGTACAGCTCCTCCTCCATGTGCTCCAGGTCGTCCTCCACCTCCTTGGCCTCCCGTCGGGTCTTCTCCTTTCCTTTGCGCTCGTAGTTGGGGTCATCCTCCCACTTCCCGAAGATGTCCCTGGACGTGAGGGCGGCCCCGGCCTTGGCGTCGCCCTCCGCGTCCCGGTCCTTCATGCCGTGGGACTTGAGGAACTCCTCCTCCCCGGCGTCGAAGAACGGCATGGCTTTCTCCTTGGCGTCGGTGAAGGAGGCGGCCGTGATGTCAAAGAGGCCCCCCCCCGCCGCCGCCTTGCCCCCCGCCTTCTCCGGCTCGCGGTCGGCAGAGCCCGGCTCCTTGTCGCGGCCGTTCTCCCTCTCCGCCTCCTTTTTGGTCTGGTTCTCGGCCAAGAACCTGAGCAGTCAGACAGAACGCCACGGCGGCCGTTATAAACAGCCCGGCATTGAACCAGGGAATGAAATGCTGTTGTGAAAGTAAGAGCTGTTTTGAGCAGGATCCTTAAAATCCCCCACAAAAATGACTAGAAGACTGACGCTTAATGTTTTACCAAAACAAAAACAGTATCTGACGACACAAGAGAACCAGGAGTGATTCAAGGAAATACAGATGCGACAGAATGAAACGGCAAACGTAGAGTATTATGTAAGAACGACTGAGCCGGACTCGTAGGGTAATAGTTATACTTACTGAACCACCACCGTCTAAATTAGGGGCTCTCAGACAACTTCCATTTAACGCTTAGGAGAGGACAACCCCAGCGACTTTTCAATTTGTTATTTGCATTTGAAATGAGAAGGGGTGCAACGGTATCCATTTTAACACAGTATTCTTCCAAGGATCTTTGGAGCTGGGCACAGACTGAACACATTTGAAAGAATAATTACAACTCAGACACTGAGAAGACGCAAAAAAAAAGGAAAGGGGAAAAAAAAAAGAAGAAAAAAGGAAAAAGAAAATAGTTCAGTTGAAGGTTTAACTGATGATACGTACTTTTTGAAGGCGGATGAAATGGCAGTCTTATCTTCAGGCTTGGCCTCGTCCTTGGAGAAGAACCCGAACCCCCCAAAGGAGGCGGTCTGCCCTGATTTAGGGGGGCTCTTAGTGGACGGGGCCGAGCCGACCGTTTTCCACAGTGAGGCGTTGCTGCCGGGCCCTTTGTTGTCGGGGCCGGCAGACGAGCCCTGGCCGGCCCCAGCGGCCAGGCGGCTCTGAGGACTGGTGTGTTTGGGGCTGGCCTCATAGTCGATCAGGCCCTGCCATTTACCAGAGGACTTGTCGGACGCCCCGCCTTCCCCAGCCCCACGTTCCCCCTCCGGCGGGGGACGGTCCTTACTGTCCTTGGGTCCGGGTTTCCCTGCTCCGCCGCGGCGTCTCGGAGAACCGGACCGCGAGCGCTCGGAGAAGCTGGAGTGCCGGGAGCGCCGGGAGCGCCCGGACCGCCCGGAGGACGAGCGGTCGGAGTAGCGCGAGCGGCTGTGGCTGCGGCTGCCGGAGCGTTTCTTGGGCGTGCGGGAGCGAGAGCGCCCCCGCCTGGGGCTGTGGGAGTGGTGCTCCTGGTCGTGGTGCTGCCAGTTGCCCCCGCCCTGCCAGTTGTTGGCTCTGTAGCCGTAGTTGCCCCCCCCCCTCTGGTAGCGGCCGCGGGGATAGTAGCCTCGGTTCCTCCCGCGGTAGTAGAAGGGCCGGCGGAAGCCGCGGTTGTAGCCGCGGAAACCCCCTCTGTTGTTCTGGTAGTCTCTGGTGGGGTAGTTCCTGGACGGAGAGTGGGACCTGGAGCGGGTCCGAGACCTAGAACTGGGATAGTAAAGACAAGATCATCTTCAACAATGTTTGAGTCTGTTGTTGAAGCCACACAGGGGAAGTAAACTACAGAAGCTGCGGTTTACCGATACGGTCTTGGAACAAAGTACCGCTTCCTTAAACTGTGATTTCTGTTCACACATGAGGGAATACAAGACAAATGTAAGAATAATCTATAATAAACCTCTCCTGTTAATGTGTCACACTGTAGACTACAGCTCGACTAATACTGGACTGAAAAGAAAAGAAAGAAAAAACTTACAAGCATTAGCCTAGCATATTTTAAAAGACTTCATGAGATAACATTTTTAGAAATATTGTTAAGAAACCCTTTCCCCAGCATTCCTTGTGAAACACAAAGAGAAATGGCGTTCAGAGTGGATGATGCAGACACACAGAAATTGCCATTTGAGAAGGAACAAAAACACACTCAAAATATGTTTGTAGTTTCAGTGTTTATGCCAGCTCAACAATTATGACATATTATATGAATATTATAAGTTCACAACTTAATGAAGCTGTTGCACCAAACTTTGATTAAAAGAAATACATAAATAAATAAATAAATAATTTAGAGGAGTAGCTAGCTCAAAACATTCCTTATTGCGCCTTTGCAACCTTCTTAGGACGTATCACCGATGATTAGATCAGTGAAATCAGAGATAGAGGAGGTGGGGTGAAGGTCTGGCTACCTGTAGCGATGTTTCCTTGACCTGGAGCGGCTTCTTGAGCGAGACCTGGAGTAAGACCTGGACCTGGATCTGGACCGGGAGCGAGGTGGGGAGTCCGGGGCCTTAGACATCTCTGCAGTCAGGGCTGTCTGATCCCGTGAACGACCATAAAGGGAGACAGTACAGCAGATTTAGCAAACAGAACGTGTGAACGTCCCCTTAGCAAAGCAAACTGTGAGGTAGCTAAGAACTATTCTAGGCCTCGAGTCTGAGGCTCTGAGCTGTGCATGCCTACGGTTTGAACCCAGGGAGGCTCAATAAGAGCCACGCATTATCCATTAAGGCCTCAGCCTTCTCGGAGCCTACTGCTCAAAGGAGGAGGACTTGGGCTTTTGCTCCGTAGGCTCCTATCGGCCTTTCTGTAAGTCAATCTAGGCTGCCGGCTCGTCTGTCAACACCAGCCCCCTGAAACGTGCCTGTTGAACCCCCGGTACTGATCTCCCTCGACAGCCACGCATGACTTTCACACCAGCGAGGAAGGTCAGAGTCCAGGGGCCACCTATAGTTAGCCGCCTTACATGGCTGGCAACGAGCCCTCATCGAGCTGGCCTCATCCAGGCCGTCCTAGAGAGCGGAGAGCGCATGATAGACTGCCTGGGCCTGCAGCAGGGAGAGGGGACACAGGAGGACACAGCCGGCACCACTTCAGATAACGATGCATACCACCTTGTTCACGGCGAGAGACAAAGGCAAACACTGCGAAGACAGTGGCCGGTCTGCTAGTGAGAGTGAAGCTATTGTAGGACCGGGCAACAGCAGGACATGGACAGGGACCTCTTGTGGACAGGACTGGAAAGGGGCAGACAGTATCCGAGGCCTAGCGAAAGTAGCTGATGACCGTGCACCTCTTTTTACTCCAGAGGCCAGTGGTAATTAAGTAGCCTGTGAGGACCGCAACGGACACATACGTCTGCATTAATTCGAGCCTATCTGACCGCATCAGGCAAAACAAAAGCCTTCTCATATTCAAACGAACCACAACGCAAATTCACATTTACATTTCTTCTCTTGGAGGAACAGCGGTAGACACATGGCCATGGGAAAAACAACCCTGGCCATGGAGGGGTCACAGACATAGCTTTGGGTTGTCCATTTAATTTGCCAAGAAAATACCTTCCTGTCAAATATTTTGAAATGCTTCACTTTTAGAGTGCACAAAACAGGGCACCTACTCTTTAAAAAAAAACGGCTAAGAATGAGGTAGGTTTAACCTACAAAACACTTGAGAATATTGCAGTGGCTACACCCATCAAGGCTCATCTCAGGAGCCCAAGTGAAATTGTATTCCAACTTTGAGGTCTAAAACAAAGAAGCACTGAAATATACGAAATCCCATCATTATAAATGAATCAGCACAGCAGATATTAATTAGAAGCTGAGTATACATGTATCAGATGCCTCTTGCCTCCATTTACAAGGCTTGCTGAACACCCTGCAGACAGAGTACATCAATTGAATAGTAATTACTATGCAATGCATCAGAAGACTTTCCCTGCAGTGGCCTAACGAACAATACTTATTTGGAAATGTAATAGGAATACATTAAGAAATAATTCATCAAATACCATCATATGAAAAGATATCTGCAAAAACATGACATTAAAAGGATATTGGAAGTTACTGATTATGGCATTCAATACTGCCTGTACCACAAATGTCAGTGGTGTTATGGTACCTTTTAGTTATATTATGATGAAACTTGCTTCAGAGCTAAAATAAAACGTTTAAGGCTAAGCATGAACAATTATTAACCTACAATAAAATCGTTAATAACTACCTCGAAATATGACAAGTTGACCGATATTTGTCGATCGGGGAGAGACACACGATTCAGGATAGAACCAGAATAGAAACAAGACAGAGACCATTCTTGCAGTTGACACCATACTTGCAGTGGCTTAACTGAATTGTCAAAGGATTAGTACAGCTGTTGTTTTGTTAACCATATATGAGAGTAACGTTTACTCAGATGACTTATTATGATTGCCTCAAAAATCCATATCGGTCGGACTCTACTTATTATTGCCTAGTCCAGCAGTCTAACAGGCCGTAGTAGCGTGTCATTTAATTAACTAGCTGTCTATCCATATAATAAATATCCTCACACAAGGTTGCAAACATGTTAGGTTAAATGGTTAACGTTATCCAATTACACTTGGGTGGGTTATTTTGCAGTCGAGATCCAACTCTCAACGGTCTATGTGCTTGCCATCATCCATGCAAGCAAGCAAGGAGGTACTGTTTGACTGAGAGTAGTCTAACTCATCACCTTATGAAATGTCAAACATATATGTCCTCGTTGTAAGACCAATCAGCCAACGTTAGCTACATCCCTTGTTAGTTATTATCAAACTTAAATTGTTGTCAACCCACTACTAGGCTAACCCGAGGTAGTCTATATTAGATTATGTTCTAGAAACGTTAGCTAGCTAGGATCGCTTGTTAGCGTGTTAAACTGTAGACACTGATGAAAAAACAGGGACTTGAAAAGCTTCACACGTCCAAGCAGCTGCCATAGACATTCAGCAGGCGTTGTTTGGTGGCTACTGCTAGCAAAGGTAGGAGGTTAGCAACACTTAACCACTTGTGAAATCATATGACAAATGCTAGCTATCTATCTAGCTAGCTAGCTAATCATGAATTTAACTTTGGCTGGTTAGCGCTAACTACGACGTACGCAGCTAGCACGGCAAATCGAACAGCAGTTAGCAAACCGTCGCTAGGTAAAGTAATTGATAATGCCATTATTAATGCTTTCGAAAGTCTCAGTCACATCAATTTAACGAAATCTGCATCTTACCGTTTAGCTGGGTATACAAAACTGATGAGAATTAGAGCTGGCAATTAACCGTTCGGGCTAAACTACGTGCACAGCCCGCTGCTTCCTTCCTTGTTGAGGATTTATCACAGGTTAGATGTGTAGTATAGCTAATTTCAGCTAGCGTGGATAGCTAGCTAGCTTAGCTAACTCAAGCTATCTTGAGCTCACCTCCCCAACGAACCACCCAATAGAATAACCAACGGAATGTCCTCTGATCGAAAAACGTATTTTTCTCACTCTTTATGAATTGTACCTGGCTTCCAAGCCACATACACTTAACTAAACCCGCAGCAAATTGTGTAAAATACACATTTCCCTCTCGTTGTAAGATATTAAGTAGAATCGCTCGCTACAAACATCCACCATTACATAGCACATTGCCAGCCAGGACTTCAGTCAGTTCAGACAAGACAACCTCGCGGCTCGCGAGAGGCAGTTTCAAATTATTTCAATGCAGTGCGAGGTAAGAGTAAGACCATTGTTTATCATTCAGTGTTACATTGGAGTGTTACACGACAGCCGTAAAGAGCCAAGCGGGCCCTGTTTTTACTTGCGACTAATATTTATCTTCGTGATTATAGATATTAGTGATTTATAAATCATGTGATACAATAATTTTATATCATAACGACACCGTTCGGTCAACCTATCCCTAAGGATAACTCGTGTAACAGTTGCTGGATCTTAAAAGCAGAAGTTGTACACATGCACACCCAAAATATCTAGTCTGCATCAGAATCTGGGTTGACTGGTTGTAATATGTTCAGTTAGTTCCTAAAGGCCATAGGCCAGGGAGATGTTTCAGGATTTTGCAACTAAATCATACATCAGACATTGCGTCTAAATCATGGCTTTGTAAGCTATTAAAGGTGACCCACAAGTTATCTGATGAGATTCTCACACAAGTATTAAAACTGTTTCTATTTGCCAACATGAACCCTTTCATTTGAATACAAATCATTTCTTCATAAGTCCAATCAGAATGTCATTTAAAGGGCTCTAGAATTAAAATAGTTTAGCATGTGCCTTTTCGGTGTTGTTCAATGTTTTTGTTTAGATTGTAAATTGTGTAAGAGCAGTAGAAGATTGTCAACTGTTGCAAAGTAAACAAGTAACAAAGGGTGCAATCATTGTCTATTTATGATTTCCTTAAATGTCCGTCACTTTGAAAATAATGTTTGCTAAACACATTTAACAAGTGAATGTAATGATGACGATTATTACATAGGCTAACACCAGGACTATTATTATAAATCAACAACAAAAGGATGCAATTTAGCTGTCATAAAATCAATAGATAATATTTTGCATACTGTGAGGGTAAAAATATATATAAATATATAAAAAATATGTTACAGTAAGGTAGGTGTCTTTTTACCTCTCTGTCTGTTCTCTGTTCAAATGGACCCCTGGACTTGTGTTTTTCAAACTGCTTGTTAATATACAACCTGGTTATTTGGGTAGTTGAGGAATGGATACCTCCATCTGTTATGGCCTCTTTCAAATGGAACCTTGTTCCTCTGTTTTAATTGGTCACCATAACCTATGAATGTGACGAGTTTAATACTGTGGTCATAAACATGAAATATAAGGACAACTGTTTTAGCATTTTATTAACGTGTGTTTTTTAAGAGCTGCTGGAACTATTGTTATATACAAGGGGCACATTTTTATATTTAGATGTTTATTGAAAAGCCTTGTTTATAAGTTTATTATTCATCGGCTGCCATTCTCCTTACACCAGACCTGTGGTGTAAACGCCATATATCCTGTACGCTGCTCAGCCATATAAAAGTCATCGAGCTCTGCTCCAAGACTTGTTATCTTATATGGATTGTTAGCAAGACAGCTTTGCACTCAGTGTTAAATGAACAGCTCTTTTACCCTAAGCTATAAAACAAACGCTGTTTTTAACTTTCCTTTGCCTTTCTTGGACCTGGACCACAGGTATTGAGACCTGGACATGTCAGGGTTGAACTTAATTCCTTCTGACACGTTGTAGGGGCACATGCACTGTGTGTCAATCACTGTGTTGAGCCATTTATGGTCTGTCTTTTGGTAGGTGTTCGGATTAATTATTTAGGCACGTCGCATATGCACTGAGTCTCACAAGATTGGGTTGTTTACCAACTAGGACAGGTGATGAGAATCATATGTGTAAGTTGACTTGTTTGTCTCTGTGTATATATTGTGAAGGGGACAAAGAACTTACCCTTCTTGCTTCGTATCCCTGTGTTCAGACCACTACTCTGTGTATGAACTGCTATGCGCTGGGATCAACCCTAATAAACCGTATCTGGATTAACCTTACTGGAGCCTCATCATCATTCATCAATGGCAATTCCTCTCGGCATAGAATATGACCTATCAGTAGGTCTGGAAAGGGCTTCATGATAACCAATAAAATGAATACGGAGTGTCAATGAAGACGCAAAAAAAAAAGAGTTCCTGATATGCAGGACGTGGCAGTTTCTTTGTTTCATCACTACTGAGTCACTGAAAGGAGTGCTGTCTTGTTACTAACAATGTTAGTGAATATATTGTTGACAGAGAACGCCCAGGCAACAGTCAACTTTATCTTTCTAATTTGAATTATTGTTTCTGTTTGGCTCAAAACCAGTAGTGGAAGCAGCCCAATCCTACCAGAGTGGTTAGCATTATGAATTCAACATGGAGGGAAACAAATAAGTGACGCAAAACAGACGAGTCTTCAAAACAATCAACAGTCCTATCATCTCTAAGAGACTTTCTGCCTTAGGTACAATTTAGTGGTTTATTATGTGTGCTTTGTAGTTTTCCATGTTAATTAGAAGTATGGAACGTTTTAGCTAATGTTTGAATTGTGCCATGTGGTTGGATGTTAGGCCTCACAATGTCAATTGTAATACTAAAAAGATGTTTAAGCAATTTACTGTATACATAGTGTAGACCAAAAAATAAACATTGCCTACTTACTGTTTCACACTAAGCTGGTTTTGGAATATTATAAGCTTTAGTCGCACACCTTCTCTTCCACAAAAGAAAGAGTGCTTGTTATATTTAAAATATATTCTAATGTGAAAATGAGGCTAAACACAAGTTATTCATCAACGCAGTTAGAACAGAGAGCGCATACCCTTACATATTCTAAACGTGCTGCAACACGTTGGTAATAGCGATAACAAAAAAAGCATTTATGTATAAGGAAACATACAGTAAGCTATCTCACCTCAAGGTAGCACGGCGAAATTACACCCAAAGTAAGAGCCCAGGAAGCTCAATGAACCGCAACGCACTGAGCACATCTTTCTGAGTCAAAGGAAAAGACTACCACAGTGACACATCCTGCTCTCATCCTGTCGATGGTTGTTTACTTTAATGGCATCTAAGCAAAAGCCTCCGTTCCTCTTTGACATTTCTCTACTTCTGGGACTAAAGGACCCTAGGGTCAGCAGGTGGAACAACCCGCTTTGTAAACAATTAAAAAGGCAATTAACTGCTAGATTTAATGAGCACACAGGCAGATCATTGTGTTTGTGTGAGTGAATCAGCTCAGGAGCCATGAGAAGCTGTTTACCATGGTGTACTGTTAGACTTTGCTCAGGAGTGTTTTGTAGAGTGGGTTTATTTTGTTTGGTTGACGTCCGAGGTAAAGTTTAGTAACACTGCCGACTCTTCATTTAGAGATCGCAAACAAAATGAAGGCAACACCAGGGTGAGCTATTAAGGTTGGGCCTTCTCTCAAACTTAAAAGAGTCATACACAGTTATTGGGAATTATATTTTCTTCGACAGATTAATCACCCTATCAACAGTCAAAAGGCATCATAGATGACACACGTTTTAATACAAACTGACCTTACCCAACAGGTTTTTTTTAATGACTTGATAGAATGTCAGCTATGTAAAGTAAATACTAATCTTGCATTCAAGGGCCTTGGGCAGAGTACATTTGTGTGATAATATCACATTTAGAAGTAAACACACAATGACTGTGATCTGTGTTTGTCTTTTTAAGGTATGAATAATACCAAATACAAATGTACAATAACTATCAAGACTAAAACTAGGTTGTTGTTTTTTTAAGAAATCCGATTTGATTAAAATAAAGTTGTAGATATCAATAAGGCTAACAGCGGATTTATAATAGTTATCGAAGTCAAACATTAATCAAAACGTGGCTTGAAATATTAGTAAATCTAGAATGAAATGTCCAGATATTTTGTTGACTTGGTCTAGACTGAAAAAGAGCAGGGCCAACATAGATCAATTTGAATACAAATATGATGTAGTTTCTTTCTTAATGCAAGATCACTGGCTTTGTTTAAATAGCATTGATCTCATTGACAGTACATAGAGACACACACACACACACACACGCACACACACACACACACACACACACACACACACACACACACACACACACACACACATCAGGGTCAGTGTCCTCCAGATTGCAGTCCAGAGCAACAGCAAAACAAACAAAGGCTCTCTTAGCTAATAGCAGGTGTCTTTTGAGTGAAGCCATTTATTCATCTTTTGTATTCTTATGTAACTCGTTCTGGTCACTTTAATGCAAACAACAAAAGACTCACAGTAAAACCTAAATTCACCAGCTTTTCACGGTCCACATTGTGTACCGTAATATGAACCTCAGAAACACTATTTCCTATTATCCCATGGTCATCTCTTAGAATAAAGATGGAACATTCATGACAACAGCTAATCGAGACCCCAGGGACCTAGAGATCATCACCGATGCTGTAAACCTCCAACTATAACAATCTTTAAACAGAAGTGATGGCAGCTTCCTCTTGGATCACTGACGATGGGATTGGTTCTAGAACTATTGCAGTGACGTTCCCAACGCAGCCAGAGCCTGAAACCTCACTTGGCACAGTCGTGCACCCTGGCCCCAAATGCCTTTAGTGGTGAGCACTTGACAATAAATACCCCCCGGCCCCCACCCCTACCCACCCATTATCTCTGCTCATGCTTAGGTTCGACATTTCATGTATTTTGGGAGTTTGTATTTTGAACACACTATGCTGTCAGTGTTTTGTGACCTGATATGTTTTCCCTGCTCTCTGTTACAAACTGAAGAGGTTGTGTGTGTGAACGCACTTCTAAAAAAGATTGCAGGGTACATAGCCGAGGCCGTAATAAGAAGGTGGGTCCAGCCAGTCTAAAGTCCATGGCTGCCACCTTCTGGAGGGTAAGCCCAACAGCCCAATCACTGCTACACACGTGTCTGCTATTCTCATTGGGACACGCTGATGTTGCGCCTCATTTTGCGATGATTGAATCGGGTTAGTGTCCAGGTTAAGATGTTCGCAGTGGTCATTTAATAAGCTCACATGCCCTTGTTTATGGACGATTGCATGTGCTGGGTCCATCTCTCCTAGACCCTTCTATCAACCTAAATATATCACCCTCTTATTTGGAAGTTCTGCAGGATTCCTAATTGTGTCTGCATGCCTGTCCTCTACTTCGTGTAGATTACATTGGAGATGATCAGGCTTTACCATGAAACATCCAGAAAGCAGAAGAATAAACTGCAGACTGGACCTCCAGACTTTTTTACCGGTGAAAACAGATCACCTTGATATGAGCAACACGTCACATGTCAGTGACATGATGTATTTTTGGAAACAATAATGTAAGGTAGGATCTACATACAGTACTGTGCAACAGTTTTAGGTAAGTATGTAAAGTAAGAATGCTTTCAAAAATCGAAGTGTTAATAGTTTGTTTTTTATCAATTAACTAAATGCAAAGTGAATGAACAAATGAAATATCTAAATCAAATCAATATTTGCTGTGACCACTCTTTGCTTTCAGATTTTTGCCAGCATATTTGCACATCTGCCTAAAACTTTTGCACAGGACTGTATATACACTATGTAAAGACTCTCAAATGTACAGTTGGGTTGAAAGAACAGCACCTTATTAATAACCATATTATCAAGCAGAAATGTCCAAGGCGGTCCCTTTCAGAAAGCTTTATTCCACAGATTTCCTATGGTGGGAGGCCAAGGCAGCCAGGCTCATATACATTTACATACACTGTCTGTGGCCCTCCAAACAAGGCTCCCCAAGTTAAATAACTCAAGTTCAAGAAGAAAGCAAACAAAACACACACTTTGTTCAACTTAAGGTAACAACAGCAATATCATAACAACAATGACAATAATAACAACAACCGTAGTCAAACATGGTGTATTTCCGGGTTATTATATTCTCTCAAGTTCATTACATAGTCAGTCATCTTTAAGGTGCACTGTAAAACCGGCATGTGATATTTCAGTAAAACGCAAAAAATGCTGCACCATAACACGCAGTGGAGAAGACAGACAATACTTTTTGCTTATTTTTTTTGTGTTCATTTTCCAATGAGTGTTTCTTTGCAGAGTTCAGCTCCTTCTTCTTCTTGTGCTCTGCGGCAGAGATGTGGTTTGAAAGTAGTCCATCGTTTACTAGTTTGGCACTTCCTGTGAAGCTTTTCACGGCGCTGCAGGGAATCGCTTAGCTTGCCCGGAGGAGGCCTGAAGCACATCTTGACGGCAGGCGGACTCTTAAAGCACTTCTAGACAGGAATGAAACCACAGAGAAAGGAGAGATAGGTAAATATGTTTCAGCCGTACATATCCTACTTAGATAAACACTCCTCATTCCCCCTCCTGGCTCTGGGGATACAATTGCATGAACTGATCCTTGACTATACAGGACACAATACTAGCACACTTGATGCCTATGGGGTTTTATTTTATGTATCCTTTATCTAACCAGGTGAGTCCCATTGAGATAAATATCTCTTTTACAAGGGAGCCCTGGCCAAGAGGAAAACACCAGCATAAAACATTAAAACAAACCTAAAACAAAGAAACAAGCAATAAAAACATTCAAACAAACATAAATCAAGCAGAAAAAACATTCAAACCAATAAAGCAGTCTCAGAAGTAAACAATAATACATGGCAATTATTAGTTAAAGCAAGCACAAATTTCAGTTATTATTGATAAATGTTTTCTGAAGATAAAGTTTTGCCCTGCAGATAATGAATACCTGGTATGGGGAAGCCTTTAGTAATGACTGATGGGGTCGTTGCCATGGTATAACACTAGAGCTTCGAATAGCACCACAGACTGCAAAACTACATGTCAGTCCGAAACAGTGCCGGGATCCTTTTTCCAGTCCTGGGTGCCAGTTTTCCCACATGGAAGGGGCTGAGCACGGACACCATTCCCAGGTTGTAAGTAGTGAGAAAAGGTTGGAGGCCCGCTCTGCTAGGCCGTGTACGTGTGTGCTGTGCCTTAGTGTAATCGCTGAAGAGCCCGCTCTAATTATAGACTCTCCTAGAATGGCACATGGGCTGTGCGCATTCGCTGAGCACGTTGTTGAATGTAAAGTCACCAGGGTTTACTACTAGCACTCTGGGCTGGTTTCCCAGACACAGATTAAGCCAATTTAGTCCTAGACTAAAAAACATTTTCAATGAAGAATCTCAATTGACAGCGAGATTTCGTCCAGGACTAGGCTTAATCTATGTGTGGAAAACTGGCCTGAGATGTCTTTATTTTCCACTGTACAAGGAAAGGGCTAAATGATGTACGCTCCTGTAGGAGGCCATACCAACCTGCAACATGCTGTGGCTTCATGGGGCCTGTCTTCCTCAGAAAAGGCTCTCCGTCCTCAAAGGCTAAGATGGGTTCGTCGACCAGATCCCCTTTGGGTGGCCCCGAGCCCCCTTTGCCGCCCAGCTGGATAATCTCTTCAAAGTCCGCCGCCTTGCCATTGGCTGAGAGGCCGTTCTGGTGGCTGGCTGGTTGGACGCCGTTCTGCACAAGTGCACCTTGGGATAGGATGGCTGTTCCGTTATTCGAGGGCGCCAGAGGACTCTGCTGCTCACCAGGTGCTGTGGAATTACAATTAGGAAATGATTATTGTTGTTATATAATATATACAGCACTGTGCATTTTGTGTGTTTTATGCAGGTGTGTAAAGTAAGAATGCTTTCAAAAATCAAAGTGTTAATAGTTTGTTTTCATCAATTAACTAAATGCAAAGTGAATGAACAATGAACAATCTAAACCAAATCAATATTTGCTGTGACCAGTCTTTGTTTTCAAATTTTTGCCAGCATTTTTTCACATCTGCCTAAAACGTTTGCACTGTAAATATATATAGTACAAAAATGTACTCTTGAATGTCCAATTAGCAGCTCTCTGAAGTCATTGATGTGCCAGAAACGTTAGCTAGCTAGGATAGTTTTTGAACTCCAGACACTGGTGAAAAAAATAGGCACTTGGATTGCTTCACAGCAGCTGCCAAAGACCTCCAGCAGGCTCTCTGAAGTCTTTGATGCTACTTCATAGCTCTGTAAAAACAGATCCCACTCACCCCTGCTCTCGGGCTCTTTTCCATTGACCTGGGCCGTGGACTTGACGTCCTTCTGCAGTGGGGAAGAACAGCATGTGGAGGTCACTTTAATGGCACTAGAACGTGGTTGTTTTCCGGGGGTTATTTGAACTCCGTCCCACCCACCTTCTCTGCTGCGTCACTCTTGCGCGTCCTCTTCATTATCTCCTCCAGGCGCTGGGTGACAAAAAGAGATGAAATCACTGCCGGCTTCTACAAACTCCCTTCAAAAGCCAGGGCATCTTAAGTCATCAACGCCAATACACATTGATGATGAATGATGATGCATGATGAGGCATGATGATGCATGATGATGTATGATGATGTATGATGATGCATGATGATGTATGATGATGCATGATGATGCATGATGATGTATGATGATGTATGATGATGCATGATGATGCATGATGATGCATGATGATGCATGATGATGCATGATGATGCATGATGATGCATGATGATGCATGATGATGTATGATGATGTATGATGATGCATGATGATGCATGATGATGCATGATGATGCATGATGATGTATGATGATGCATGATGATGCATGATGATGCATGATGATGCATGATGATGCATGATGATGTATGATGATGCATGATGATGCATGATGATGTATGATGATGTATGATGATGTATGATGATGTATGATGATGTATGATGATGCATGATGATGCATGATGATCGTATGTGTTCTCCACCTTCTTTCTCTCCAGCCGTTCCTGCTCCTCCTTCTGGAAGTGTTTCTCTCTCTCCAGGCGCTGGCGTTCGGCTTCCTCGCGGGCTTTTGAGTCCGCCTCGTCCTTCTGCAACACACAGCATACACACCGTCACCCCAAAACCCTGTGGGTAGCACGCCATCGCCGGTGGCAACGAGCAGAGAGACACTAGGGAGCCGTTTTGGGAGCGGTTCACCGACCGACCACTGGGGGTCAGTACATCCACCATGCAGCCTCGGTTGCCCTCTGGGCAGAGCTGGATATCGCTCTGAATGATTCCATTACACGCCTCGCTGGATCTTTACAGTCCCTCGGAAGCCAACAACAACAAGGCGTGATGGGCGGAGGGGTGAAAACACAGCTATGATACGTGTTATGATCACATGTGCCGCCATTTATATAGCGGAACAGCCTGTTGTCAATACATCCTGTTGATTAAGGTTGCTGAAAGACATACTCCTGATTATTTGAGTCTTTTTCATCAGGGGAAGTAGCGTGTGCGATTTAGGCTAACCTCCCAGCTCTGTATCAATATCACTACCAAGCTTCTCCAATGGCAAGCTAAAAATACACCGTCAGGCATACTTGACACAAAGAGACTGAGGGCACTGTCTGCATGGAACAACTGACCAATTGAGAGGGGGGGTCCTCAAGGGAGTGGGGCCTGGCTGGAGGCTCCAGGCATGGGTGCCCTGTCACTGCCCATCTCTCTCTCCCCTCTGCCTAACGCTAACCAGACAGGGCTGCTACTATATCCAGACCCCGCACTCCCTCCCTCCACACACACACACACACACACACACACACACGTTATTATGAAGGTCACCAGCTGGCATCTGCCTGGACAGGGAGTGGGGTGGTGGTGGTGGTTGGTAGGGGTGGGTTACTGACTAACGTACGGGATGGTGTTAGGGCTCACGCCCAGACGGATCCCCCCCCCCCCTGACACCAATACTGCCTCCTTAGGCTGAAATCCCACCAGATGGGGGAGGTGATCTGGCTGCGGATCATCGAGCCCCCTGTCCGCACGGACAACTAGGCTGGAGAAGCAGGCGCTCTCCTTCAACTGTGTTCAACTCACGTTGGTACGGCAACCCTGATGAAGGCAGCGTAGCTGCCGAAAGGTTGTTTTTTGATTTGATTTATTTACTATTTAATAAAGTGTTTGCGCTACGCTAAGTATCAGAGTAGTAGAGCTACGAGTGTGCGGTGGCTATGTTTTCGTTTTGATACCGCAGTGGGACCATTTCCAGTCCTCCGAAATCTGGACGAAAGGACTACATCTGTGGCCAGCACGTGAGAACTACAACCCCCAGGAAGGCCAGTCTCACCTGTCTCTGGAGCTTGTCGTTCTCTTCCTGTTCGGCCTGGGCTCTCTGCTGGGCCTCCTTGTCCTCCTGGAGGCGCTGCTCCTCGGCCATGAGGCGCGCCTCCTCCTCCCGGCACCTCCTCTCCTCCGCCTCCCGCACCATGCCCTCCTCACGCAGAGCCCTGCGGACGCAGCAGGCGGGTTCAGATTCAACACACGCAGTAGCACAGCAGCTCTCAATGCACTCATCTTAAATGTAGCATTGGTGATGTGGACACTGGGGGACCCCATCCCCATTTGGCTACGTAGACGTCGAAAACAAATTAAAAGAAGAAAGAAGAAACAAACAGACACGCAAATATCAAACGGGAACTTTGTTGCCAGGACAACTGACCGGGCTCTCAGCTCCTGCTCCAAGCGTTCCTGCTCCTCCCGCTCCCGCTGCTCGCGGGCCTGCCGGCGTTTCTCGGCCAGGGCCCGGGCCGCCTCCTCGGGGTCATTGGTGCCCGCCGACGGCTTGCTCCCCGGGGGAGCCGGAGCGGCGGCAGGGGGGGCCGGAGTGGCGGCAGCACTGGGAGGAGCCTTGGCAGTGGCTGGAGCTGCTGGGGTAGAGGCAGCAGTGGGAGTACTGGGAGGAGCTGGGGCGGCTGGAGCTGCTGGACCAGGGGCTGCAGTGGGAGTGACTGTTGGAGCGACTGGCGGAGCTGGGGCTGCAGTGGCGGGCTCTGAGGGGGGCAGCGTGGCGGAGGCTGCTGAGCTGAGAGACGGTGGTGTTGCCGCGGCGGAGGACACTACAATGGCTGGGATGTTACCAGAGCCTGAGAGAGAGAGAGAGAGAGAGAGAGAGAGAGAGAGAGACAGAGAGAGAGAGACAGAGAGAGAGAGAGAGAGAGAGAGAGAGACAGAGAGAGAGAGACAGAGAGAGAGAGAGAGAGAGAGAGGGAGAGAGAGAGAGAGAGAGAGAGAGACAGAGAGAGAGAGAGACAGAGAGAGACAGAGAGAGAGAGAGAGAGAGAGAGAGAGAGAGAGAGAGAGAGAGAGAGAGAGAGAGAGACAGAGAGAGAGAGAGAGAGAGAGAGAGAGAGAGACAGAGAGAGACAGAGAGAGAGAGAGAGAGAGAGAGAGAGAGAGAGAGAGAGAGAGAGAGAGAAAGTATCAAAGTCAAAATCAAGACCCAAGGAGGGAATCGGCCACGGCATATCAATAATAAATGCCCACATCAATATTATATGAAATATTAATATATAACGGTCATTTATAATAAGATACCACCAAACAGATGTATTTGGTCTAGTCTGTTGAAGTCATTTGAAGTGACCTTGGGCTGACTGCATCAAAAGCCGGCGGCGAACGTCAGCCCCCCAAAAAAGCTGCAAGTCACCTTGGTGCTAGGGCTCCGTAACCATAGTGACAGTTACCCTTTGTTTCCTCAGGCTGCTGGGCCTGGCCGTTGGTTTCCACAGCAACGGCGGTGACTGTCCGGGGCTGTACCCTGGCAGGTGTCTGAGCCCGTTTGGGCCGGGTCTTGGTGCCGGGAGGGGTCCTCTTGCTCATGGAGGGGGTCTTGGGGGCCACTGGGACCAAGGGGGACAGTGGCCTGCTCTTGGGGGGCGCAGGAGATGAAGGTCGTTTCTTGGTCTTGGGCAGAGTACTGAAAACAGTAATGTGAGAGGGGGGAGGGGTCTTTTAACAAACAACAAAGAGCGTGGAGAGAAACTAATTGTACTTAATGACATCAAAATAATATCTACAAACAGATGAGCCTCTCCGTGAGGAGGCAGCCATCTTGATTCTGCCCCAGACATCTGTCAAGAAAACCCCATTCTGTCTCAGAGAGCTCACTGACACACACTCTCTCTCTCACACACACACACACACACACACACACACAACGTCCTGTTCTTGGCAGGCTGTGCCCTCCGCTGAACACTCCACTTTAAAGGTCCAGTTAGAGCCCTGGGCCCCATCTGTTAGTGAGACAGGCCATTGAACCTGCCCTGAGGGTGGAGGCACCGCTAAGCTAACACATCTCTCTGGCTTCTCTCTCTCCGTGCGTCTCTCCCTGTCCTGTAGTGTGCTGCCGTGGGACATCTTTTAAACTACAGAAAGGTAATGGACAAATAAAGAGCTCTGACCGCTTGCGGATGCTCTCATTTTTTTCTTGTTTTTTCCTAACATTGTCATATTTCGCTCGCGTGCCACAGGGATATATACATATACTAATGTAACAATGAGAAAGATTGAGTTGTGTGCGCCCCAGTGGCTCATCGGGTGAAGGCACAGACCACTAAGGCTAGTCCTTCACGCAGCGGCCCGGGTTCGATTCCGGCCTGAGCCCAATGCAGCATGTCATCCCCTCTCTCATTCCCTCTCCCTCCCACCTTTCCTGTCCGTCCGCTGTCCCGTCTAAAAGAAAGCCAAAATGCCGCCCAAAATAAAGAATGAATTGTGTGTTCCGTGTGCCAACCATACCTGGCCTCGGGCCGGGCCCTGGGGGTACTGGGAGAGGGCTGGGTCTGTTTCTTCTGCTGCCCTCTCGTCAGGGCGTTCTTCTCTTTCTCGTTCTCCCTCTCCTTGTCTTTCTTCTCCTTCTTCTTTTTCTCCATCTTTGTCCACAGAGGAGAAAAGAAGGAACGAGTTGGCTCACAGGTGATTTAAAACATGGCTGTCCTCTCCGCCAACCATACATCGAGGAAAAAGGCAGGAAAACACTCAAAATGCATTCGGCATGTGTCTCCCTGCAGGCAGAGAATGGGTGTATGAAAGTAGAATGTTATTTTATGAAAATGTGCGAGTAAAATGATGTGCTGCTTCTTTGACCAGGTCTCTCTTGCAAAAGAGATTATGAATCTCAATGAGACTAACCTGGTAATAAAAAAATGTATAAAAAAAAAAAGGATGTATTACACTGCATGCATACTGTCAGTCATTGTCAAGAAAAAGCCATTGAAGTGCTGGTCTAGAGTCTGTAATCTACCCACTGGTACTGGGTCAGTCATACTGGTCCGTGCCCACCGCCCCTGTGTCCCCTCCCCCCCGCGGTGTGGAACCTACCGGTGTGGAGTTCCGTCGGCGTTGGCGCTGGGTGATGTCGGGCGTGCTGGCTGACACCCTCCAGCGCTCGGAGGTGCTCTTGCGCGGGTGGTGCTGAGAGCAGGCGGTCAGCGGGCTGGCCGAGGCTGAGGGGAAGCAGTGGGGAGAGTCTGAGCGGAGACGCACACACACAGACACGCAGAGAGAGAGAGAGAGGAGGGACCAGGTCACCACCCCTGGTACACACACACACACACACACACACACACACACACACACACACTCACACAGCAAGAGCATTGCGACGGCATAACAATGGCGCTCAGTGTGTCGGGGGGGGGGGCACTGACTACAGGCTTTGTTTGAGCTGCCCTCGCATAAATGAAGCGGCAGTCACAGGTTCAAATGAAATGCTTTGTGACTCAACCACGTCCATGTTGATACGATCACACACACTTATGACAGAAGGGCCCCGGTAACAATACAAGAAAACAGGGTGTATTAGTAAAAGAAGTTCAGAGGAGAGGAGAGGAGAGGAGAGGAGAGGAGAGGAGAGGGGAGGGGAGGGGAGGAGAGAGGAGAGGAGAGGAGAGGAGAAAGACGGGTGGCGGTCAGGTTAGAGAGGGGGGGGGGGGGGGAGGGACTTCCAGACGGACGGGGTCACTCACGGGAGTTGCTGCTGTTGAGGGTGACGGCGCTCCGGCTCCGGGCCAGGAAGGACAGGGTGGGGGTCATGAGGCGCTCCACGATGCGGCTTTCCCAGGGGCTCAGGCGGAGGCTGCGGGCTGACACCAGAGAGCACTGTCAGGGTCTGGGCGCCATACACACCCGTTATGGGGACACACACACACACACCCGCGCCCCCCACACAGACACGCCACTGCTGCCACGTGTGTGTGTGTGTGTGTGTGTGTGTGTGTGTGTTGTTACCCAAGACAACCACGCTGCAGCAACTCTTCGTCGTCTTCCGGGACGAACACACCTGCGGTTCTAACCTCACACTCACACACTCACTCAAACTCACTGCCTCAATGATTGATTGATTGATTGATTGATTGATTGATTGACAGGACACGTGGATTTGTCTGTGGAAATGTCCGTATACACTGAATGTACATGTTACATACTGTACACACATGAGACGACCTCACCACCAACGCACATGTAAAAGGTTACGGCGCACCTAAACAACGAGCCCAGGTCCTGGCACACATCCCTAATACCTGGCAGTGCAGAGGCGATCTGCAACGGCCTCTCTGCCTGGATGTTACGAGTACGGCACACACTTTCACAGGCTTTAGGATCGTGTGTGTGTGTATGCATGTGTGTGTATGCGTGTGTGTGTGTATGCATGTGTGTGTATGCATGTGTGTGTGTATGCATGTGTGTGTGTATGCATGTGTGTGTGTATGCATGTGTGTGTATGTGTGTGTGTATGCATGTGTGTGTGTATGCATGTGTGTGTATGCGTGTGTGTGTGTCGGATCGTCAAAGTATTTCCAATGCTTCTCAATGTTGTAGGATGAAGACAGACCCAGCATACCATCAACACCAAGACAGTGCCGCCCTGTCCAACCAACCAGCCAGAGGAAGACACAGCCGCCCTGCCAAACCAACGCATGGTCCGCCAGAGGAAGACACAGCCGCCCTGCCAAAGCCAATCTATCCACGGGAGTTTGGATGCGACTTCCCGATACACGTCAACTTCGTGGGATAGACATAGAGAGGGCCGGACTTCCACAAAAAAGGGAATGTCGGGACCTCGTTGGCGACAGTCCTTGATGGAAGATTCCGGGTCCCCAAAGAAAGGGGTTGAAACGAGGATGGGCTGAGACCAGGACGCTCTGTGGGCCAGTGTTTGGCTATGTTTCTGTCTCAAGGTGAAAAGGCTGTATGACTCGTCTCGGTAAGTCAAACCTAGTTGTTCCGACCTAGAAAAACAGAAATGAATGCACCACAGTCATGTGCAAAGGGAAGAGACACCAAGATGGACGCAGTTAGGTGCACGAGAACGTTTTTCTGTCTGAGTGTTTTTCTGCTGCTCCACTGCAGATGAGGCTACCTAGATCAGGTTCACAGTGTAGGAGTGTGCATAACCTGTCCCAGATAACAAACTGATGTTGTGCGTGCCACACAAATTATAGATACCTCCCTTCTGTCAAATGTCAAGTCGGGCCATATTCTACTAGACAGAATGCAAAAACAGTGGCATTCATGGAAATACATTTACAAACATATACAGTGGCTTAAGTGCAATCGCAACAGCTACATTTCAAGAGACATGGGATTACAGGGATTTTTAGAAAGCCTTACCACGCACTGTCTTTCAACAAGGCACCTAAAGCTAACGTCAGCGCCTCAGTATTTCGGATGGATCATTTTCCACAACGTGATCTGTGGCCTGCTGATAACCCAGAACTACCCCCTGTTGCTAAGCAACAGTAACCCCCCCCTCTCCCCTCTCTCCTTCAAGTCGTTTGCCGCACCGCCAGCCTCTCACGGTTCCACGCGGTGGATCGGACGCTAGCTCTGGACACTGTGAGTGTGGGCCAAATACCAAAACACAACTTCGCGTCGCCGATATCCTCGGTGCGAGCACATCGTGTGCCTGGGCCATTTCACTGCGCCTTCGGCTGGACCTGCACTCACGTATTAATGACCGAGCACTACATTTGAATTAGTGTCGTGTCGGGGGATTCCGAGTCAAACTGCTGGCTGCACTGTGGGTGATTTGGTCTGCTGTTATGATGGACATGGATAATTGACAGATAACAAAAGAACACTGACAGTACAATGATTTATGAATGCCATGAACTATTTCAGTGTCGTCTCCAAATAATAATTGTTTTGAATATTGGCCCGGCTAGAATCCCGTTGATTGGGTTGCCAGAGCTAATCTCACCATGCATTAAACAGAATTAGACTCTACGGTAACGTTTTACGGTAACATTTTAAAGTACGTTCGCCTGTGGTACCCGGCCCAATTGATAGAGCGACATACACCATCATGACCACCAACACGACCCACACCAACACAGCACACTAGCAATGACACAGTACAGAGAACAACCAAGGAGGGCCATGGAAAGACATGACACGCCGGACACACCTGACGTTCATGAGGACCGTATCACGTTATTCAAAGAAAACATGAGGTGCATGGATGGCAAGGGGCTGGTCCAAAATGAAGAGGTAAATCACCAACAACCACCACCAACAACACTACAATCAAAAACCACAATGCATCACAAAACGCGGGCGTGTGAGGGTTGGGGGGGGGGGGGGGGGGGGGGGGGGTTGGGGGGTGTCAATGACCAGTCACCAAGCACAGGCAGGCAGGCACGTCCACCAGAAACGACAGTTACATGAAGAAAGAAAAGGAAGGAAAAAAATAAAAATAACAGATTGGCGGGGGAGGAAAGGATTTGACAAAGGTGGGAGTGGGGGGTGGGGGGGGCGGGGGGAAGTGAGGGAGGAGGAGGAGGGAGGAGGGGGGGGGGGGGGAGGCCTGGTGGACACTGACGCCGGGCGGGGGTCGTCCTTACTTCGGTTGGGGGAGTTCCACAGGGTGGCAGAGGACTTGGACAGCCTGCTGTTAATGACAGGCTCCGACTGCCTCGGCAAGTTGACCGTGGAGGCCGAGCACCTGCCTGCACCGGAGAGAACGCAACAACACAACAACGGTTCACATGGAGCGAGCGGCCCGGGCGGGCAGGGCCCCCGGGTGGGCAGGGCCCCCCGGAGAGGGCAGGGCCCCAGGCCGGGGGAGGGACAGACAGACAGAGGGCCGGACGGATAGGCCCGCCTCTGGGGCTTGCGGTCGGGGGAGGAGGAAAGTAGGAACACACCATTCTGCCCACTGAGCCGAGCCTGGCCATGTATTTGTTGACTCACGGGTCAAGGAAAAGGTAGGAAATTTGGGCCAGATGAACAAAAGAAATAACATACAGAAAACCTAGGAAGACGTTCTGTATTTTAACACGACAAAGAAAGGTTTAAAGTCGAGCCAACACATCCACACACACACACACACACACACACACACACACACACACACGCCAACACGCCCATTCCACCTCGTTCACACTCGGGACTCGAGACACGCCATGTGACCTCGTGACCTCGTGACCTCCGGGGTCTGGCCTGGGCAGCTGTGGGTGGTTGTGTGATTGGGCGCGGGGCCGCGTGCGCCAAAGGCCGGCTGAGGATCCCGCTCACAGCTCCCTGATGAACTCAACACCTTGGTGTTCACAGCTCCCTGATGAACTCAACACCTTGGTGTTCACATTACCTCTCGAATGAAACCAACGCACGGCCAGCGCCTCTCCCTTTCCCCACCTCTGTTATCTCCCTGCAATTGAAGGCTAGAGTCTACGGTTATATCAAAACGTACATTTCTACATAATGAAGATATTAGATATCTTCGCATTGACACAAATAACCCAGAATCTTTGTAAAAGGTAGAAGTGTTTGGCTGGTCCCTACAAGTGAAATGAATTGAAGTCAAAATGTCACAGAATAATTGCTCCGGTACCCTACCCAGGGTAGATGGTAATTCACTTCCTTCTGTTGAAATGGGGTAACATTTGTTATTGTACAGCATTAGGACATTTGTGTATGTGGTCCACATGGTAGTGGTTTCTCCAGGAGTTCTCCCACAGCTGTGGCTGAGAAGAGAAAGGGGGTCACCGATGTGACTCTAAAAGGGGGGGCGGGTACATAGGGTGTATATGGTGAGGGGAGGGCACAGAAATACATTTTTAGGGAGTGGCAGTGGAATTCTCCCCCACCGAAGAGAGAAAGAACAAAAAAAAGAATGACAACTTTAAACCTGGCGATTCAGGGAATTCATTTCACTGCAGATATCGTAGTTACCGCGGTATTAAATTATGTTTCTATACTTTGATACTGAACTCAAAAAGATTTAGAGGTGAATTTTTTTGTATAGGCCATAAAATATGTCTATAATAGTACTGTTCAGACTGAGTTTTTTCCCTTTTCTAATGGGCACATTTTCCAGGCCTTTTCTTTCTTTTCTTTGGACCACTGATACTGAATCCACGTGATAAAAACACTGCTTGGGCTATAAGGCGGTTCTATCGGGTCCTCAGGGGTTCCTGGTGATTCTTTCTCTGGTTCAACTTACTTTCCCTCCGAGAGGTTTGGTTGAGGCCGCCCGCCCAGGACCAGCGCTGCTGCCGGATCTCAGCCCATGTCTTCTTTGTCGACCTCTTGATGGCCGACTCATATCTCTCCTACACAGACAAAAGGTTTGACACAGGAATGAAGCCCTAAACAAAACGCAGTTTAACGATGTGTACAATTTAAGTGAGTATCATTTGACACAGGAATGAAGCCCTAAACAAAACGCAGTTTAAAGATGTGTACAATTTAAGTGAGTATTTTAGCTAACATCAACACACCTAGCATATTACTTGGTATACATGTTACAGCTTGAACTGTCTTCCGTTCAGAGCAGACATACCTACCACCCACTTACCCTTCCTACCTACCGCCCCACCTACCTACCTACCTACCTACCTACCTACCTACCTACCTACCTACCTACCTACCTACCTACCTACCACCCACTTACCTACCTACCTTCCTACCTACCGCCCCACCTACCTACCTACCTACCTACCTACCTACCTACCTACCTACCTACCTACCTACCTACCTACCTACCACCCACTTACCTACCTACCTTCCTACCTACCGCCCCACCTACCTACCTACCTACCTACCGCCCCACCTACCTACCACCCACTTACCTACCTACCACCCACTTACCTACCTACCTACCTACCTACCACCCACTTACCTACCTACCTACCTACCACCCACTTACCTACCTACCTACCACCCACTTACCTACCTACCACCCCACCTACCTACCTACCTACCTACCTACCTACCTACCACCCACTTACCTACCTACCTACCTTTCTATCTACCGCCCCACCTACCTTCCTTCCTTCCTTCCTTCCTACCTACCTACATACCTGCCTGCCTTCCTACCTACCTTTCTACCTACCTACCTTCCTTCCACCCACCCACATACCCACCTACCTTCCTACCTACCGCCCCACACCTACCTCCCTCCCTACCTACCTACCCACCCACCCACATAGATAAAGTTATTATTATTTGATAAGCCGTGTCTTGTGGACCAGGGCCCCACCTTGTTCTTCTCCAGTTTCTGTCTCTGTTTCTCCTCCAGGAGGGCCCTGCGTTTCTCTGTCTTCAGCCTCTGCTCCTCCAGCTTCTTGCGCCGCTCCTCCAGCTGGCTCTCCCTCAGCTGCCGGGCCTTCTCCTCCTTCTCCAGCCACTGGGCCTTCTTCGCCGCTGCGGGAGCCGCCGCGGAGGGACGAGGAGAGACAGAGAGGTCCACGAAGGTGAGACAACATGCCTTTCTCTCACACGCCGGTCACATCATAAACATCCCGAAAAGCCAGATCCCTTCATTACCCCCCCCCCCCCCCCCCCCCCCCCCCCCCCCCCCCCCCCCCCCCCCCCCCCCCCCCAAAAAAATGTATTCAAGTTAGGGTTTAGAGCGATCAAGCCATCATCGGGCCACAGGACAGGAAATGAAGTGCAGGAATAAATGTGTTCAATCTAAAAGCGCCAACAGCATCATTAGTTCCCCCTGTGAGCTCTGGTAACAGTCGACCGTCCCGCTGGGTTTCACAGTCCCCTCCGGCAGGCCTGGCTCTCCCACCGCCGCTTGCTTCCGGGAGCCACAATTAAACGGCAGTCCCTGCGTCTTTGTTTAAACTCCCAGCATGCCGATTAGCAGCTGCGCGTGTGTTCTCTCTTTTCGCCGGCTTGCCTCTCCCCAGAGACAGAGGCACCGTATTTCCTGTTGCGCGCTGTTTCTGAGCGCCGGGCCTGCTTAGATCCCGTGTGTGTTGGGGAAGCACGGCGAAGGGTAGGGAAAACTTGGGACCGTTCCCATTTGGATTGGTCCAGCCCGGGAATGGAGTTATTTTTATAAAGTTGCAAAGAGACGTGACGGATATCATAAGTCACAGATCTTGCTCGTATTAATTCCTTAGCCAGTGTTGATGGATAATGTATATTATATAGTTATATCACAATCCTATCATGTTATGTAAAAGAGCCTTGGCTTCTGCTGCAGTCCTCGCTGTCTGATCATCATTCTTTTTTTCTATTCATCTGGCTGCATAAAATAAAGAAGGTAAATGCTTGAAAGCGTGTGCAGCCTTTACATTTGTTTACAAGGCATTGTTGGGCAAGTTGCCTTTTTACCTGACATCCCTTTTAAAGCACACATCCAGTAATCATAGGACACGTTCACAGGACTTGAAAGCCCCAACGTGAAAACGGAACTTGGAAAATTAGCTTTCAGTTTTTTTTTTGCCTCAGATAAATCGAACAAGGTTCAACAGGAATTGAAATTAGAACAGTTTATTTCGGTTGAACAATAAAAAATTCTATTGGAGGATATAGGAGTTGAAGAGTGTACTTGTTTTGGTTGAAACTTTGTAGATCAATATTTCTGCCGAAAACGTTGTACTGTATTGTAAATACTGTAACAACTTTTTGTTATCTGCTTATTATTATTATTATTTTTTTTTTTATTATTTGTATTAATTTTATTTTATACATGATTGTTTAGTTGTTGTAATCTATTTATTCTGCCTTCAACAGGGTACTGCTGAAAAAGAGATCTAATCTCAGTCGGTTACCCTGTATAAATAAATTAAAAAAAAACATTCAAAAAAGCATTACACTTGACCAGCAACGGGAAATAACTGATCTTATGCCATGGACAAAAGAGAAAAACAATACAGTTCATGATGGAAGGCCTAGTGTCAGTCCATGAGGTTTGCCCTTAATGAAATGTAGTCGGATTTGTACAGAACGAATGACTAGAGACCAGACCTATTTCATTAGAGAAGCTGGTTATCAGTGGAAGGCTACTACTACTATGCCTTGTCACGGCCATTTTAAGGGCGCCAATAATAAGAAGTAATTAAGTCTAATCTCTCCGAGAGGCAAGTCACGGCACATTTTAATGGCTAGCCATTTTCCACGCCACCGCTCGGGTGCCTCAGCTGGAATGGCCGGCATGCATTCCACGGAAATATTTTGGTGTGGTTGGAGTGGTTTGTGAGTAATCACTAGTCTTTGGCGCCTGAGACATAAGTTAGGAAACACTTGCGCTGTTAGATAGAGAAGGATTATCGCTTATGTTTTTAATGGAAGGTATAAACAAAAGAGTATGTAAAATAGATGACAACCTTTCCAAACAAAAATGAAAATGCATGCATGCAAGTATTTTTTTGAAAAGATAAATACGCTGAATCCACAGAGTCTTTCTGGGGATTTGGAATGCTCATACAATGAGTACAAACATTCAACAAAACTGATTCATGGAAATGGAAAAGATTGTGATTCTTTTGGAGCGGAACGGAAAGAAAACAAAATGGCTTCCAAATCACAAGTTAGAGATAAGAAATGTCGTGACAGCATTAAAAGCTGAGGCTCCCGTCGATGGTGGGCCTTACCTTGCAGCTGAGTTTGCTGTTCTGAGGCCGTGCAAGAGGAGACAATAAAAAGTGTCAACAAGTATCGATCCTTCTAAGGCATGACAAGTGTTCGAAATGAACGAAAAGACTACACATGAGGTTACAGGTTAAGTTAGTCAGTCCAAAATAGAAGTCCTAAAACTAAATCAGTCAAGAGGTTAAACATCCTCTCTGTGCTATGAGTGCCTACACAGCAAACACACCTCTGAGGATGACAGACATGCTACTTCGGCTTACCAATGTATTTCGCCCGCTCCTCCCTCCTCTCCTTGGCCAGCTTCTGACGCTGTTCCGAGCTCACCCCATCTACAGCCAGAGAAAACAAAACATACTGTAATACATACGGATAGTACTGTGGCTCACTGTAATACATACGGATAGTACTGTGGCTCACTGTAATACATATGGATAGTACTGTGGTCCACTGTAATACATATGGATGGTACTGTGGTTCACTGTAATACATATGGATGGTACTATGGTTCACTGTAATACATATGGATGGTACTGTGGTCCACTGTAATACATATGGATAGTACTGTGGTCCACTGTAATACATATGGATGGTACTGTGGTTCACTGTAATACATATGGATGGTACTATGGTCCACTGTAATACATATGGATGGTACTATGGTTCACTGTAATACATATGGATGGTACTATGGCTCACTGGATGGTACTATGGTTCACTGTAATACATATGGATGGTACTGTGGTTCACTGTAATACATATGGATGGTACTATGGCTCACTGTAATACATATGGATGGTACTATGGTTCACTGTAATACATATGGATGGTACTATGGTTCACTGTAATACATATGGATGGTACTATGGCTCACTGTAATACATATGGATGGTACTATGGTTCACTGTAATACATATGGATGGTACTATGGCTCCTGTTGTACCATCACTTGTCAAAATACACTACAATTAGCAAGCGCAACGAGTATTTACAATTTGAATCGGGCTATTCTGTGTTCATGTCACAATGGCTCCATCTTCAGCTTCATTGATAATGGTGGCCAGTTCACAGTGTAAAAGTATTAAGTATGTTAGACGTTGTCATGGCCCTCATGTATGTTTTTTTTTATAGTGTTATAGCAACCAGATAACAGTAGAACGTTTATGTTTGCTTAGAGTCTGTTTCAGCTTGGCCTGTGTATTTCCACGTAAAACAGCTTTGCTTTTGATTAAGTAGCAACGCACTGGAAATACAGTGACCGTCTCCTTTTTTGGGGGGGTTGTAGAACTCCATGCTATGTAATATGTACGCTGCAATCTTCTCAACCAATCCTGGAGGGCCCGGCGGAGCAGGAGCCCCGTCGCCACGGCAACCCCATCTACCAGCCCCTGGCCAGAGCTCCTGCCGCACGAGCACAACCCAAGGTCATTAAAGAAGCTGCATCGCCACGCCAACGGCCACGAGAGAGAAGGTCTGGAGCGTTCACAAACTCCCGTCCCTACCAACTTAGCTGAGGACAATTTTGCACTCAATTTGAGCCACTATAATATAATACTTTACACTTCGTTACTACATTTACTATGTATTATGTATTCACTTTACATTTCTTTTCATATCAAGCCATATCAAAACCTGTCATCCTTTTTTTTTTCACTTCCACAAAAATCCATAATCCAAACATCTCTCACTCCGGTTATAAGAGACATCTCAAACCATATCCTTTGATCTTGACTCTCTGACGTATTTCCTCTAAGCCTCGCGCCAGCCTGGGGAAGCCATGCAGCCCACAGCTTACCTTTTTTGGGCTGGGGGCTGGTGCTGGTCCCAGGGGTGCTGGGCCGGACATCTGTGTTTGTGGAGGGATCGGTCTTGCAGGAGGGCTCTGTTTTGTGGGAGGGATCTGAATTGGGAGAAAGGTCTGTGACGGCCGAGTCTTCTGGAGTCAGCAGGTTCTTCACCAGCTCCTTAGCGTCATTCTGGATGGGCCGGGAATCTGGGGACAAGGGCAGCGCTGGAAGGAAACAAGAGAATTGATTTTAGAGCCATAAGATGTCAAGTGCAGTGACATAGCAAAATAGAGCTACGATAAGGTATGCTAACAATCAAAGAAAATACGTCTAATATCGAACCCTTCTCAATATCCCGGAATTGAATCCCCTATTTAAATTGCATCGTCATCTGCTTTCGTTGCCAATATTAGCTCCAAGAGCAGCAGAGACAGCATTCAATACCCCTGTCTTCACTTCTCCGCTGTTACCACTTCTCGGTCTCCAGTGCGTTCACAGAGACGCGCCGAAAGCCTATACCCCTTTCATTAACTCAGCCCTCAAACCTCATTAAAAGTCATTGCGTCTCCTTCACACCCAATTCACACATCAGTCAACGTGCTGAAATAAAAACAGACAAGCGCTCCCCCATCCCGGGAGCTTGCAGGTCTACCGAGGTAGCTTTCTATCGGGTGCTTCATCAGCATCAAACATACACCCAGGGGAAAGGCTGAAGGCAAGAAGCCTATTGTCCTTCTCTGTTCAAAAGGAGGGAGAGCATCAGAACGTAGGCCCAAGCAGCCAGAAAGGGCTGACATTACACGATATGGAAAAGCAATGCTGCAATGCTGATAGCAAAATGGAAATTGTGATACGGCTAAAGTGATGGAAAATGATAGCTGCAGAGTGCAAAAAGGGCAACAAAAAAGACCTAAAAACTCAAAATAAGATCATACAGTCCCTTTGCTTCTTTTGTTGCCCCTTGCCCTCTATTGACAATGTCAGGTATTGAGTGGAACTTTATTAAATAAAATATTTAATTCTGCAACGTTTTTATTTAGGTTGCTTAATAGCAGTCTGATCCTGAAAGCCTTGTTAGTGGTAATAATGGAAACTGATGTTTGGCAAAAACCCCCAGCACTTCATTAGCAGCCCTTCAGTATCACACCTTCAGCACCATGTTACATCCCCTTGACGAGGGGTTGATACAATGTGCCGGGCGGCGTCACAACGATCAGTCACGGGGCTGAGCTGCCTGTCACCTTTGACCTTGGCGGACGGTGACAAGGAGGTGTGCCAGACTTCCACTCCTGCCTCCCACGGTGGTTTCTGCTGCGCGTCCTTCTGACAGAGCGCGACGTCGACCGGATGTCTCCGCCGGCCCGTCGTCGACTCGCCGGGACTCGCGTGGTGACAACCCGCCTCGGCGCCATGGCAACGCGGGAGTGCGGGGGAAAAGCGGCGCCAGAATAACGGGGGAGGGTCGAGGTGGAGGAGGAGGAGGAGGAGGAGGAGGAGGAGGAGGAGGAGGAGGAGGAGGAGGCAAGGGCAGGGAGAGAAACAATAACCCGTGGAGAGACGTGAAAGAAAGAAGAGAGAGAGAGAGAGAGGAGGGATGGAGGCAGAATGGAAGGAGATAATTACACAGCCAAAGGAGGAGAAAGGAGGAGGGAAGGACAGAAAAGAGACCACAGAGAGGGCAAATCAGAACGAAAATGGAGGACAGTGTAGAAAGTAAAACCGGAGAGCTGGAACGAAAGAATGGGGACGATAAAGAGAGGAGATAGGAGAGAGAGGAAAGAGGAGAGAGAGGAGAAAGAGAGAGAGAAGAGAGGAGAGAGAGAGAGAGAGAGAGAGAGAGAGAGAGAGAGAGGGGACAGGGAGGAGAGAGAGGAGAGAGAGAGAGACAGAGAGAGAGAGGAGAGAGAGAGACAGAGAGAGACAGAGACAGAGAGAGAGAGAGAGACAGAGAGAGAGAGACAGAAACAGAGACAGAGACAGAGAGAGAGAGAGAGAGAGAGACAGAGAGAGAGAGACAGAGACAGAGAGAGAGAGAGAGAGACAGAGAGAGAGGTAGAGGAGAGAGGAGAAATGGTGCAACAGGGCGGCGGGCCTCCAGGCCAGGCCTCCCGTGCTGAGGACAGATGGTGGAGTGGTGCTCTACCCAGCCCTGTCCAAACGCTCACAGAGCCCCATAAATCACCCATTAACACTGGGCCGGTCTCCAGCAGCCGCTCGCCCTGCCTCCGAGTCGACACACAGACCCAGCCGAGGGATCCCGTGCGCCTGGCTGCCACCTTGCTGTAAACCAAACGTGAACTAGCCCAAACACACCTTCTGACGGACAAGGCTGGCCAGGTGAACGTTCTCATTCCAGCCTTTTGGGTTGACACGTCCACAACAAACGATACAACATACTGTATGTGTCATCGAGGGGAGTGTTGTAAGAACGGTGTTATTACCAGAGAACTGGGGAAGACACCAGCCGAGGTTTCTGAGGCTGAAACCACCAGCCCTGGTGTTGTTTTTCTCTGGAGGCAGGATGTCTGCCAAAACCACCCAAACCATGGGAGGAGAGATGAAACAGAGCCTGAGGTATTCTCAACTCCAGGTCGATTCATCCTGTCAACGCTTATTAATGCAGTAACCCCGTAGGTTTTGTATCTGTGGGTGCAGTTGGGTGCTTCATTGAGCGTCTCATAGTTTAGGTCAGGAGTAAAAGTGAAAAGAAGCTCGGAGATACAAAGGACAGTTTACCACAACATCACATGGACAGTAGTGTCAGAGTCTCTGGGTTGGTCCTCTTGACAACAATAACAAAGAGCAATCAGCATCTGACTGGTCCACGGACAGATTTCCTGCAGATTCTACAAGCGCAACTCGGCTATCGGCCTCCAGCGAAATCCTATTTGACATATAACTACATAAGTGCAATGTATATGATTTGTCTAGTTTTGTATTCAAAACGTTTTGCTAGCTGTTCAATCCAAAAGCAGCTGTAGATATGACGTTAGGTGTACTTTAATGTGATTCACAACATTCACTGTCTAAATGTTACTAACCAAGCCGCAACAAACAATATATATGTTTCGATATAGATACCAAACCGAACCATTTAGGATGTACGTCTAAGCGCTGCGAGAAACACGGAGACACAGATCCGCCGCGCTCTCCTGTAAATCCTCCTGACGGCGCTAGCATCTGCAGTCGGCTCAAATTTCTGTGCCACATTCGGGTTTAAAAATAGCCGGCCCCCCTACGGAGAATGTCAGCCGTAAAAGGCACTGCAGGCGTCTGCGGGGGAGCCGCTGAGGAAGCGGTGGTCACGGCGGCAACGCGTTTTAAAAGGCAGGGGGGCCGTAGCGCGGGACCCTACGCTGGTCATGACTTGCGGCCCTGAAAGCAGACTGGACCTCTGCATAGTGTGGTCATTTATTTGTTCCTTTTTTTGATGGAGGTGGCTCTTATTTCGACTGATGGGCTGTGAAAGTGCTTAGAGCAACGGAGAACATTCAACCACATGACAACCGTGCGTTGTGACTGTTAAGCAGGCAGGCGCCTGTGACTAGGGGACTAGGCCAACCGGCCGTGTGTGTGTGTGTGTGTGTGTGTGTGAGTGTGTGTGTGTGTGTGTGTGTGTGTGTGTGTGTGTGTGTGTGTGCACTTGCTTAGGGTCTGTCATCAAAAGGGAGCCCACTAGATCTGGGTCATGTGGACCTCCGGCATCCCTGGCATGTGCGCCTCCCTTGTGTGCGTCTGAGTGCTTGCCCTCCATGTTTATGTGTGTTTTTGTTTGTATATTAAGCAACAACAATGTGAGCACCCTAAAAACGATGCCAGTTCCCAGGACGCCCCCCCGGAGACCAGCCCTGTAAGGTGTGGAGGAATGTAGAATAGAATAGAATAGAACAGATTAGAATAGAAAAGAACAGACTAGAATTATACTTTATTACTTCTCACACAAAACAGCATAAAAAACAGAAGGAGGAACACATTTCAAGGATTAAAGATAAGGATAAATACATTTCGTGGGAAAGTTGGTGCCCAGATATCAACGTTTATCTACCAACTCGTGTTTTTACTGGCGTTTAAGAACTAGTCCGATGACAGTCAACAACAGACAGACAGGGCTATTGATTCCGAACGGACTCACAATGTCGGCGTGCTTCAGTGCAGCAACAAAAAATGTCTGTTTGTTTTTAACCCAAACATTTCTGTGAACTCTTTTACACGTGTCTGCAACCCCAGATGACCCCGCGACCCTTTGGAACCACCCTCCTCCTGTAACCGGGAAAAGATTCGATGGAAACAGATGTTTCACTGGGAAGAGGCCTGGTCCGAAATAGCAACACAGCAAAACAGTAATCAGCCCTGCACAGCCAACAGCTACTAATCACTGTCCCTCTTGAAAGCACACTGCTCACAGGAATAATGACGCGCTCTTCTCAGAAGGAGTGTCCACTCTGTAGCAGTCTGGAAATTCCTGTGCGTGCTGAGAGCGGTTGGCGCTGCACATGTTTGATACATTCCGTCTGTGTTCAAACCAGAGAGGAAGGTAACAAGCAGACAGCTAGCCATAACTAGAGCTCATCAAACTAAGTCCCTGCGCTCACCAAGTATATTATGTTTTATGCCCTGGTCAGATAACAAATTGAACATCCATAAGAACACTGCCAAGCCATACGGCTAACCCTTTCTTTTCCACTGAAAGTCAACGACAGCTGGATTTAAAGACGGGAGATAATAATAGACTGCCGCGGAGGTCTGCCTCTGTGAGGGACGCGAGGACACGTGAAGGTGACTCCTCTGGAAAACCAGGCCAAGCTGCAGAGGCTTATTCCTAACAGCAAACTGGGTTACCTAGTCACCCAATACAGAGCCAGACATGAATCATAAATGACTCATCAATGATTCAACATTTTCCATCTTCTGTGAGACAGACGAATTAAAATGTGAAGCGCTACAGAGCTATTGGCGAACAATAAAAAACGAAACAGCCACGGACGGAGGAGATAACTGGAGCGTTTGAAAGACAGGGTGCACCGGAGGGCTTTGATGGAAACAGCTGTGTGGACTGTGAGCAAACAGACTGGGTGTGGCGCGATCGTAGCGTTGCCATGCAGTTTGTTTGGGTCCTCCACGATGATCTCATCCCGACGTCATCTTCTGGCCCAAGAATCCCTCAGCCGGTTGGGGTGTCGTTAGCGTGGTGCATGTTGGGAATGGACGCGCAACATCCTGGATGACCAAACGGGGGAGTTGCGCGCCGTCCCTTTGTCGCCGCGTGTTTTGGTTTGCGTCTCTTTTTGCTCAGCTGACTTACTGAAGCTACCGTATGTGTGATGGGGGCACAATGCCACAGAAAGACTCCAAAATGAAAACAAGATGGACGCCGCCACAGTAGGTCACAGGGTCAAAGAAGGCTCTGTCTGTTGTTGACACGCTAGCTCTATTAGGTCATCATGGGGCACATTAGCCGCGATGACTCTGTCCTCTTTGTTGCTAAGCTAACAGCATTAGCGCTGTTATTCCAGAGAGCCTGCCAAAGGCCTGGCCCAAGAATCCCTCAGCCGGACCCCTACACTCTGACTGACGCACACACACGCATATACAGAAACAAAGGGTAATAAATTATGGCGCAGAGTCCTTTAATTGAGAGAGAGAGAGAGAGAGAGAGACATAGAGAGACAAGAGACAGAGAGAGAAGGTAGAGAGTGAGATAGAGACAGAGAGAAGGTAGAGAGTGAGAAAGAGAAGGTAGAGAGTGAGATAGAGAGAAAGATAAGGTAGAGAGTGAGATAGAGACAGAGAGAGACTAAAGGCAGGGAGGAGAGCAAACATCAGGTGAAATGAGTCCTGCAGTCTCAGCATGATACAGCAACTAGTCTCCAGTCTCCAGGCTTCCTCATTCGACAACAGCCCAGCCCTGCCTTCCAAGTCTGACTGCAGAATACACCGTGTGTTTACGCTGCGACAAGGAGCTGGAAGGAAGTCTAAAAAACAAATGCGCCTTATCGATCAGAAATCTCTACATGGCTCTGCATAATTTACTTTATTGCGTCCACTTAATGGCATAACTGTGGCCGGTATTGTAAGTCAAATAGGGATCTGCCCTTGTGCCCATGCTATTTCAAACTAGAATCTGTTGCAATGTTCTTTGGGTGGATAGGCACAATCTTTGAGTCTTCTCCTTTATCTAATTTGCTGTAACTACACCATCTTTGTTTTAAATGACAACAAAAGGTAAACACGGGTGTGTCAGGGAAAAAGTGCTCCAAGTGACACGATAATCTGATCCGGACCAAACTTAGTTAGGGAGGTACAAACCAGACATTCAAGCTGTGCATCCACATGTGTGTTAAGGCATTACGGAGCTCAGGAAAATGAGACCTGGGACTGAACCAATGTTGTTGTTTTTAATCCAACGCAGTCGCCGTAATGGTCTTCAGCGCAACGTCTAGTTTTAGAGAGTCGTGTTCGACACCCGTGCGGTGGCTTGCTGAGTAAGGTTGGCCTGGTTTGTGGTGTACGGTGACAGCCGGGCAAGCTGCAGTGCAAGCAAGTGCCATTTCAGATCGACCCTCTCCTGTCCCACTCCGGTTTCAGAGTATGGACCTAACGACGTTGTTCTCCGACGCCCATCGGTCGCTTATTCACCAAGCACCTTGCGGTTCAAAATAACAAAGAGTCGTTCTTCTGCTTCGCTACGAAAAATAGCTCAACTAGATCACAGAGGGATGTGTTGGCCTCAGCGTGGATGGTGCTGACCGAGCCGTTATTCTTAAGCGTCAAACTGGTACCGGACGACCAGGCCACTTTTGCGTTATGATTGCGAACGTTTTTCTGGGATTGTAACAGACTTCTAAAGTGCGGTGACTAAACTAACCCTTCCTCTAACCTTAACCTTAACCTTCACCCTAAATCTTAACGTAGGAGAAATGCGTTGCCTGTAATGACGCTTAGATGTGATGGTTCTCTGTTAGCACTTCAATGCAAATCAACGAGGCCATGTTTGAGCACCACGACTGATGGGGAGGAGGAGCAGAGCATGGCCCGGGGGCCTGGGGCCCACGCGTCAGGCCTCACCCCACTCCCATCTGATCCGGGGCCGAACCGATCACCGGATCAAACGGGCCAGCCAGCGTGCGGAACCACATGAGCCTCACCAAGGCATTTCCTGGAACACAGACAGGAGGGGACCTTGTTCCGGAGGCTACCCTCAAGAACAATGTGAGGGGAAAGAGGCCGAAAGCACATGGGGCGGCTCACTGGAGGCCGTGGAAAAATACCAGCTCTCATTATGAGAAGGGCGAGGTAATCGATGGACAGGGAAGTGCGGTACAGCAGCAATGC
Source organism: Aplochiton taeniatus (assembly GCA_017639675.1). Taxonomy (NCBI): domain Eukaryota; kingdom Metazoa; phylum Chordata; class Actinopteri; order Galaxiiformes; family Galaxiidae; genus Aplochiton; species Aplochiton taeniatus. Next base: position 1,869,676 of record CM030182.1, on the reverse strand, counting down.
CACGCCAATTACAAAAAGCACGCACAGCCCCCTATTTTGAACAAATGTGTTATTACTCCATAATAATAATATAACAACTTTCATTTAAGAGCATCTTTCTAAGAACCCAAGGACACTTTACCAGGCATGAAATGAATCTACCTAAGCTAATGTTTTTGTATCTGTTAGGCTACCTGTATATCTGCAGCTAAAACCTGGTAGAGCTGGGACAATGTGAAAGCACCAGAACAGAAGGCTTTTAGTGCACAGTATAGACTGAAGATAACTATCCTATATGTTTTATAAGGATGTAAAAAATATATAATCCAACATGGCCCCTTTCTGTTCCCCCTGTTCCTTATCCCCAGAAGTCATGGCAGGATGAAATCAAACGGCGTGTTCAGTCCAAGCTTCAACCCTCAGCTGTGCTCTAATATTAGAGCCTGAGTCCTGTGACCAAGGTGATATGTGTGTGTTTGTTTCAGTGTGCAAGGGCTGTGGCGAAGATATCGAACGCACTTTCTGTAGGAGTCACATGCACGTACGCGAACAAGCATACTAAGACCAACATACACGCACGCACGCACACACACACACACTCACAGGCACGCACACACACACCTACACACACACAAGCTTCCAAGCTAATGGCAGCCTACGCTGAGGATCCCACTGAGACAGAAGCAATGTAAACAAAAACAACCACATCATTCAGAACACCAGGGCTACAGGAAGTTCAGTTACAGCTAAACATCGCTTCTCCAGAGCCCCTAGCAGACGTACATGACTACTACCAATTAGTTAGGAATCGGCATGAATATTTAACCTCACCTTAATGAGAAATTAGCAGAAGCATAAAATAGACTGCATGCATTGTTTTGTTTTGCATTGTCTCTGTGAATTATTCACAGTGTGACCTTCTTTCTTCTGGCTCCTTTTAAAAGCATCATAACATGAACTAAATGTGCATAGCTAGAGACAACACGCCTCCATATATCTTTCTAAACAAGGACAAACTCATATTTCCTCACTTTCAGATGGCAAACACCGTACCAAAAAAAGGGCCAGGCAAGGAGCCATGATATTACTTCATCATTCCTTGGCCTCAACCCTCTGGCGGGGTAGAGAGAGGAGATGCCAGGGAAGTTTCTTTCTGGTCAGAAGGAAACTGAATAATTCTAATGACTTCCCACGTATTTAAAATGGGACCCACCCGGTGTGGGAATGAGGAAACGAATCCGTCATTCATTCCGGCCTCCTCCTCAGCCCTACCCTGCCACAGGAAGGAGCATTTCCTGCACTTCCTGTCGGAGAGGTCAGTGTCATGGTCGTGATTTATACCATCTGGAGCCGCGCGACGTGGAGCATGGAGATCCCTCCTCCTCCTCCTCCTCCTCCTTCTCACACCAACCCACTTCCCTTCCGACGCCCTCCCTCCCCTCCCAGCAGATAGGGACCTCTGGAAAAGGAGGCCTCACATGCTTCCACTGACCGTTCCAACACCAGGCCCTTGTCCCACCTCTCACCCACATGTGCAACCGCTCCAGATCCACGGCCCTATTGAAGACACGCGTAGATCTTCAACGCGTCTGGAAAAAGGGTGTTGGGTAAACGGACGTTGCGCCGTTTCATCACAGCATGCTAACAATTTCTACCCTAAGGGGCAAGTCCATTTCCAATACTAATATAGGATCGTCCTTCCTTACTGGTCCCAGTTGTTTCGTTACTGTTCACTTGATTAAACATTCTCGATTTATTAGAAGGAAAAAATACTGCAAGTATTGTTTGATTCGTTTCATGGCTTCCATTTGAGGAAGAGAGGCCACTCCAAGGTCTCTGGTAAGTACTGGGCTTTCCCAGGCTGACTGCGCTGTTGAATGAGGATGGAGCCAGCGTGTCATGATGGCTTCCACAGAAGAACACTTGAGGTTGTCGACCAAAAACCCCCTAACCACAAGGAGGGGCTAGCGGCACTCCTCAGGAAAAAAGACGGTGCTTTGTCTCGGTCTGTTTACCATTGCTGAAAATCTCATGCTAGCCTTTAAAACGCTGTAAAAAGGCATACCGTACAGTTTCCTGTCGTGTAAAAAACTGTGTGTGGGCCGAAGTACCACACAAGTTCAAACACTGCCTGTCAGCGTCAGACAAAAAGGTAATTGTCATGGCAGGGAAGCTAGCGTCTTGCCTATTGCAGGACGCAAACAGAAGGTCTTTGAACATGTCAAGTCTTGGCGTGACTTTGGAACTCGTCTGCTTCGATGGCAAAGAAGCCTACAGAGTAGTTTACATGGCGTCTCTGGTGTCTCTGTACCAGAAGGGCGCTTGAAGCACAATCGAGCAGACTGACTCAAGTGTCCGAATGCCTATTAATGGGGCCTCTTGTCCCACAGAGACATAAGAGATGGTAGGAGGTCAGAGGGGGGTGACTTACTGCACGACGGCTCACCCAGGCTGTCTGCATACCCCATCTTCTTAATAAAGCAGAGTGATAAGGAATTAAGAAGAAAAGAAAAACATGTTTTCATAGTTCTTGCAGGCGAGTCATGTACATCTGTGAAAGCGAAACGAACCGTTTACATCGATAGAGGAGTCCGAGAGATGTGTCTCTTGTATGATCTCCCAGCCATTCCTGTTGGACTGTCTAACACCCTGGATGACGCTACTTTCATCAGAACGCCACACTCTGGCGCTGGGTCAGCCAGGAGCTTCATATTCCGCGCCCCTCTTCATCTCAGGGAACAAATCTATACTGGCCACCTCCACCTGGAGCCGCGGAGCAAAGTCTAGCTTGAGGACGTAGATGTCAAATTATCGATCGGTTGTTCAATACCCTTGAACCGTATTCGTGGTGAATGCAGGTCAAAAAGCATGTTCGAATTAAAGGACCAACCCAGCCCCAAACCTTGGAGGATGGAATTGCTTCTTCTCCAAGAGCAAGCTACTGCTCTTGTCTATAGGCTGCTAAATGTGCCACTGTAAAAGTACAGCGCTGGGTATTTGTCCTCCTGCAATGATCAATGATTCATTATTTATGTGAAATAATAATTGATTAGGCATAAACACATGGCATTTGCAATCACAGAAAAAGTTTGCCTTTTCAATGAAAAAAGAGCTGCAGCATTCCATCAGTTGTCATCCAATGGAAGGGGAGGGCCGCCCCCCCCCCCCTTCCCCCCCTCATATTCCAATAGAGTAAACACTTTAGGACAAGGTGTACAATATCCCAACAGATATCACAGTCATACGATTGATGTTGTGTATAAAACAATGCTAGACCTACATTGTTGCAGCATATGAATGACATTATGATATGACTTTCTGCGCTATGAGCATATTTTGCCGATTGGATGACTACTGTCACTGACGTGCACACAGATTCGAAACAGATTGGAATTAGAGACATAAACCAGGCCAGTGTTTCGTCGTGTGTACGGGTCATGTAAACCTAAGCAGGACTAGCGGTAATGGAGACCATCCCGCATTTACTAGCTCTCAGATCAGGTTAGCCCAAGAACTGTGGGCCAGAGAGATAGCAGGTTGCAAGCACTGACAAAAAAAAAACGCAGCAAATCGGTCTTGTAGGAGACTAGTGTTCTGACAAGCAAAATGTGCTATCTGACTTAAATTCCTATGCATCTGTTGATACATTTCAACCACGAATAGCTACATTGTATTATGCAGAATAATGATCAGAAATGGAACCTTCAGTCTATTTGAAAACACTTCTACCAGTACCGAAAACAACTCGACTCCTCGCAGTTAGAACCCTGGGGTGGCGTTTTATAAGGTTTAAATCTGTTTTTATGCTTTTTGTTTCCAATGCCGCTATGATGGATGCTGTAAGACATTCGATTTCTTATCTGTCAACCCCATTGTCAAATAGAAGAAGCACATTATATGTACAATACATACATAGCACAAAAAATGTCCACGATGTATACTAATATGACCTTATCAAGTACAATTAAGTAACTTACATTTCTCTGTTAGAGTCAGTTTCTCATCAAAATTATTTTCAAAATTCGAATAATCCATTTTTCCCTCAAGCGATTCGCAGTCCGCCTTCAGTTGCAGTCATTCCTCTAATTTGTCAAAGTACAGGAGATAAAACTCCGGTACAGATCAGCAACACGCCCTGTTATATCCGAACCGGAGAAAAAGTGACGAAACCGATGTCAACTTGAATAGAAATCCCTATTATATTTTTTTTAATGACAGGGCAATTCAGAGAAGTAGCTTCTGATCTCTTAACAATTAAGATGGTCAAAATCTTCTGTAGGTTTTAAGGAACATTATAACCAACGGGATCCGATCGCTATAGAAATCCAGGCCGGCTTCTGGGTGGGAGGAAAGGTGACTGCTCATTGGATATCCATGGAGGAAAGCGGCTGCTTTTCTAGGACTGTGCCATCTTTATGAAGGGAAGGGAGCTGTGTTTACAAAAACAAGTTAGTCCAGATATACCACCACTACGTGAAAACATAATATTTTCAATATTCAATAAAATGTTCTAATGCATTCAGATTTCTTTTGTGGATTTTACTGTAAAGAATGAGCAAAAAATAGTCGTTCATGGGAACATTTTCCCCGTATAAAAAAATGGTTAAATCCAACTTGAGAAGTGTGCTAAACGGATAGCCCACTATGCGCATTCAAGTGTTACTACAATGTCATAAGATTAGATATCTATACGTAGTTTGTGTGAATAGAAATTAACCTTTTAAATATTTTCATTTTCACAGGACAAGTATGCCGTTCATCTCCACTATGCCCTAATCCCGAATCTTCAGCACTTTTTCTTCAATTCAAATGGATTGCAGTGGAAATTCTAATTATAGACCCATGAGAATAAGTTTACCTTACAATTAAAATACATACATACAGCTTTTTAAACTCATCTTTAACTACAGTAGATAGGCCTAAACCTAGTGAATTATATTGGGCCTATGTGACCTTGTTGTGTGGAGTTTGGAGTACCCTGCAGTGATATTTGTAAAACATGTAAAGGAGGAGAACCTATTGCCTATTGGTTCTCCTTTTATAAAACAGATTACTTGGGTATGTTTGTAGATATGGGGCATTATATAGGGTTGGGCATTTTTCACTGAGTATAGCTTTATAAATAGTTTTAGATTCAGTCCAACATCATTACCTACTCCCCATACCGTAGACAAACATTCTGATGAATTATATATTGTACCCCTAATCTGCAAATGGATCATACCTTCCACCTGGAATGTAAACGGAAAGGAAAATACATCTGCAATGAAAAGGAAAAATACAAAAGTGGAAACTCATAGTGAAAGCATGTCCAGCTTAGATGGCTGAACATTAAAACTGAGACCAGAGTTTCACACCTTTGAGCAAACGTTTCAGTTTTCTGTGTCAAAAGAGTAAACCCGATGGAGAAAACAAAAGCAAAGCGGAGAGAGAGAAAAAATATATAATAATAAAATAAAGTACTTCACTTGAGATTAACAGCAACCTGAAACAATGAATGAACACAGAAAGACGAACACAGGAAACCTAAATAGTGGACAAAACAGGTGTAACTAACTAATGACGGTAGTGCAAGCACAAGACACAGGTGCTAATGATAAACCGTATTGGGCACTAATTTGCCAAAGTCAAGAGGGCGCGTCCTCTTCTGGACGATGCCATCCCTGGGCCGTGACACACACACACACACCTCTCAAGTAATATTTTTTGTATCCCACAAGCAGCTATTAAAACTGTTTCCACAGGAAAGAATTGTGTCTCATGTTGTGTTATAAAACCATTTGAACAGGTCCAAAACAGTTTTTGCTGAAAATAAAAGCTGGGTCATGATGGCTTGAGGCACGATAAGTCTTGCAGATATGCAAGGGCATCTTGATCAATGAAGAGAAGCTTTGTTTCCGATGACGCTACTCAGACTCCGGTGACGGTGAACGAATGGACAGGCTCGCTCTTAACCGGTGCACAGTGCCGTTGCACAATTGCCGTACGTGCTACATTGGAGGGGCAAGTAGAGGGCACAACAACAGGACCACCAAATTTAAAATGAATTGGTTTACACATCCATCAATTCATAACTAATGACTTTTATTCACATGATAAGAATGATTCATTCAAACTTCTCACGGAAAATCAGGACATAATCACAGACTTGTTTTTCACGATTCATTTGGCTTATCTTTATGCTATCATGCTTTGTGCATGTAAATTATTGGAATAAATGGTAGTTGCTCTCTTGTCAAGCCTGCTTCCATGAATAAAGCCTGGCACCTTTAGATGTCTTAAGCAACTTGTAGGAAATTTTAGCAGGGACAGGGAACAGAAATTAGCTTAATATGACACGATAAGCTCTTGACATAAATTTGTTATGATTCTCTCCGCTTAGCTTTCAAATTCTTGAGTCATAGGTATTTCATCAAATTAATTATTAGATTTTTTAAATATACATAAATCTAAATTAAATGATCAATTAGGAGGCTTATTACTTTGACTTTAAAGATCCATAAAATACACGATGATAATGGTTTTATGTATAGCCTAATACATGTAACTGTGGATTCGGCATTCAAACAGCCTACACTAAAACCAGAATTCCATACAGGTGTGTTTGATTATTCACAGTCAATTAGAGCTCACAGTTTTCATGCATTAGGATGAACCTTCATTTGCTTTGAAATGGCAAGCTTCCCTGCATGGTCTTATCCACACCCACTGATTTATGACTGAAGAGTGCCTTAGCTCAGGGACATTTCTTTCGGGGGACAAGATCATACACGTCTGGTTTTGACTGGGAGAGATAGTAAGCCTTAAAGGTATGTGGATTCAAGTCTCTTTTAAGTCTCCCCAGTGGCACTACAATTAGAACTTCGCTGGCACCCCACAGTAAACAGTTAAAAGACTATAAAGTTCGAAGGAGCCTCTAAAACCAAGGTCCTGGACAACTGTATCTTCATCCTGTTCCTTTGTTCTTATTCCTCTAAATCACCTCAACTTGTATTCACTTTGATGCTTGGTCAGGCATGACAGAACATTTCTATTTACAACAGAGCCGAGAGAAACAATGACATTTCTTCCCTTTATTTGTTGCTTGTGAGAGCCATAAAACCGATGTTTTTTCTCTCTCTTCAAGCAGCGTGTTTTGGGAGAGCAGAGGATAGATGTCAGTATCCGAATATATCTACAGCTGCTACAGCGTGGGAGGGGAGCCAGTCTGCAGTTGCCGTGGCACCGCAGCGAGAGAACTTGGTGGGTGTGATGGAGAAATCTCTTTCCGATGGCTCCTACACAGATGGCCCTGGGTTTAACCATGACCTCAATACACTGTCGATAAAAATAAGTATTAAATCTCAAACAATTTAATACATTTAAAAAATGTCTGTTATGATACATACCGTTTTGGATATTGTGCCCAGTTAACCTAGCAAGTCTACCTACTTAACATATTTTTGTGGCAACATTTGAATTGTTAGGGCCCCACCTCCCAGGGAGATTATGAAGGAAGTCCAGCTGTAGATCAAGGAAGGTCTAACTAAGGCAGTGAATGTAATGACCATTTGTCTGACACATTAAACACCATTCCCGCCCCAAAGACATTGCACACATACAGACCCCATCTCCACCCATCGCCGCGCCCCAAACAGTTGGTGTGGCTGCTGCTTCGATCCCTCAGCTGTTAATGTGATTCAGAGCTTGTTGTAGTCAGGAACTAAGGCAGCATTATACTGAACACAGTGCCATCTCAAGATACTGTAAGTGGACTGACAACCATAAAACCACCAGTCTTTTGAATACCCTGTTTGTCATTTTGCTAAATATGTCTTTGATATTTTAGTGTCTATCCGATAATATCAAGTAATTACTATAATGACAATCAGCAAATATCAGGAGACAAATGTTGTTGTTTTTTTATATAGTATTACAGTTAAACAAAATGGAGAACAAGCCACATCTTCTAACATAAAGCAAAGCCCACTGGTATAAGGGTTCACAGGGTTGTGGAAATGTAGATTCCCGTTACAAACAGCCACACACAGGCACATTGTGAAGGGGTTCATGCCGGAATCCAGTTCTTGTTATGATTGTATAAGAAGGACTGCTTTGATGACATTTCTGGCTCATAGAAACCTGAAATGAATGAGGTAACGTTTGAATGCAACTTGTATCATTTGAACGACTTATCATTTACTACCAAGCATGTCATAACTAGGGCACCACTAGACATTATTCCTATCAGTGTAGTATATGTAGACTAGTGTCCAGTACCTGGTCCTGGAACTTCCTGGGCCTCCATAGCTTTGGACCAGCGGCTAGTACCAGACAAGAACACAGCACTGGACATGAGCTGTTTGACTGGGTCCCCATAGTCTGCTATGTTATACTGCCCTGGGCCGGGTTGAGGAGGGTTCTTTGGAACAGTAAGAGGTGGGGCTGATATTCCTAGGTAATGTCTCCTCCTGGTAAAACAAAAACAGCGAGAGACTGTAGGTTTACAGACCGGAGATGCATTAGCCGAATTTGAGAGTTGAGCTGGGTTTTGACTCACGGTAAGATTGTTCTTTTCACCGGTTCAGGGGCCTTGTACGGACTGTAGGACCCAGGGCCAGGTACCCGGTTGTCCAGAGGACTGTAGATCCTTGATGTGTTTGATTTGAAGCAGGACAGGATCGCCTTGGGGCATGTCTGAATGATAGTATCATTCACATTGTAGTGGGCTTTAATAAGACATGAAGATAACATATTCTATTAAATGAGTAAATTATAATGCAAATTCCAAAAAAAATTCAAAAGATAATGAATAAGTTATAGAGTAGATGAAACCCAAACTGGTGACATCTGAAGTATTACACTTACAAGGAGACGGCCCATTTAGAATGCTTGCGCAAACATGGCCACGTCCAGTCTTTGAAACAAACACTGACTGAACAGATACAATCCCTTTTTTCTCAACACCATCAAAAGAAACCTGCAAAGCCAGAGTGAGATATGCGAATTGGGCAGCATATCATTGCAACAGCAAGTAACCCCTGATGTGTGACCTTAAACGTGGCAACGTGTTTTACTGAACACATACATTATATTGATTGGGGGCTGGAGTTTTGTTCTTTGGACTGTCAAGTTGCACTGCCACAGGTGGTTGAAACATTCGAGTGCCTCCTCTACCGAAGCTGTGCTTATTTATCAAAGAGGACTGGAGGTTGTAAGCATTGGGCCCTGGAATGCCCCTCTGGGGGTTACGGTGCACTCTCACAGCCTCATGGTAAAGACGAAAAGACATCTTAGGATTTTTAACAAGTAGCCACGATTCACTTAATACTAGTGCAGTGTAGTATCATTTGAATCCATAATAGGAGTCCATGTTAGCCGTTTCAAAAAGAAAGGTGTGTCTAAAAATTCTTAATCCAACCTGGGATGCCAAGCCTCCTGCGCCTTTCTTTGAGAATGAGGGACTGTTGAAATCATCTGCCCTAAGGCACATGTAAGTGCCTGGCCCTGGGTTTCCATTCTGAACAAAGACACAACATATTTACACTTCGTAATCTTCAGTGTGTTTGCTTGATTCAGCTGTGGTCGTACTGGCCTACCTGACAGTCCTCTGTAGAGAACCTCTTAGCTTGGGAACAAAAGCCCTTTCTCTCCTCACTGCTTATGACCACTGTTTGGTATTTAGTGGGTATTGATGAACCAGGATGCTTACAACCTAAATGTGAAACAAGGCAATTTTTCATCCTACAAACATCTAAGTTAGAATCTTAACAGCATGTTTTATTAGTGGACACTCACTTTCATTTCCTTTGAGTATTTTGCCCAGCATTCTCTGTTTTGGGGAGAGTAAGTCTTGTGAAGCATTGCATGCAACACCAAGTAAGTAAAATGTTACTACTACTAGCCAGAAGCTAACACTGTTAGTAACAGTCGCTAGCAATACCAACAAATAAAAAAGCAGTCGGATTACAGCAAAGTAAACTGTCTAAAAACTTTCAGAAATGGTTCAGCTACACAAATAATGCATTTCCGTACAATTTCTTACCACATCAGCAAACTTTAAAGGTTTGGATACTACTGCTCAGTATACTACTATGTGGATACAAATGATCTTTCTTCTCCTGTCATGTTACCATGCCAACCATTAAAACAGGCGTGACTGAGAAAAGAGATTCTGTTCATTGCCTGAATATGAAAACGTAAACATTGTCCTCTGGCGCCTTGCTGTGGTTAAAGCAAAAACTGATCAGATCTCCATCGAGAACGCGCCAGTGTTTTGTTTACGAGGGAGATTCATCATGGCGATGCATGCAAAGGCGACACCACCACAGATCCCCGACACACGCCGAGAGCTCTCAGAATTGGTTAAGAGGAAACAGGAGCTTGCTGTGAGTTCAGTAGTCAATTAGGTCTAATATTGAACATTCTCTTTTTGAAAACAATATATTTACGCGAAGTTGTTATATTATACATGGTTAAATAAAAGAGGCTCATTCTCAAGGCCGCACCTACTGTAGGACTGACCTAGCGCTAGACAGTTACGTGCCAGTGCAAGCTAACCAACCCAACGTTAGCTAAAAGCAAGGGCCAACGCATCTCCCAACACCGTAAATAATTCCGTTTAACGTTAGTTACTGTTTATATTTGGTTAACTCTATCTGTACTTGTTGGCTAAATATTATTGTGAGTTGTAACTGTGCGACACACCCAATACGAGCTTGTTGGTAACGTGTTTAGCTAACCTAGCTCACGTTCACTGGTTTAGCTGACATTAGCTAATGCCTTGACGTTAACGCCGTTAATAACTAACGTTACTTACCAAATCCAGAATAACGTTAGCTAGCTAGCTAACCGTCCCTACATAATCCTAACATTAGCTAAAGCTACATACGTTATTGTCACAGATGGCGTTAGTAATGTTAGCAATGATATGTCGCTTTAGATCCTATGGTTACTTATGTGCCATGATGCTAACTTTACTTGACAACATTTCTTTAACGTTGGCTATTTCTGAAGCTAGAAAATTAAGTATCTTGATGATCTCATTGTCTAAACATAGTCGTGTTAACTCTCTACTTTCGTCTAGGAGACCTTGGTAAACTTGGAAAGACAGATCTATGCATTTGAGGGCAGCTACCTTGAAGATACCCAGATGTATGGCAACATCATCAGAGGATGGGACAGATACCTCACCAATCAAAAGTGAGCACAACACGGACTAATCCTCACAGCAGGTTCAAACACAGAAATGTACACGATCCCTGAATTTGTATTGCCTTCATTACAGGAACTCCAACAGCAAAACGGACAGACGGAACCGGAAGTTCAAAGAGGCAGAGCGTCTTTTTAGCAAGTCGTCTGTGACGTCTGTTGCAGTGAGTGTTTAGGGCTTTCGCCTTCCATTTTCTGCCGGACAGACATTCATCTGTAACACGAAAGAAAATATTACATGAGCTCTGATGACATACCCTTCCCTTTTTATAACAGGCCGTCTGTGCACTTGGGGGGATACCAGATCACATGAATGAAAAGCGTGAGTTGTTTAATCATCCCAGGGAGACTTCCCTGCCGTTTAGACACGATATTCATCTTGTCTTGCTTCGATGGTGTACTGATGCCGTTGTCTCCGGGCATTCAGGCGAGCCAGGCAGCGGCACCGAGAGCGACACCTCGCCGGACCTTCAGAACCAGGAGAACGAGCCCAGCCAGGAGGACACGGAGGACGCCGACGGGGCGCTGCAGGACTTGAAGCCGCAGAAGGCGGCCTCCTCAGGCTCCAGCAGCCACCACGGCAGTCACAAGAAGAGGAAGAACAAGAACAGGCATAGGTACCACACCCAGACACAGCCTGCTGCCTTAGTGGGGTCTGGTTCAAACCAGCAGCACCCTCTCACTGATTACAGCCAATTATTTATGGATTGTGTGTGTTTATTTTTGGGGCTCAGGTGCTACACTTCTGTGTCTGTTGTTGTTGGTTAGCAAGCTTTAGCTGTCAGGTTTAGCAACACTTGCGGTAATGTCCAATCATCTGTATTTTAGCAAATAGCATGGATTTTGTGTTATCTTTAGAGAGACAAATTATTTTGGATAACTTTTAGAAATATGGCTTATATTAACCTATAACTGGTTATCAAAGTAAATGTATTTTTTCAAGTGGTTGTTTTTGCGATAGTTGCATCAATGTATTTGTGAAAAATTATCTCTCCAAAGAAAGGCTCTGGGACATGGCAAAAAGTGGGAATAAGTGGTTACCGATGACGACAAATTGTATTTGTATGACCAATTCATAACTTACAGATCTACTGTGGAAAGTGAGCGTCTACAGCACCTAACATATGGTGAAAACCTCACCAGTTATTGTTGACCACATTACTTACTGGCAACCATATCCTAGAGTCTACTTTGAAATAACGTAATTTCGTAATGTCATTTTACAAAACCAAAACGTTTTTTATTTGAGTGAGACTGGATTGGAGTATTTCCCTATTGGTAGGGCTTTAGTCAGGCTGGTGTACTAACTACTGCTGCTCTCTTCCTCCCCCCCCTAATGCTGCCCCCCCAGCCCTTCCGCCATGTTTGATTATGACTTTGAGTAAGTCCGAATTTTACTTCCTGCTTCCTGTGGTGTTCTGTCCTGCCAACCCCCATCCTGACTTTCCCACTGTCTCTCTTTTTCCCCGCTCAGTTTGACTGTTGATTTAGCATTGGTCAGGTTAAGCCTGCTAGATACTTCGCCATACTGCATGTCCAACACTGCTCTTTCCAGTCATGCAATGTTTGTGTTACATTACGCCCCTCTAACTCTAGACTCAACACGAGATGATTTATGTGTAACTAAAGGGACACATAAAAGGCTTTGTAGAAATTCAGGTCACTTCTTGATCCTGGTTTCGTTCCAAAGGTCAAGTCCAGTAATGAAAAGGGCTACTCTTCTCGCCCAAATAAGACGGGGAGGCCACAGGTGGAGTACAAGCAGCCAATCTTCTCCCCACCGTGGTGTTGTTCGTCCAGTGCTCTTCTTGTTGTGGGTCGGTGGGCCTCTTTAGCCTGAGTCACTGTAGCAGCGGTGCCGTCCGTCACCATGGCTAGCCGGTCACCCTTGATGTCCACTTGGCTGTTTTTTGTCACGTCTAACACAAGCCTCTTCTCCCCGCTTTCAGGTTTGACATGAAGGTCAACAAGAAGCCCAGGGCTGTAAGTTAGCGTCACCCATTCACTTGGCTCCTTTCACTCACTTTGTGCGTTGAGAAATATACCCTCTGACCATTGTTGTATTGTTTATGTTGAGTTGAACACTGTTCCTTCTTCTGACAGGACTTTTCAACATAATGCAGAGGAACACTCCAGTGGGAGAGCCAAAGCCTGGACATACAGAGGGAAAGCCTTTAAAGAGAGTGGCAGTTTTTCTGGACTTTTTATGCCTGCATTAGTTGTCATTGTTTGTGCACGTACTGAGTATATTGCATGAACACCCCCCCCCCCCCGCCCCCCATTCATATTTCATATTCCATTGTACACATTTGTTTTCATGTGATTTCCGCAGACGAGCTAAAGTTCTGTGTTTGTTTTTACATGTACTTACTTAAGACCCTGTTTTGGGCGATGTAACACAGTAGTGGATGGTGTTCAAAACTGTAAACTGTGTTTATCATGAACGACATACGCTCTTCTCCGTTGTTGTTGTTTCCTAGTGACGTTCCAAAATATCCCGTTGGCCTTTTTTTTTTTTTACATTTATTTTTTTTGTAATTTTGTCATTTGTTTTGCATAAAATTCTAATAAAACACTGGAAAATAATGTTTCTTTGTGCAAGATATGCAATGCATAGCAGCTATTTGATGCTTTCAGATACTGTAGTCTTAGTAAAATGTTTCAGTAAAGGAGTGCCCGTTGAGTCCGATACATCGAGCTGTCTTTTTGAATGGGCTTAGTATGATCATTCCAACATTCCTCAGCTACAGTTCCCACAGTCAGACTTAGGTTTGTGAAAACATGAGGGTGCATGTAACTCGATGACAACCTGTCCGTTGGTCATGTTTTCATTCATGATTCCACTTGGCACATGGTATTTAATCAGGCCTGGTCACTGTCAATCAATTGTGCTGTTTTTTTCTTTTGCTCGTATGGTTGAAAGATACTTGGATATGCGTGTTCATTGTACACATGCAGTACTACATTTTGTCACTAGGTTGAACTATTTCATTCTAAAAGCTTTCTGGGAGTTGGGTGACGTATAGCTCGATGAGAAACATGAGGCTGTTTTCAGTTTGTCAGTGCTTTCAGTCTTGTCCTATTTGAGCAATAGCAAAGTTATAATGAATACATCACATAATTTTGCCTTGGGTATTTGTCAGTGGGTAGACAGTGCTAAATAGAACAATGTTATTAAGTTGGCCTTTTTTAGACCCAGCCTGCATCCGCTTAACGTTTCAATTAGGCGATGTATTTTCGCGGGCTCGCAGACGCTCAAATTCAGGTGTTGTCAAGTATAGATCGGTTTTATTTAATCTCCCAAGTCTAACTTTTAACACATGCTCCTTGATAAAGCATAGTGTATGTACCGTTTGACAACACTGGACTTCTTGAAATGTGTCTAGCATATTAGTCAAAGGCTGAAGACTTGCCAAGCATTATTAGGTCTGAAACACAGGGTGAAGGTGTTCTGCTGACGGCATCATGTCATCATGTCTGAAACACAGGATGAGGGTGTACTGCTGACGGCATCATGTCATCATGTCTGAAACACCGGATGAGGATGTACTGCTGTCAGATATGATGAAGTGACTGTCCGGAACGAGTCAATCCCAGGAATGCATTTCTCGGTTGTGTGCTGTTCCACCGCCACACCATTGTGGAGTTCCATATGGGAATGTATTGCATTCTATACAATTACTTTCCACCTACCATCCCTTTACCACTCAACTGCAGTTGTCAGCAAATATATTGGACTTTCTCCTTACAATATGGCTCCTAATGTTCACTTGGATAACAATTGGACATGTCATGTATGACTGTTGGACACAACACATGGTTGAGTAAGATTATATTTTTCCTGTCTCCCCTCACCACTAAACTGTCTAGCCTAGAGTTTCATCCCCTTTCTCCCATGTGCTTGGAAACCATTGAGTCAGTATGATGTGTAATATGATGGAAACTATAGCCCAACACACCAGTAATGGAATATATGATGTATGTTCAGTCAATCTTTATTTTATTCCCAGACAGCTCAGGAAATTAAATCATAACGTGCTCATGGAAAGTTTATTGAAAGAACCCATCACTAAATTACGTCCATTTTGCAATTGCTTACGGTGCGTTTTGATCTACTGTTCGAATGTTTATGTGGCTTGTAACCCAGACATATTGCCTATCTCCGGGACAGGCGTTGTGTGGGTGGGCGGCTCATCGAGAGTGTCTCTGATTAGTTTAGCAGCCGTCTAAGTCAGATTGCCAGGGGAAATGGTTCGGGGAAGCTTGTTCAGTCCCTAGTCCTTACAGTCCCTGTAACGCACGGGCCTTCTTCCTCTGTGCTATGGCCTCTACCCCGTCTCCCTTCCTCCTGGGACCAAACAAGGCAAAGCTCTTACATCTCCCTGCAAACAGGGTCAATCATATTTAAGGAAGAGTCATGGGAAAAGCACAGCATCATAGCGCCGCAATGCCCGTGTATTTTCTTGAGGAAGAAGATCTCTTGCGATTGCACTTTTGGATTAAATAGAATCAAGCTGCTTGTCAGGATTGTGGGCGGGTAACTAAGGTAGACTACAAGAAATACCAGTTATTAATACAGGAAAGAGAACAAAGACACACACACACACACACACACAAACAAGTATGATGACCTTGGTTTGTAAGTCATTCATGGATAAACATGCAGTCAGCTGGTCCCGCAGGCATACAGAGGTTCTGGCTCATTATCTACTCTTCATTTGAACTTATCACATAGACAGTAGACAACAGTAGTCCCACGTGGCCCTTATCCAATCAGTCAGTACAATACCTGCAGAAGGAGCTCTCTTCTGTGTGATGGCTTCTCCTGGTCTTAATCCAATCAGTCATTAAGATAACTCCAAAACAAGCTCTCTGTGGGATGGACCAATTGGATGAAGATATTAAAATTGAGTGATTGAATTTGGTGTTCTCTCTGTCAGGCTGGACAAACCCCTTATTAGGTAATTAGTCATTACTAGGTAAACACACACACAAAAAAAGGATTTTAATCCTATCACTCATGCTATAGTTTACTTTCTCTGCCCTAAAGTCATTTCTTTTTGGATGGGTCCTATTATCCTTTCTGGTATTTATAATTTGAGGAAAGTATATTTATATTACATTTAAATTCAATTCAACCTCCTAAGTTATGAAGAGGAAGCTATATAAAACGTATGTCCATTATAAAAAATGCACCATATATACATTTGTGACATTGTGTTTATTACATAAATTAAACTATTTTCTTGTATACAGAACTTTTGGTGCTGATCTCGAGGTTGGCTCACTGATTTGACGTTTACAATTGAGCAAATATGAACAGCAGGTAAGGGAAAACGTTAGCTGATAGCATTGAATCGTTTTTTGCTTTTTTTGAATTGTTCCTTCTTAGCAATTGTATTTCTCTTGTTACAATTGTTTTTTTTAAACTTGGTATTTTGTTTCTTCCTTGTATGTCTCTGCTTGCAAAGCACATTAAACTGCATGTGTGTATGATATGTGCTATAGAAATACATTTGATTTGATTTGATTTTGATTTGCTTTTCTGTGAAGGTAACATCAATTATGTATGTATGTTATGCAAAGTGTATATTGACATTTATTTGAATATTTAAACTGAATCTAATCACGAATGTTATCACAAAAACATACAGTGAGTGTTTGAACAAGCTGTAAGACTTAAAACATATAATTTGGTTGACTTTATACATACATTTAAACGTGCTTTATAATAACTGAATTGTACAAAACATGCAATACGATATACTTTATTTTAGTGTGCTTCTATTCGGTATACTGTCGGTGGTTTTCTACAAATACAAGATTATGGTTGAAGAGTTAGAAGTTGTCTGTGTATGGCAGAACACCTATAGCATACAACTGTTTCCAGGTGTGACATTGCCAACGAAATAGGAAGTGTGTTTTTGACCGGTCCGATACAGAGTCACCGGTGAAGACGGTGAAGACGATCAGTCATCGTTGTTGCAGTCCGAACACAGGATCTGGTCCCGATCGGGGAAGAATCCGGCGCCGACCAGAGACACCGAGCAACGGGAACACTTGAAGCACGGCTGGTGCCACTGCCGCTCCTCGAAGGAAATGTACTTCCCCTCTCCGAACCCTGAAGAAACAAAATCTATTAGAATCTCGCACTTTATTATTATTACCTATAAGGATCCATTTTATTGACTTATAGGCACAGCGCTCAACTCAGATATGACCGAAAAGTGTGACTGGCCCGGGATGAAACCTCTCCAATCTTTTGGACCATTATCAAAGATGAAGACAAAATTAAAATGAAAATCAAAGGGTAATTTATCTAAATAAAAACACGAAAACTATTAAAAAAGCACCAATAATACCCTAAACATATTCATGCTAGAAAAAGCATGGTAACAAATAAAATTAAACACAAAACATAACCACACTCTGTTACCACCTGCTAACTGGACCATGTTACACAATCTAGTTCCTAATTAATTATGACACTACGCCGTCGCTTTGCACGATAGAGACGTAACATTGCTTAATATTATACTATGTATATTAGATGATAGATTATCATCCATTATATCTTGAATATAGGAACGCACTGACCCGTTATGGCTGTTTTGCAGGCAGCGCACTTTTGGGCATAGAGGTTGCTGAAGCACTTGACGCAGTAGGGACTATCCCCCTGGGAAGTGAAAGGTTGGCCGGCCAATGGGGTGCTGCACGAGGTACACAGGAAACACTCTCTGTGCCACATCTCGTCCTTGTAAGTCACGCCCCCTTTGGCCAGAGCCTAAGGTGGATCGACAAGGACAATTATGACTTGACATGGCATTGGCTATGCTACATATTTACGGGGGTTGATTAAGTAGTGAGAATGGTTTTTGGGTGAGCCTGGTTGACCTTTTTGCAATGGCTGCATCGCGGGGCAAACCGGCCCTCGTAGCAGGGCACGCAGTAGTGGTCGCCTTGGTCTGGGATGAAGGCCTCGGCGCCAATGGGCTTCTCACAGCTATGGCACAGGAAGCAGTCCTCATGCCAGGTGCTGCCTCCGTACTCCAGCTTTCTGGAACCTGATGTAGAGGAGAAGCGGCACATCAAGATAAAAGAAGGAAAAGTTGAGATAAAGAGAGAAGGAGAAAAAGAGAGGTGAGGTAGAGATTGAAGGGTAGATGTGCCAACATGCAGGCACCTGTTAGGCATAATTTCGTTGCAGCGTGCGCCTAAAATATGACTTTGTATGTATGTACAGACCGCGCACAAAACCGCATTCTTCCCGCCCCTAGAACGCAGCATGAGAAGTTGTGGTTGTCCTCAATGCATTCATAGGTGGGTCGAAAGAAAAGTGGGAGTATCGAGCAAAAATATGCGAGGAGATGCGCAAGGAGAGACTGATTACGTATTCTGTTTTCTGTTATGAAAACTGCGGTGGAAAGTGAAATTTCTCAGCCCCTCAAGAGCAGGTGCAATCCAGGTAGAGTGTTTGCATGGGTAGCGGAAACTTCCAGAAAGAATGTCAGCAGTCATCTGAGCAAGACGAAGACACAGGCCAAGGAGACGCGCTGAGAGGATTTTCGCCACAATAATTACTATTTTTTAATTGGGGGAACAAGAAGTCACCAAGCGTTAGAGATTACGCAGTCATGCAATAACTAGGGCTGTCAATCAATTCAACATTACAGTTACTAAAAGAAATTAGAGATGAGCAGCAGTTGTCAAACTTCATTTTGTTGTCAAACTCCTCGCCACGTTACAATTCTGGGCATCAGGATTGTTTCAGACAGAAATAAGCTCCTCAGGGAGATTATCACCGTCTGCATTTAGCCGTGCCCTAACTGCGGTGCTTAATGCACTGCTACGGCGCACAAGTCAATTCATACATTTCCCCCCATCCGACACCGATATCTGACGCATCAAGCAAGATTTCTTTGACATTGCAAACTTCCCAAACATTATAGGAGTGATTGATTGCACCCACGTACCAGCTGCCCCCCTCAATCCACGAGCACATTAACAGATATAGAAAACATACATATTCCATGATGGATGAAGGGAGGCCCATTCCATTGCTTAGACCGGGTGCTGTAAATTGCGATGCTGATTACATCATCAGCCGCAGGGTTGGTACCTCCCAACGTAAAATGAAGATTGATAAAACAATGGCCTTTCCGCGGACTGGCCAAGTCGCCATTTACGCTGCGCTCTGTGACGTACGCACACCTGCCTCTGAGAGAGAAAGACAGGTTGGAAACAGAGACAGGGACAATGCAGACGGAGATCTCCGTCTCAACCGTGCCAATTATCACCTGAGGGCGCGAGGCGACGGTACGTCTACGCGACTCTTCTGCGTGAGAAGCACATTCCTTTCAGCGGTTACACAACCATCAAGTGCTCACATGTGTCACAGCCCTGCGTCAGTAACACAATGCATGGCTGAAAGAAAAGCAATGATTCCTCCCAGCCAGACCTGTTAGCGCACCGCTTCTTCCTAGCACCTCACCCTCAGTTCATCTAAAGCAACCCAGGCCTGACATGCTACAACGAACCAGTTCATAATTACAGTGTAGGGACACATAGTTGCCCACTGCGATACAAGACGCTCATATTTCTTCTCGTTCTTTTCAATCCTTTCCTTGGGCGGTTTGTTATTCCAACTTCCCAAATGTGGGCGAGCGTGCAGTTTGCCTAACGCTTGTTTAAATACACGCTTCATTCAGCAGTAGAAATAAAAGAAGCCATAAAAAAAAGAGGGCCAGTCGTGCCTATGAAAATGAACATCAAATCTCTTAATCATTGGCCATGTTTTTATGAGCTTTGGGACTCGGAACACAGCTCTGGGGAGGAGGGCTGGTAAAAACGGCGTTTTTAAAGAGAGGTGAGAGGCCAGTTTGGCTCTGCATTCCAACGCACACAGAACAGAAACTCCCGAGTTAACCGACTGAGGAGCTCTGGGGAAACTGTGGAGGAGGAACACCCCGACCTTCTCAGTCACCCGACACCAGCCCTCTGGTGCAATGCCATGCCACACCACAAAAGAGACCTTTTGCTGGGGAACAGAACTCAGCCGGGAGGCATTTTCCATTGAGTAAGCAGCTAGACTCTCTTTTACATCAAAGCTGTCACACCCCGAACACTACAAACTCATTAGTCTGGGGATGCTTCCAGCAGCCAGGTGTGAGAACGCTTACGTTTACTCCTGAGTGACAGCGACTGATACAGTAATTGCTCGCGACTACTCAACTGGCATTGACGGCTCCAGTGATTACTCATCGTGATGGTTTCCCCAGCCAGTTTGTGAGCTTGCGTTGGATGACAGAACTAGGGCGGGAAGGTAGCGCACCTGGCATGACGGCCTTTTCGCAGGCCACACACTTTGAGGAGAACTCGTTGCAGAAGCAGTCGTTGCAGAGCAGGGCGTCCTCCCGGCTGGTGAAGGGCTCGTCGGCCAGAGAGCGGTCGCAGCGGAAACAGCGGAAGCAATGCTCATGGTAGTGTCTGTCCTCGTAAAACAGCTCCTGGAGAAAGGAAGGAGGAAATAAAGGTGTATTTAGAGAAGAGAGAGAGAGGGTTAGAGAGAGAGAGAGAGAGAGAGAGAGAGAGAGAGAGAGAGAGAGAGAGAGAGAGAGAGAGAGAGAGAGAGAGAGAGAGACAAAGAGAGAAGGTGATGTGGGTTCAAATACAACATTACCCTTTTTTGAATTTGTTGGAAAGCTGATGGCTACTTGATGTCTAATCATCTGTAATAGCCATTATAGTACATTTGGGAAAATACTCCATAGTATAGATTAATTAAGGGAATACACTGTAGTATAGTTTAGATAAGGAATACTCTAGTGGTTTAGATAAGGGAATACTCTGGAGTATAGTTTAGATAAGGAATACTCTAGTAGTTTAGATAAGGGAATACTCTGGAGTATAGTTTAGATAAGGAATACTCTAGTGGTTTAGATAAGGGAATACTCTGGAGTATAGTTTAGATAAGGAATACTCTAGTAGATTAGATAAGGGAATACTGTAGTATAGTTTAGATAAGGGAAAAATTGATTCAGGTGCTTATTTTACAGTTCAGCACCGAAACATAAAGACAACATATAATGAATAGTCACACATAAATGGGAGAAAATTGAATGACTGTTCTTGACGTGTGGCTTTTGGGGAATCGACGAGAGAGGGATTAGGGTCGTCGCGTACCAAATGGAGAACGGAGGGCCAAAGCAAACAGGAGCGTTATTTACTGCCTGGCTCCTTCAGAGAGTCGATAACTCACGGGTCAACAGAACCCCCTGGCGTCTGTGGGTGTTTCCCTAGGCTCCTTTTTCCACTTCACGCAAAACAAAATGGACTTAGTGTCTGACGAGAATGGCTCAAGTGAGTGTTAGAGATCCTGGTGTTCCACAAACACGTAGAAGAGTTATGTTTTTAAGAGCTCCAGCTGTTCTGCACAAAATATTTACGATTGACCACGCTAGACACACAGACACACAGACACACACACACACACACACACACAGAGACACACACAGACACACACACACACGGCAAGCAGTGGTAAAACGTACAAAAGACTGCATGTGTTAAAACAAACGCTAACTAAACATTAACTACACACGGACGCTTAGCCACACACACTTCTTCCTTCTTTGCTTACCCTTGCGTTATGAGCGATGAGTTCTTTGCATTCCTCACAGGTGTTGGCATACAGGCGGTCGTAGCAGGGGATACAGTGGGGATTGTCCTCCACCTGAATGTATTTGCGTCCATACAAGGACTCCTTGCATTTTGCACAGTCAAAACTGTCGCTCATCTTGAATTACTTCCTGTATACATAAAGAAGGTAGAGTGAAAATTTGCTTTGTGACAGACCTAAATGAAGGAGAGACGGTAAGTGAATACATAGGGGACAGAGAGACGAGGAGAGTGCAAGCGAAAGAGGGAGAGAAGAGAGAGTGGGTAGAAACATTGGAGACCATTGTGACGCAAAAGGGAAATGAAGGCTTATTCACTTTTAGAGCTCTCTGGCTAGAACTCAAGATAGAGAGATTACAGCTTAAATAGATTGGAACCGCAGTTTAAATTTATCTAAGGGTTGTTCATTTTGTGACGATAAACAAAAAATCCCATTTGGAGCTGCGATTACGAGGAACAAACATAGAGAAGTGTATTAAAAGACAGAAACAATCCAATGCAAATAATAAGTCTTATCATGTAGAATGATTACAACCATTGAGAGTCAAAAAGAGACTGAGACAATGTTTTAAAAGAGACAAAAAGATGGCTGACATGTTACGCTCACTTTTACTAATGTTTTGAGAGAGATAACTTATTTTGTCCCCTGACAAGTAAATGCTGAAGATGTCTTTCACTCTCCTGCTTATTGTTTGAAAAGGCCCCCAGGAAGTTAGGAATGGAAACCCAACCCCCCCACCCCACAAAAAAAGGATAGAGTAGGGGGGGTGGGGGGGCTGCTAGTGACCTCAGCATACCCCAGAAACATTCCTCACTTCATGACAAACTGGCCTTGTGGTTGGGAGGAAGGCCGGGGGGGATATCAATGAAAGTCCGTAAAAAAAACGACACAGCACACAATGCAACTTTCCTCCTCTTGTGTCTACTGAGGGTGCGTTCCGAGAGGACTCCTCTGCAAGTTCTGCGCTGCTCGTCCTTCATGAAGCGTGGGGGACGCCTTCGAGTGGTTTTTAAAAAAAGAGTGTGTTGCTGTGATACAGGACAGCCGGAGCACAGCCGAACTCAGCCCGGCCTTGGGGGTGAGATGCCGCTGTCAGGACACGGTCGGAGAAGGTCACCGCACTGATGGAACTGGATGCGCGAGAAAACATTTGGCGAGACTCTCAAGGCAGATGCAAAAACGTTTCTCTTGGAAACCGTACATGTTTTTAATTTGCTCCCCTCTTTTACGCCGCATGGTCGTTTTAAGACATCATTTCGAAATGCCTGAAAAAAAGATTCAACGGGGCAGCGAGCGAAACCCGCGGAGGGAGGGAAAGTTGCTGGGCAGTCAAAGACGTCATAGACTCCATGTCAGTGCATGTTGACTAAGCCCAGGACCCGGTGATCTTAACAAGGCCGTCTCCGAAATAACAACAACATTTCTGCTTGAGGTTTGACATAAAACAGCTGCTTTAGAATACAACATGGCCCACGAAAGCAATTCCCCAAACAGTTTTTTTTCCCTCACAGGTATGGAATTGAATGTCCTGGATCCCGTACATTGGGATCTGGGTTTCCAGAACACTCTATTACAATGATTGGTTCCTCAGCCACTATGTGCTCAACTCTCCAGCACTTGTGTGTTCGTTTCTCTAGGAATTGCCCGAACAACTCCACAGCTTTCCACAGAATGTCATGGTAGCAGATGGTTTAGGACATTCCATTTCGTCCCTGATAAGATGGCTCAGGCTTGAGAGGGAGCAGCACAGACGGGGTCAAAGACGCAAGAAAACAGCCGGCAACAAGGCTATCCTGACGACTGTCTGTTTTGTGTCAGTTTATTGTCTGGGTGGGGGGGAAACAGAAGGGCTTCCCTCCCCAGGGTCTCAAGAGGTTAGGGCGTCTATTCTAGTCCGTCCATCTCTGAAACGTCTGCATTGATAAAACAATGGCCTTCCTTCCGGACATATTTCCCCATTCTACTGTTTTGTTTGCCTTTTCATTAGCACGACATCTGCAAAAGCATTCTCCAGCTCTCCAGCTGTCTAGCTGTCGTTAAGTTAAGTGCTCTCACAGTTGTAAAAAGTGGATGCATAGACTTTGACTGCACGTTCATTTAGAAACTCCTACCCCTCCTGCACTGCTGAAGGATTAAGATTTCTTTAAGGTTTACCACACACATTTGTTGGCTTTTTTCACTCAATTTGAACAACAGCCCAGACACACTCCATCTCTTTGAGCAACTAAAGAGTGCTATAGTTGGCTCTGCGAGAACACGGGCCCTTTCCATACATCAACACGAAGAGTACAAATATTAGCTGCATGGTATGCATAATATCTCAAAACATTACAGCGTGTATGTAAACGAGAGCCTCTTGGGCTGTATTGAATTTAGGCAACGCTGTATCTGGGCACATCTTTCAACAGGTGTCATCCACCCGACTGGAGCCTCATCAACTAGTCTGCTTTGGTACTGCTCTTGCTCCGATGCTAAGTCAAACACGCATCCATCAGCACCAGCGTTTTGTTTTTTTCGCTCCCTACACGTTGCTGACAAGAGTCCGTATTTCACGCTGGCGAGCGGAGAGGCTGACATTCCTGGCTGATAGATTGGCCACTCTGGGGAAAGATTTATCTGCGTTAGTGCGGCCAAAGGCTTTGTACAGTGCGCCAGGCGGCCACTCTCTCCCGCAAGGTCAGCGGCCAGGCCTCTTCATGCTCTTGTCCCTTCAAGATGAACGTTCCCTTGGTCTGGAAGGGTTGGGTTGCCCAGGAGCCAAATGAGTCCACGAGTTGCTGGTGGCATTTATTTCCCCTGAAAAGAAGGAAACGGCCGAGGGGAGAGTGGCCATGTCTCGGGTGAAACAGTCTTTATAGGGGCAAACCCAGCATGAGTCACAGTACAGTTTCCACAGGTACCCCCACCCTGGCTAAGAGCAGCCCTCTGTCCACAGACACACACACAAAAAGCTTTTGGACTACTACTTTAGAACTGAAGTATTCTTGAACCTACAATCAATGCTCACAGTCAATGTTTATTAAGCCAGAAATAAGTCACTGTTCCAGTAGCACCAGAGTTTCATGTTTGTCTTACATTAAAGGGATGTGGCTAGGGTTAGGGTTAGGGTTAGGGCTAGTCTTACATTTAAGGTATGTGGCTAGGGTTGGGGTTGGGTTAGGGTTAGAGTTAGGGTTAGGGCTAGTCTTACTTTAAAGGTATGTGGCTAGGGTTAGGGTTGGGTTAGGGTTAGAGTTAGGGCTAGGGCTAGTCTTACATTAAAGGTATTTGGCTAGGGTTCGGGTTGGGTTAGGGTTAGGGTTGGGTTAGAGTTAGGGTTAGGGCTAGTCTTACATTAAAAGGACGAGGCTAGGACCTCGCAAGTCCAGCACAGTCCCCACATTGAAACCTTCTGTCACATAGTTCAGTTTAAAATGAAGAGGGTATTTATAGGCCCAAAACCAGTCACTTCAAAACGGCTGTGAGTGCCAGTAGTGTGGATAGGGATAGTACTGTTATTGGATGGGGATCTAAATTCAGTTAACCAGAGAAGACTTGTCTCAGCCATCAGATGACTGCTCTTTGGTTTCACCCAGGACAAAGAGACCCAATGTAAAGTGGCTTCCTGCCTGATCACAAGGCCTTCTCTGTCTCGTGGACACAAATCAAATTGCAGTTGGACGTATTACTTATGATGGGAGTTCACCTCAAGTTGAGCCTTCACATTCCAAGTTGTTGTTCTTGGGGGGGGGGGGGGGGGGGGGGGGGGCTGGGTACGCAAAACATCCCCTTGAGGTTATTGGAACATCCACCCAGCCCGGCATTCTTCGACTGGTGTCTTTCCAAGGCCACTCTAATCAATGTGTTGGGAAGCGCCAAGTTCCCAGGCAGCCATGGACTGAGGGCCCGACGTGCCATGCAATATCCCTATCCATCCATCCGATTCCGGTGCGAACGTTTCTGTCTTCCTTTAGAAACATGATGCAAGCGTCTGCACCTCCTCATTGGACGAGGATCAATCATGGACCGGTTTAGTCATACGGAAATTAAACAGGCTAATAAAAGACACATGAGGAGAGGCTGGATGATTGAATGTACTTTGTTTCGGGTTCCAGCTGGCTGTTTACCCCGTGAAACAATGTAGGCTGCAATGGAGCGGAAAGCCTCCTCGCTGCACAGCCCCTTACCCCTTGTCTACACTAAACAAAGCCCCAACTCACTCCACAAATAAAAGCGTCATCGCTGCACGATACTTTCATGTTATTTGAGCCTAAAATCTTTTATCTGCGATAAAAAGGATCCATTTTGAGGATTTAACAATAATAGATAACATTTTTCCAAAAAAAGATCACATGAGAAAGTGCACAACAGGCATTCATGGCACAAAAAGGAGGTCATCACCTCTAGCTTCTCAAGCACACTTACTTTTGGCATAAGACTATGTAACATTTGAATTCTTTCGCAGTGGGAATTTTACGAAACAAAGAGTTGGCCAAATTGGGCACAATCGGCGATGATTATCCGAAAACAAATATGCATGTAACCATGGTTTCCCATCAGCTGCTGGTAGTGGGGGGAGACGACAGTCCAACCTTACGGCCTTTGGTGTTAATGATATCAATCATGTTTATTTTTCCAGAGGCCTGGTTCTCCAATGGCCTGCTGCTTCTGTTTAATGTCTAAAGCAAGATGTGTTTGTCTTTGTTTTTGGCTAACATCCTGTTGTATGTGTAATTCAGGAAGACTGCTTTTGGAGAGGGGTAGATGTGCTGGTCCAAAACATACAATGTTTAAAAAAAAATGTGATGGAGAGGATTTTCATGAAAAAGTGACAGAGTTCCTAGAAAGAAATCCTCTCATCCTCAGAAACAAATATTTCATCTAAGGCTTTTTCCATGAGAAAAGAAAGCGACAACTAAGCAAATGAAGAAATGGAGCATTTATCTATGGGGCCATGGTAATCCCATCCAGAGGCGGTATGATTCAGGATTGAGGGAGTGAATTGTTCATCTTCCTACATGCCAGGCTCTGGTCCAACAATAAGCAAAGACAAGAGTTTCTGTGGGATGCCACTGCGGTCAAAATGTGTCAGAATCATGGGGCTCACATGTTGGGTCTAGAACAGCAAACAAATGCATTTTTCTTCTACCCTTGGCTAAGAAAAACAGAAATTACTTTCTTTCAAAAAATCAATGGGGGAGTGATTTCGGCTATCTGTTGGTAGGTTGCTGTTGGGGGCTTGAGCCTGTTTACAGAAAACACATTGTTTGAATGATTCGCTGGTTTGCTCATTTGAACCCAATTGAGCTCAGCCTGATGCCATGTGGTGTTTGCTATACACATGTGGAAACTATTCCGCCCAGTGCCAGGGTGGTTGAGTCACTCCAATGCTTATATGGGTTGCCAAGAGGAAATAACATCTGCCAATTGACAAGGCTTAATTCCAAACCAATGGATCACACCTTCGAGTTTTTTTTTTTTTTTTACAAAGATGACCAAATTCACATTCTTATAACATTACTGGAATAACAAAAAAGCACAACTACCTCCGTTAACATTTACAGATTCCTTTAACCAATCATAGAGTGTTCCTAAGCATTAAATGACTGCAATGTCCAGAGCCGTTTCTTGCTACATGTGGACTATGTGGTTGCATAGGGGCCCCCAAAGCAACCAGGGGCCCCCAAGCTGTCATTTTAGTCTTTTTCCCTCTAGAAATGAATATGAATGGTCTGTATTGGTAACCAACCAACCTTGTGTCTCTTAAAGTGCACCAGATTGATGCATTTAAATGTTAAATGCATGCCCCTGGACCACCTTTAGAGGGTTTGGAATTCCCTTACAATAGTTTCCAAAAATAGGGGCCCTCAAACAACATTTTGCGTAGGGCCCTCCAAAAGCTAGAAACGGCCTGGCAATGTCAAATGATTAGTTAATATGTGTATTTTGACATATGTATCCACCATCAAAGTACACTAAATACTTCCAACGGAAGCAAGTTCATATGCAGCAAGAAGGCCAGGTCCAACAGTCTGAGTCTTTAATCCATAGATCCTGTTTGGTCAATAACCAGTGCACTGGCCCTGTTGTATTCTCAGGTATCAATCCTACATACTCTCCTGCTCAGGCCCAGGCTAGCATTAACTCCTGCCCCCCCCACTACTGCCCCTCATTTCCTCTCATTCAAAAGAAAGGGTGCATCCTGCCTCTACACAGGAGGCAGATGTTTAAGATGAACTCCAATGCGAGAGAGAAGAAGCGAGCTTTACCGGCCATTAGGGGGGACAGCATGTGAACACAAAGATGGACAAAGAGTAGTTTTACTTTTCAATTCCTTATCACATCTTTCTTTAGGAATAACCCAATTCCCTTCTTAAATGTTTGAGTATGCTTGCTCCACTCATCTATTTTCAGTCACATGCTTTGTTTTCGTCCCCAGATACATTTTCCAGGTGAACATCAGCAAGCAATTCTGACAGAAGTTAATAATGGTTGTGTGTTAAGATTACATTGTGCCTAAATCACGCCAAAAATGGAACATGGAATGCTAGGTAGTATTACTTATAATAATTATTTTGCCTTATTTTAGGCTAAAATCATCAAGCTGTCAAATAGAAACAGAACTTACCAAAGGACAACGCTTCTAGTGAGCCAGAGAATGTATTCCTCCTCACTACTGACCTCCTACGGCTTTTCCACTCAGCTGAAAATGCTGTCCCGATTCAAACGACAAATGGATTCAACTCCGCAAGCATAGCAAACTGATGTGTCTGGGTGCCTTACCTCCAACATAAAGGCCACAGAGCAGTAAAGTAGCTTGGTTCAGTCCCGCCCCTTTACTCTCAACCCTTCCTCCTTGCATGACAAACGTTAGAGACCAATGACACACTACAGCTTAATTCGCAGTCTTTGATGTTGTCACCTAATGCATTGTGTTTATCTACCTAGAGCAGTTAGGATAATATTTCGTTTTTATCCTTTTGGGTTTGAGTCCACAAAACAGCTCATACTATGTGAAATCGTCGTATTCACATCGCAATGTTAAAACATTCTAATTTTGGCATACCATATCTTACATCTGGTGTTTTTCATAGATGCTGATGGAGAACTGAACCACAACGCGATGTCTTACAGGCAGAGTTTTCAAGGCTCCACAAACTCTCACAAAAGCACACATTTTCAGTGGTCTGGGGAAACTGCAGGGCCCGGAAAATCCTAGAGAGCATGATATAATTTCCCCTCCTTGTTGACTTCCATTTGCCACAACTATGAGCTTGAGGCCTGGGGCTGATTAAAGGCTTCAGTTGTCCCTCAACCCTGCCCCTATGCATGAGACACAACCGAAAAGTTAAACACATGGCAGCCCTGAGCTCAGTCTCACATGTCACATGGAAAACTTTTTTTTATATTGTTACATGTCATTCATGGAAAACTCATTTGAGGTTCAAAAACTGTACGTTGTCCTATAACGGAAAAAGATAATCTGAACTGTCAAACTAATCCGAGCCGATACTCTTAAGGGTTAACCAAATACACAACTGTTAGTTATAGAAAGATCTGTGATGCCCTCTGCTGTCCAATATTAAGTACACATCCACTCTTTCATAATAGTGTGCTAGCTTTCCCATATGTACACCTTTTCAATGTATTGAATCACAAAGAAATATATGTATATTATTGGTGATCTGATTAAAAATCTTTCAGAAAACCAAAATATGAGAATGAAAAAATACATTTAATGCTTCACAACATAGATGTCCACTTTGTCCTTTACATTCGCTTACAACATAAAATATCATATTTATCTATGAAAGAAAATATACTTCATCTTATAAATACCTTTGAAAATAAGCCATGAACCATATCTGATTCACCCTCTTTGAATTGAAAAGCAAGCGACAAAAGCAGAACTTCACAATAATATTACTTGGCCTAAAGTTAGAAAAATATATAAATATTAACATGATTACTGGCTTTGCAGTCCAATCAGTTTTTCCCTGACTCTATAAAGAGCCCTATTCTTCGGTCCACTAGTTGTCACACTGTAAATCAAGACAAACACTAATGGTATAATTGGCACACTCATAGTCCACAAAGATCCTAAGCAGAGACCTGGATACTTTGTTTGAGTGATTATCAACATACCATACACTCGAGAGTGGTTGGTTTACACTCAGGAACAAACTGTTTCAGACAGGACCTTTCCATGCAAAAAAAAGACCCTAACAGGGAGCACATAAAAACAGATTACTGGATACAGCATTTATAGTTAGACCCAAATACAGTAGTCAGAATGTTCACGTCTGTTCTTAGTATTTTCAGCGAAAACACACCTTCACACACACCTACTATTCATTAGAAGAACAAAGAAAAAGCTTGTTTGTATGTTCCACAGTGCACAAATCGGTCAGTCTGTAAACTCCTATGTATATTGATTTAAAAAGTACATGGTATTAATCATGTAACCGTTTTCAGCTAAGTTAAGATAAACCATGAGCATTTTAGCCAAAATACTTTGCTTTATAAATGAAGATGTATGAAAAACAAACGTTTCAAAAAAGATGTATTCTTATTTGCAGTTCAACAAATAAGTAATTTTCCCTCTGCTCCAAACTTCAGTCTCGATACAAATGTTCTTTTTGAACAACATTCCCTTGGATTAGGGGGTGGGAGTAGGGAGAAGGGAGGACAGCGTTCCCTTGGATTAGGGGGTGGGAGTAGGGAGAAGGGAGGACAGCGTTCCCTTGGATTAGGGGGTGGGAGTAGGGAGAAGGGAGGACAGCGTTCCCTTGGATTAGGGGGTGGGAGGAGGGGGGACAGCGCTCAGTTCGAGGGCTTGTGAGGAAGAGTACTGTAATTATCAAAATGAACGAACGGTTGTCCTTCCTCGAATGGAACCCTGAAGAGTATAGGTGCTTGCCGTGAATGTATAAAGTCAGCATCCTTTGAAATGAGCTGTAAAAAAAAAAAAAAAAAAACTGTTTTCTTTTTTTTCTTTCAGGTTGTTCCCTCACAGGTCTCCCGGTAAACAACAGGTCCATTTCTTCCGTTCTCCAGTCTAAATAGCGCTACCATTTAGTTTGGCAAATTGCATGCTGCCTGGGCTGCTGCTGGGCGAACCAGATTTAAGCATTTCCATCCTGTGTGATGAGGACCCGACTTCAAACACCTCCTGGATGGCTTTGCGGAAACAGTGGAAATTGTAGTCAATCAAACCTGTCGGAGGCGAACATAAAAAAAAAAATAATAATAACTTAATAGCAGGCCACTGTATGCTTCTAAGCTTATTACCACGTGATCAATCAGAAGATGACAATGTCGGACTTCCTTTACCTTTCCGTTCAAAGCTCTCTTCTCTGAGGATGCAGACGAGAGCCAAGAACTTGGTGACCTCCTTCAGGTACAGTACTGTGGTGTTGTTCAGCTTGATGATGGCCAAAGACTCCTTATCATACGCACTGCCACCTCCATCTCCCCTCAGACTGCAATGCAAGACAAAATCAACAATCCATTGAACTCTCCACAACTAATAGGCAAACAAGTCCAAACACTGCTAGCCAGGCTTAATATTACAATTTGCTCTCTTACCCATAAATACATGAGACATCGATGACCACGTCGATCATGTCACAGCAAAGCTCATAAGACTGCATGTCCACAGGAGAGCTGTCTGTAGCAATGTAAATTTTACTGACGACGTCAAACAGGAAGGCTTTCTCGATCCCAGAATTCTGCTCAAAACCAAATCACAAGTGTTATCAGAGACAGAACATTGCATACCTGAGTTGTTTCACGTCATGTGACACTTGTATATTGTAATACATAAATACATTAAATAAAATGGAGACTCGCTAAACAGTTACTGTTTGCACATACCGATATGAAAATGTTCAAAAGGTTCTCCAATGTTGGTAGCTGAGGGATGAGCTTCTGAACAACTTTACTGAAGGCCTCAAATATGGAGTGGTCATAGATGCTGGTTAAGTAAATGCTGAAGAAACAGGAAATCGGTGTCATTTAAGCCTTGTGTGGCAAGACTCTCAGGATGCTACGTTTTCTTGTCATGCCATGGTCATTCAAGCCTAGTAGAAGTAGCCAGTCCAGAGCCTTTTTACATTACATCGTCACTCAGTCAGCATGTGACATTGGATTTACAATATGACAACTAGTGGACAGAAGAATAGGGCTCTTTATAGAGTCAGGGAAAATGGATTGGACTGCAAAGCCAGTAATCCTGTTAATGTGTATATATATATATATATATATATATATATATATATATATATATATATATATATATATATATATATATATATATATATATATATATATATATATATATATATATATATATATATATATATATATATATATATATATATATATATATATATATATATATATTTCTAACTCTTGCCAAAGTATATTTTTGTAAGTTCTGCTTTCGCTGCTTCTGTTCAAAGAGTGGATCTGATATGGTTCATGGCCTATTTTTAAAAGGTATTTAATTGATGAGGTACATTTTTCTTGGCAGATACAAATTATATTTTATTTTATAGGTGATATAATGTTTTTTTTTTCATTGGCATACTTAGATTTTCAGAGAGTTGACTAGGGCAGATTATTTTTGTATGCAATCAATGTTCTTATCAAGCATTTTCAATACTAACCTGAGGTGAAGCCTATCTAAGCTGGCATATGAAAGGTCATCGTTAGCCCTCTGGTGGATGTCCCTCTGGGTCTCGATCTTGTGATCATCGGACAAGCCATCCACCTTGTGGATGAACACCTCAAAGTTGATCTCTGGGTTGACTTTATAGGCCCTGGACACTGTAAGATGTAGCCTTCCCAAAGCTTCAACATAATCATCCTGGACGAGAAAAAAACTAATTTAGCATCAACCAAGCCCATACAGTAATATAGCACACACCTTCCTAATCTATCAGTATAAAAATCTAGTCTGTGTGATCTGACCTGGGCATCAATGACGAAGATCAATGCTCCAGTGCCCCTGAAGATCATTTCATAGTCAAAGGTTGGGTCAAAAAAGTCTACTTGACCAGGAAAATCCCAGATTTGAAAGTTAACAAAAGAGGTGCTGGAGATGTCGTCCTTGTATATTTTGTTTGTGCTCTCCAAGAACAGTGTCTCATTTGGTGACATCTTATGGAAAACAACCTGGTCGTGGGGAAAACAAATATATATATTATTATTATTCGAATAAAAAATATAAAACCACAAGGGAAATGTAAGAATTGTCTTTATAAAAGACACATAAATACCTTCTGAATGGAGGATTTCCCACTCCGTCGAAGGCCCATCAACAGTATTCTCGGTTTAGCGTCAGCTGATGCAGAGGTCTCCTCTAAATCTGGTTCCTCCACTCCATAACCAAAGTCTTTGGGAAACGTGTCTACCACCCCATAACTACCCGTGAGTGCTGGCTCTTCGTATTGAATAGACATGGTGTCCTTTTGCCTTCAAACAAGCCAGC
This sequence comes from Aplochiton taeniatus, assembly GCA_017639675.1. Taxonomy (NCBI): domain Eukaryota; kingdom Metazoa; phylum Chordata; class Actinopteri; order Galaxiiformes; family Galaxiidae; genus Aplochiton; species Aplochiton taeniatus. The sequence goes on along the minus strand of CM030182.1, from coordinate 1,836,356 downwards.
GTAGCTCACCTATTTACATTGAGTTACGGTGGTACGGAAACTTAAGCCAGATATTGGTGAATTTAGATGTCTGGCTGGAACTGTCCAATCGTTCAGTGGTCCAATCCTTAGCTAACGCATTACTGTCAAAAAGCAATCTAACGTGTTACATCGATTCTATGACACCATCTAGAGAAAATAGCTAACTGATCCTGAGGTTGTTCTGACGGTCTGACTGTAACACGTGCATAACGAAACTATCCGAACAACAAAGGAGATTATCAAAATCAGTTGTGTATTCAGCTAGCCAAGAAACTTGTTTTAATAGCCACAACAGGCAAGCTACCTACGTTGCTCTGTTACTTCCGCGTTGACTCAAACCCGTGACACAAATGAGAAACCGCGGTATCGCGAGGTTAAAGGTTGCAGTAAACAAGTTTCCTTCTCCTTTTTCTACGTGTAAAGTTAACAGTCATACACGGCCACACGATGGGGCCATATCTGAGCTGAGGAATGAATGTTTTATTTTATTATGAGTGTTTGGAAACCACTGATTCTTCTGTTATATTGATCTGATTAAAAAAAATTCACGTGTAGCAGGGTATTTTAAACACTCTTGGGGGATATTACAGAAAGCAGGGTTAGATAGTTGAAGGATTCTCGTTGTTAAAATACCACTTTAGTCAGTTACTTTGGCAGTGTTAACTTCACTCAGAATTGATTTAATTAATTGTTATCACCTGTTCTGAAACCGACAACTCTGAGGTTGACAACTCTGTCAGTCAACCTGGAATTCAGATTTACACTGAGTTTATTAAACCTGCTTTCTGAAATAGGGCCTTATGTGAGGTGTTGCTTGTATTGTAGCAACAGAAGCCTGCAAAGATTTAACCTCACCTGACAAAAGTAGTTTTGCTCTGTTGTTATTGGCCACCATCTGCTACATAGTACATTTAAAAACCTGGTGTTTTTGAGTCTCACAAATAGTAGGTATCTTAACAATAATTGTATAGATGAGTTGATGTACCCTGTACTATTTCTGTAATAATTTTTAACTCAATTTGCCTTCAACATCTTCATCAACGCTTTGCAGGAATGACATGCCTCCACACATCTTTTCAAATACTTTGAAAGTTCAAACAGGATAGATTACCTACACACTTATTACCTGTTACGGCGTCTTTACTTCCAGTTTGTACATGAACTAAGTTGCAATTGCCTACAGAGCAGCAGTTTTTTTTTTTTCTGGGCCTGAATTGGTTTTATAAAGCATCACCTTGGCGCAATTGCATCTCATCAAGCAGATCCTGAGACTCATCGCATGGAGCAGGCTGACCAACATCAAAGCATTAATTTGTTCTTGGAGGAGAGCCAACAACTTAGAATGTGAATATGAACTCTGTATTACATGCCTTCTTGGCAGTTATGTGTTGTGTCGCTAACAGCTATATATCTTTTCAACATATGCACTATGTGACCTATGCCTAAGGGTGGAACATCAGAGTAGAGAATGTGTGTCAGTTGCTTTGGGTGTAGCCTAGTGAAAGAGAAGTGCCAAAACAGAAGTATTAGTTCTAAATAGGTTGCAGAACTACTATAAAGGGTGTATTATGTGCAAGCTTGCCTAGATTGGAAAAAAAAAAAAATTATGGACAGTAGAAACTTTTTCCTGGTTTGTTAATAAGTGTGCTTGTGAGCCACTTTATCAAACATTTTCTCAAAATATACCTGATATAACGATACAATTATAATTTCTTAAAATAGTTAAAGCCACATTGTGAAAAAAGTGTTTTATTCATCTTCAAAACTAAAATGTGAATACGTTGGCACTTGCTATAAAAGATCTGCCAAATGAAAAACAAAAATGTTCCCTATGACAGCAATAAATCAAATTCCCACCACCTTAGTTTATTTATCTTGAGCTTTGGGTCACAACAAAATCAATGTTTTTTCATGATGGTGGACATCTGCAGAACAGAGATCTGAAAGAAAACAGAACAGACCAAATTATGTTTTATACATAATTTTTACTCTCAGTAAAGGTAGTGCACACATTTTCTATCTTAATTCCTCCACATTATAAAGAATCCGAAATGAACATGACTGTTTACAAACCCTTAATTCGAGACATTTACGATAAACAAGATTTATCGAGACCGCTTGTAGAGTCCTAATCATTCACACGCAAACCTATTCAGCTGGATTCATTTGATGAATGTCATTGACTGAAACTACCGGTTACATAACATGTTACAGCTTAAAGCGCATGTTATAGATTTTTTGTTTTCCATTGCACATTGTTCCCTTTTTGCCGTGACAGTTTGTATGTGAACACCGTGGAAGTGGAGTTAGAGGTCAGTATGAACATAGCATCAACTACACAACTGTACGAATAAATAAAATAATACAAATAATAACAACTTGCGACAAAACCGGTGTGTGAACACTGGACATCATGGAGCAAACAATAAATCAGTAGAGTCTGACCCCCTTGGTGAAATGGTGTGACTTAGATTGAACCTCCGTCCAATTCAGAAGCATATGGGGGGTTTCTGATGTCGTGATGAGTGGTGTGACGGTTAGATCTGCAGGTCGGTGGCTGCATGCCTGCTGCTGGCGCTACTTGCCAATGACACGCGGCGATTGGGGGAGGCAACTGTCGGGCTGTCTGCATCGCAGCTGTGCCGCGAGGCGGAGCTCAGCTCCCCGGCTGAGTCCGGGCTCTGGGACCGGTTCAGTCTCTGGAGGTCCGACTTAGAGAAAGCCCGGGCCCGACTTGCCACAAAGCTGCTGCGCGGCTTCATGCTGACAGGTCCATGGTAGGAGTCCCCGCTGTCCGACCCGTTACCCTCCGCTACCGTGGAACAGTTCCAGGGAGCGCTCACCCTCCGCGGCTTCCTCCCCCAGCCAGGGAGCGTAGGGCACGGGGAGGGGTCCGCTATGGGCAGCGTGGGGTATTCACTGCGTCCTGACTCTAGCTCCTCGCTGGCTGGGAGAGGACACAAGAGGTCCTCCGGCTCTCCCTGTGCGTCCACAGGAAGGGAACGCGTCACGCTGCTCGTGTTGTTCGAGTTGCTGTTATGCTCGACGGGGCTTGGCACTATCTCCTTACTTTCCTTACGGCTGTCTAGGCCCGGCTTTGTCGCAGGGTCTCCTTGGATGGGAACAAAGGCAGAGGACGTGTTGAGGAGGGGATAAGTGGGGCCATTGCCCTGTTTTTCCATCAGTAGTGTGTACCCGCTTGTTGCGGTTGGGATCGTCGCCTTGCAGCCCCCTGAAGGGCCCATGCACACCTGGTGCACCACAGAGTTCTTTTTGGACCTAGTGCCGTAGTGCTCGTCCAGGTCGTCTCTGAGGTGGGGGTAGTAATTCAGAATGCTCTTCTTGATCTTCTTGTAGGACAAGTGCATGATCTCCAGGAGGCTGAGGAAGAGGGAGACGGCGGCGATGCCTTGCATGAACATCATGAAGACTGTTTTCTCCGTGGGCCTGGACACGAAGCAGTCCACCATGTTGGGGCACGGCTCCCGCTCGCACTTGAACAGAGGTTCGAGGTGGTGGCCGTAGATGAGGTACTGGCCCGTCATGAAGCCCACCTCCACCAGGGAGCGGGTGACGACGTGCGCCACGTACGTCCGCAGCAGGGAGCCCCTCAGGGGCGCCTTGTTGAGTTTGCCCTGCTCCTGCTGCCTCATCTCCCGCTCGATGCGCCTCCGCACCTCCACCAGCTCCACGTCCACCGCCTCCAGCTCCCGACGCAGGGCCACCTTCTTACAGTGGCGCTCCTTCTCCAGGGCCCGCAGCTGGTAAATGGCATGGCCCATGTACACCAGAGAGGGCGAGGAGACGAAGATGACCTGCAGTACCCAGTAGCGGATGAGGGAGATGGGGAAGGCTCGGTCGTAGCACACGTTGCGGCACCCTGGCTGGTCCGTGTTGCAGATAAAATCGGACTGCTCATCGTTCCACACATCCTCTGCCGCGACGCCCAACACCAGCATTCGGAAGATGAACAGGATGGTGAGCCAGATCTTTCCCACCATAGTGGAATGGATATGCACCTCCTCCAAGATCCCACCGAGGAAGTTCCAATCTCCCATCCTTACACGGTGATCGCTAATCAATGAAATGCAATGCAAGTCATTAAAAGCAAAGTCATCCTAATTAAATGATTAGGCTTACTAACACGTTAAAATGCCTGCACTGTTGTGAGCGCAAAAGCAACTATATTAAAAAATTCTTGACAGAATAGGATAATCCAAAGAATAACGTTGATGATACTGAAATGTCATCGAATGTTTTGAAAATAATTATGCAAAATGTGCAGCATAGTATAAAGTTAAAAAGTAGCTTCAATTTAAATTTGCAGTTGTTTAAGGATTTAATATTCATTTTGATATTGTCAAAAAAATCACCTTCCTAATGTAATACATCACAAAGCTGACAAAACATTAATAATCTTCAGTTGTGATCCACAATCATTCCAAAATAATTACATCAAATGACTATCAATGAGAAGCAGTTAAATAATCTGTGATAATACTAATATATAATACTTAAATTATTATACAGTCCAGTTCAAGATACAAAAAATAAATCTTGTAACTAACGATGTGAGGTTGAACCTTTTTAACAATTCAAAAACAGGAAAAAAAAAACTGTTAAAATGCGTACCTTTCATTGTGGGAACAGAACGTTGCCTTCACGTATTAACATTTTAAAAATAAGCAGTTTGCTCTTTGATATAATCTGTTATTCATTTTAAATACTTTTTCCAGTTAAATCTCAAATGCAGTCCCAGGCTCCAACGTTGATTGGAGCTCACAACAATGTGATGCCTACTGGCTTCAGCTGGTGAGAACTTATAGGCTGTGAAAACCAATCAATGCTGTGTTTCGTTGTTATTTACCTTGCAGCAGTGTAGCTGGACTGATGGTGGCGATGAGCCCTTCGAGTCACTGGGCCAACATTGGCCCCGCCAAATATTGGCCGTCAGGCAGTTCCCAAAGCACTGTAAACGATGCTGACCCCTTATGATCCCTGCCGTGTGGACAGCCGAAAAGGACCCGGAGAGACCAGCACACCAGTTTTCCTTGTGAACTCGGTGAAAGAGTTAAGAAGCTGACCCTGTGGTGTGGGGCTCCCTCAAGAAGACGTTCCACGCTGCGAAACACATCTGGATCGCGTCATCGTATTGCTGTTGGACTGGTCCCCCGTCTTATGTGTGCGTCAACAGAGTCCATTTCAGTATTCTTTTCTTGTTTACCTATTCAGATCAAAGTAACAAATAAACATAGATTTCATAATCTGCACTATCTATATAGTCTAATTGATCAGAGATCGTGAAGTGTTTTATGAGAGTTATGACCAAAATCCACTCCCTCCCTGTAATTGACATTGACACCAAATAAGCATGGCGGTGACTATTATAAACATCATGCTGAGTCAAATGTACACGCAGATCACATACTGGGCAACTCTACAAGCATAGCTCAGCAAACATACTGATAGCCCAGGTTGCCTCTGTTCCAGTTAGATCTACAGCTCATTTGTTGGTCTTAAATCCTCTTTTGCAGTGTTTTAGAAGCTGTAATTATGCATTACCAAGCAATGCCCTCAAGTTCTCAAAACTTGGAGGTCGCAGAATGTTCTCCAGCTAAGCTGGAGCAATGACATTAATTACTAAAGATCCTTTTTTTGTAATTTACTGAACTTTAAAAACGGGTTCATGCTTTTGTTTCTTTGACACTACACTTTATTTTGGTATCAACAATGATGTAGAAATATAATTTTCCATTGGCAGCTTGTGCAAAATTCTGCAGCCGGGCTGTTAACATGAGACGGAAAAACAGATCACACTGATCTTGGCGTCTTTGCACTGGCTTCTGAATGTATATATATATATATATATGGATGTATTTTAAAGTCAGACATGATTTAGCTCAGTAACATTACGGAAGCCATCGCACCGTATCACGTTGTAAAGACCTAGACTGAACACCGGGGACGACGAGATGTGTTGTCACTAGGGCCCCTAGACTTTATAACAGTCTTCCCTAATACATACGACAAGTTAACTCATTATCCACATTACAAAAAATCTCCTTTGGCCCTCAATAATCTAGTTGACCTTGCTTGACTACAAACTCCCTTGTGTTCCCTGACAACAGATTTCCCTTACGAGGTGATTTGAGGACTAGCCATAACAGCTGTTGTGATTTATGCAACACTACACAGCAGGCTGCTTTTCCATCAATGTATTTTCTCAGTGGCCCAATCAATCAGTCATGTCCGATTTCATACATGGTTGACTCCCTCTAAATTTAATTACGTCGCTCCTCCCAGCTGCCATGATTTTTATTCCACTTAGAGGAAATCAATGGGCATTGCTTGTATGATACATACTGCTGTTGTTGGTGCAAAGGCAAAACGAACTTTTGATTTAACCCTGCATCTGCAGTTACACATTTTACACAGCCAGAAATAATGTGTACACTGAATGTGAAAATTGTAACTGCATCCAAAAACACAATCAATGTCAGCACACAGTGTAATCCTATACATTTGACTTTTAATAACTTTTGAATACAGTGGCTATACAGTTAAACAACTGATAGTATAATTTTAAAAGACATTGTCTAAAAACTGTTGTCAAGGGCAAAACTTGCACAGTAACAGACCAGACAAAATAACTTCTTACAAGATTACAGTAAGATTGTTTATGAAAGTCATTAACAAGGTTGTTTTTCTGAAAACAAAATGTACACAGCAAATATATATCCATACAGTTTGTAAAAAAAAAAAAAAAAAAAAAAAATTAAAAAAAAAAGTTATCCATGCCAAAATGACAAACTATTGGTAAACATAGAAGCTACTGCCATTTAGAATTTAGAATAGTTCCAGAGACAAACTCAGCCACAAAAGTAAACTAAGGATAAAAAACATCTGGACCGATGGGGAAAAAAATATCTGAATCATTGAAAAATAAAATGCTTGCACACTGGATGTCACAGTGGAACAGCAAGTTTCTCTAAATGTATCCCTTTTCAAAAACAAATAGACAAAGGCCTTATGCACTTGTTAATACCGATCTATCGCCCAACCAAGGATTCGCTTAGGGTAGACATTGTTTAGTGTCCCCCGGACTTGCGGCCAGTCCAGGACCTGGAGCGGGACCGTGACCTCGAGAAGGACCGGGACCTGGAATGGGAAGGGGAGCGCATCTGAGGTGCAGCCTCCGGGGCCTCGTGGGAGCCTGATGCCTGTTGGAAGTTACCCTCTCGTGGGCTGATGGATTTGGAGTGGGAACGGGACCGTCCTCGCGACTGTCGGTAAGGCCTTTGCCTGGATCTGGGGACAGTAAGCCAGCGGTGAGGACATGACATGTTGGTTGGTCAGGACATTCCAATGGTGGCTGCAGATGACTAGAATGACAGCAGTGTCAGCGGCTCACCGGTCGTTGTCCCGACTCCTGCTTCTTCCCCTCCCGTTCATCCTACTACGTGGCCTGTTCCACAAACACACCAGGTCAAATACTAAGGACTATTTGTACGTACCCTACCACTTATTCAGACAAGATTTAGTTGCAACGCAATTACACCGCAACTAGAAAAACGCTACCCAAAACTATTGAGAATCTGAACGAATAAGAACAATCCTTACGCTTTAGCACTCTCATAAACGATTCAAAATGTGAGTTGCTAAGAAGGACCCTTACTCTCTGGGGCTCTCGGAGCGCCTGGGACGGCGATCGTATGATGGGCTGCGTGAGCGGCGCCGGTCGTGGCTTCGACTGCGAGAGCGGCGCCGCCGGCTGTCCCGGTCATAGTCATCATAGCGGGAGGATCTACTTGGGCCTGGAGAACCCCTCTCCTTCACTTTCATCTGACCTGGGGCTGTCAGAGGAACAGTGTTTAGGGCAGAGCTCAAATAGTACATAGATTAGTCCCAAATTAAACATTTTCATTGGAACAGAATGTGATAAGACGAACAATATTTCAATAATTATAATACTACCAAAAAAATAAAAATAAAAAAGTCTTACTTTTTCGGTCGCCTTGCGCAAACTGGATTTCGATCTGTCGGCCACAAACCCATTTCCTGTCGAGGTTGTGAAGGGCATCCTCTGCATCTCGCACGTCTTCAAACTTGCTAAGCTGTTAAGGCTCTTTATACAGTTGCATTCTCACGTACTATCTAACTTTCACTAACTAGTATGAAAGATTCAATTCTTCAACTTTAAAAAAGACTGAGCAATTATATAATTTCTTTTGAAGACAAAGGATTAAGCAAACATTTTTTTTAAAGAAAATACCACAAAAAATATGTGTCACGTTCACAAGCACAGTTTCAGCTGTGTGACGTTTTTGTTCAGTTACGAAAGCGCTTAAGAGTTGAAGTCATTAGCTAAACTTGATTTTCAATTGGTGTGTTAATTGTCAATTTTGAGAGGATACAAAAGATCTCCAGATTGTTACCTTAAACGTGTGACTTTGAACTTGGTCTTGATCTTTACAGACTCTTTTAAACGACTCCCGGAAGAACTTGTGTGTCTTGCTTGCCTTTTCCCCTTTAATCTCTCTTTTTCCAATCTTTTTGACGCCATATCCAAGCCTGGACTTGGTCTTCGTGCTTTAATTCCTGTTTCTTTTCAACCTGTCACCCTCTCTCTGCTTCTTGCATCCTGACGGTCTGTGTGGCTTGTCTTTACATCTACTCTACTCAGGTCTGTGATACACACTTTGTGGGGGCTCCACAACTGGATGCCTTTACTTTTTTTCTAGGGTAACAACAAACAAAAATAGACGTTAGATATCTACGTGCATAATGATTTAAGACAAATCACAGCGTTAACACCGTTTGCTGGGAGGGAAAAATTAGGGTTAGTCAAAATCAAGTTAACAGTAATCAAGTCTCACTTCTTTAGAGAAAGGATATTGAATGTATGCAAATCCTCTTCCTCGACGTGTATAGTAGTCAAGGGGGATGTAGACATCCACTATTGGCCCATATCGACCAAATTCACGTCGCAAATCCTCAGGCCTGAATACCGTAAATACAAGGTTGTTTTCAATGACAAGGAAATATCAATACAGAATCACCTGAAGTCACCAAGAAGGTAAAATATCATTACGTTTAGTGTTCTCATCGTGTTCGAACATGCCGTGCAAAAGCGACGCGTTTTTGGCAGTCGTTTGGCATCAGCGTTACATTAATAAGGCACACGCTGAAATGTACAAAATAAAATATGGAAAATACTGTCTTGGGTAGGAGTCAAAAGAAATTGCATAACAGGAAAAGTCTTAGAAAAACAGCAATCGTGACGGTGTTACACATTTGACCGTGTATCTGTGCAAGTTCACCTCGAACGATTTGAGGTCAGACATGAGGAAACAGTCAAGCACAGCTGAGAACCATGCAGCCTCCAATGGAGGATTCATGTTTCCTACTTGCTAAATATAAGTCATGACACGCACGTTTTGTAGCTAATGTTAATTGATTGAAGTCAAAACGTTAAAGCGTTTAATATCAGTTAGCCAAAAGTTTCAGGTCACCAAATATCAAAGCTGTACTCTATGCTTCTTAACCCTCTGCCTGGTAGCTACTTTGTGTAACGTCGTTGGCGTAGTTACTGAGTTGCCAACCAGCTAACACATTAGCTAAGCCGACACAAGCTATTCATGTTTCCCTCAGCCAAACTACACGCAAAGCGCCAAAGCGAATTTAATCTTTACACCAGTTGCAATAGTACAATCTTGATATTCGTAATATGAACACATCATTATTAGACGTTGAAAGATATTGGGGAAGGGGTAAAGACTACCGACTGTTTACAAACACAGCGAACAACCGTGAACTGGCGGGAGCGTAGAAAGAGAAGCGTTTAACGCGACAAGTGAGGTTTACTTAGAATAGGTTACTTGGCAATTGTCCTTAAATACTGACTCACCTGGATTCATCAGAAATATTTCTAACGAACAAAGAAGTATTTGGAGGCCTCATGTATCTGGCCATGGTAAAATTATTGAAGAATTTTAGATTTGCTGGCTGGAGAGGTCCTAGAATTGAAACGTGTTAAGGAAATCCGCCCATGCGCTCTTTGTGCAGAAGAAATACTTCCGCTTTTATCAGTTTTACCCGTAAAAAGGACCACAGCACCATCTACTGGTGCTCGCAGATTGACTGGGGATAAAGAATGCTCACGCCCAATAGATTTTATGTGGACAAGAATTGAAAAACACCACGTTTGGCATTTTGTACGTAATTTAATTCAATTAACAGTTACTGAAAAAGGCCTCGGGAGGAAATCCTTAGACAATCCACTGAAACAGTTTACTGTATCCTTCATGTAGATAACTTTGTGTGTGTGTGTGTGTGTGTGTGTGTGTGTGCGTGTGTGTGTGTGTGTGTTGGATTATGTAAAAAATATATTATTTTCAGCTGTCATCTTTATATCCTCTTGCTCCTCCTGGTTAAGGTTTCCGAGCCACAGGTCATGGTCTGTTGGTAAAACAAACCATAACACACATAAATATCCAGATCTGAGGCTTGTGGAACCATTCAACCTCTTGATTCAATATTTTCATTATTCTGTTCAGATCCCTGCCGTTAAATATCTTGCTGAGATCTAATGCAAAACGTTATGATTTGTTTAACAAATGATTAAACAACATTGGACGTTGAATAATAATGCTCTAAAATCATCTAATCTGTTCTAATTTCTTGAAAACAGATACATTTGCTATTTTTCAGACCTCAACCATTTCCTCCCCTTGGATTTCCCGAGTGTGAATAAACTTCTCTGTTTGACAGATCAGTTTCCCATTCTCAAACCGGGCAGCACACTGTTGACATGGTTAAGCACACACACACACACACACACACACACACAGAATTATTTATACAAGCACTATAAAAGCATTGACAGATTTCACAGGAGATGCACAAACAAGACAATGCTTCTATTGGAGTCAGATTGAATAAAGGCCACCTTCATCTTCCTCCCATCCAAGGCAGTAACTTCGGTCTCCTTTCCCACAGTGATCAAGTTTACATGGCTGCGGAGGGGAGTCTGAACTTTAACAGTGAAGTGATCGCCATCCTGCTCAATCTCTGTCACAGGCTTGACGTTCTTGCTCATTTTAATCAGCATATCTGGCAGAGCTAAGAGAGAGCAAACTTTGTTTAGACCTAAAAACATGAACTTACCTCAACCCTTACTTTAAAACATGCTCCATGTTCAGAACTAGACTGTGAAATATTCATGTCTCACCCATTGCTTTGAGAAACTCCTCAAGGTTATCTTCAAAATAGATTTTCCATTTACCATTAAAATCCATCTCTTAATCTGCGTCCTATGGTTTGCCGTTCAGTATTTTGTTACTCCACTAGACGAGTACTTTCTCTATGTTCCCCAAGTGGTCATAAGAACACATCACTGGTTGGCATGCTGGGGACAATGGACTCCCTGTTATTCTGATTTCCATACAGAAGTCTTGTAGGCGTAAGTCCCAAGTGATATCCAAGGTGACAACAGCATATATTACACAAACTATTGCTTTATGCCACTTTTGTAATGATTCTGGTACATTATCACTTACAATTATAGTCGGTTTATCAAATTACACATTTTTTACCTATTAAACACTTATGTTACACACAAAAAATACATTGCGATGTAACTTTATTCGTAAACTCACATCCTCGTTCATCTTAATTTTAAACACATTATATAAATTATTACGTTTTGATAAAAACAGACAAATTCATAAATAAATGTTATTTCTTCAAAAATATCATACTTGGTGCAGAAATTTCTTTTTCTTTACCCAACAATGCATTTTAAGGCAAATATGTGTTGATAGCACAAGCTTTGGTGTTCCTAACAATACTGTATAGATAAGGCATGATACGAGAGGTCCTCTGATAATTAACAAAAGATTTACTTGTCATTTTAACTGGGAAAAAGAGAGAATACTGCAAACTGTATGTGTCCTCATGTTCATGGTTCGATTGCCAAGAATCACTCTCCTGCTAGTTAGTCTATGAAAGACATGATGTTAAAGGAAAGGTTTCACATTGTTTAAACACAGGGGAGATAATTAGGCTGCAGGGTGAAATCTCAGTGTTATTCTACAATCCCAACAACAAATCATTTTTACTAAAAAAATAAAAATAAAAAAAATCAAGAAACACAGTCCAGTGAAATGCTTTGCACACATACATGCGTGAACCAATGAAAGTCATCATTTTGACGAAAGCTACGTACTCAACCTTGAAGATAAAGAACTGTGAAATCTCACAAGAGCAAGTCTTGGGGCAAGCCTAAATGTTATTCATCATGATAAAACATTGACTTGACCTGTGAAAAGATTGTAAACTGTGTTGGTGATTACGTACTATCAACTATAAAAAGAAATGCAATCTAAACACAATTTTAAAAAGCAACAGTAATGGCACAATACGTAAAGTATAAATGTTTTTCCCCCCTCAAAACACTATTTAAGGGAAAATGTCACAGTTGAATAAAATGTCTTAATACATTTCAATTTCATTGGCTTCAAAGATCCATGCTTCACTACGGTAGGAAAAGGTCATCTTCTTGCTCGTCCTTATTTGGACCAGGGTCACTAAGGCAACGAGCTAGTGCTGTGCTGTCTTGCTCTCCCTGGATCTTTGTGGCGTTAGCTTGTAGCCCTGCGTCCCCTTTGGCCTTGTCCTGGATCCTCTGATTGGGCCCGTTTGATGACTCATCCTCCTGGCTGACCACCACAGGGAGCCTGTCTGTATTCTCTTTGGAACTGTAAACCTGATTGTCTGGAAGACAGCATGTGGCATATGCAGTAACGCCGAAAACCCGTCATGAACGTCATACAGAACTTACTGTAAGTAGACGTTGCCTAATATTTCACAATCAACATCACTTTAGAAGTACAAGAAAGACTTAAGAGATTACAACTCATTTAATGGCAAAACTATCAACATGAAATCAAATTCAACTCAGAGATATGGAGGCTGGGGGCTTTAAAGAGCTGGGGGCTTCTGGATTGGATGGAGGGTGGTGAAAGTAACAAAGCGGACTGACCTGACTCAAAGCGGACTGACCTGACTCAAAGCGGACTGACCTGACTCAAAGCGGACTGACCTGACTCAAAGCGGACTGACCTGACTCAAAGCGGACCCGTCGTCTAGGAGGGGAGTCTGGTTTGGCCGGAACAGTGAGATAGTGACTCATCTGAAACGAGTATGGATCTTTGTGTTAGTGAGCATTCACAGTGCATCTGTCTGTAGTGAATACCAACGCCCCAACATGGACAACACATACCCTCCTCTCCATTTCCACACGTTGCTTCCTTAGCCGGGTCTCACTCACGTCCTCCTCAAACGGGTCCACCAGAAGAGTGTGTCTGCTGTAAGATCGTAGCTGAGGAATTCAGAACCGGGAGGTCAAGGTGTTTGTTGTACAGGGAGGTCAAGGTGTTTGTTGTACAGGGAGGGCAAGGTGTTTGTTGTACAGGGAGGGCAAGGTGTTTGTTGTACAGGGAGGTCAAGGTGTTTGTTGTACAGGGAGGGCAAGGTGTTTGTTGTACAGGGAGGGCAAGGTGTTTGTTGTACAGGGAGGGCAAGGTGTTTGTTGTGTTTGGATTGTCCCCTTGTCTTTATCGTGGTAATAATTAAAGGCATCTGCATTAAAAATTCCAAACAGAGTTCCAAACATCTCTGCATAATCCCATTTAGCGGAATAAGATACACATTTTAGACCCACTGAAAAGTAAGACTCATTATTCAATCTCAGCCACTACTAATTCCGAAGTGCTATCTTACCCTTTGTCGAGTATTCTGCACATTGTTCCTAAGGATCTTCCTGACCTCTTCCTCCTTGCCTTTTGACATCCCGTATTTTGGCCGTCTGGGCTGAATGTTTCTAAAGAAACAAAAGGGTAAAAGCTGCACCAGATTCTTTCAAAACTCTCAATTCTAACGTATTTTCGTCATTCCCAATTCAAAGAAGCTTTTTTTTTTGGTGAACATCGGTTTTGCCCAAGCTGACAGCTGAGGGGAAAGGGACGTTTGAAGTACTCACTGCATGGACACAGTCGAGCCCAGAGCAGTGGGTAGCTTGGCGGAGCTGCCGCTCTCCACCAGCATGATGGCCTGCTTCAGCTCCATCTTGTTGTAAAACGAGATGAGCTGGGGCTCCATGGAGCGCTCCCCCTCTATCAGCCAGCGCTTTACATAGGCCTTGTTGAAGCGGTTGAGTCTGCCAAGAGAGCGAGGAGAGAGACGGCTTAATCCACGAGGAGCCCAGTCACGTCTGACATCCTTCGACGTTCGGACACACTTCCCAAAAGTTACGAGAGTAGGGAACGGGTAAGCGCGTGCTTTCTGCTTACTTGTCTTTCCAGTGGTGATGTCCATAGTGCCCACACACACCCTCGATTCCGGTCAGGAGATGGTCTAAGAACTGGGGGAGACACACAGGGAGCCTATAGAAGACTAAATCACATAAAGACAGTACAAACAAGCCGTAACGAAAACCGAGCTCCCCGGCGGTCACCTGCGTGTGGATCTCTTCGTTAATAGACGGCTTGCTCTCCTTTTTCTTTTTCACCGCCAGAAGGTCAACCAGAGGTCGTATTGTCATGCCCTGAAAACAGTTCCAGAGCGTTACTGATAACCGTCTGGCCCTTTGACCCACATATATGTGCGTGTGCAGACCGACTTTGAGGCACGCTCACCTGCACGAAAACGGTGAAGAAAATGACGGTGATGATGGCCGTGAGGAATAATTGCTTCATTTTGCTGTTGGTCAGCAGGAAGCCGAGTGAGAAGGCTATCGCCCCCCGCAGGCCGCCGTAGGCCACAATGAACTGGTCCTTTTTGGTCAGCTTAACTATTCGGAACTTGTTGATGATAAAAGTAAGGCCAATCACTCCTGGAATACACAAATACAGGTGCACGTGAAAGGAAGCTAGGATATGAATAAGTCTAAAGTTTCAGATAAGCCAATGTCCGTGGCATTGTACTCACCCAGCACACGGGACACCAGACAGAGGACCACGGTGCAAACCACAAAGGTCCAGTTCCAGGCATGTGGCCCGGCCACCGTGGACACGCCCAGGAAGATGAAGATGAGCGTCTCACTGACGCTGGTCCACATCTTCAGGAAGTACTTGATGGTGGTGTAGGACTTGTGGGATATGTTGGCCTCCACGTAGGGCCGCATCGTGACCCCACAGGCTATCAGCCTGCGGAGAGGTGGGGGGTAACAGAGCAGATCCTGTTGTCCCGGTGGGATTCAGACTTAAGACACGCACATTCTCATTCACCCTCTCTCTTACGTCCTTTCTAATTCACGAACGTTTTCTTTTTTCATTACCTATGTAATCTAGGTTCTCTCATTTGTCAGTGTCTTTCTTATTTATATGTAATTGTTCTATATATTTGTTCTAGTATGTTCAATTTTAAAGTGTTCTGGGTTTCGGCAAAGCCTTATATAGATTCAAGGAATTATTATTATTATTACTAAGACATTTTAGACAACATACGATATTTTCCCCCTTGGAATTATTTTGACTTTACAACAAATGGTTACAAAAGTACATTTTTGAGAAAGCCAAACGAGACTCCTACTCACGCCATGATCCCCGAGAGGTGAAAGACCTCTGAGGATAGGTAGGCCATGAAGCTGTAGAGGAACACAAACAGGGGCTCGATGACGCGGGTGTGGGAGGTGAAGCGCGAGGTAAAGGCAGCCAGTATGCCGTAGATGACCCCGACCAGGATCCCGCCCAGCGCCACCACGAAGAAACACACCACACCCAGGAGGGCGTCGACCACCGTCACCGATCCGTCCTGGGCAAACTCTTTAAACAGGTGGTACAGAACCTGCACAACACAAAGAAGGGACCCATTAGCGATGGCGGGGAAATTGCTTGTGCCAGCATATTATTACAATCTTACTACCACACAATGTACAGTATGCACGGTCAACATACTTGAAGCGTTCATTTTCGTACCTTGGCAACATTGTAGGCACTATATAAACAAGACATCGTGTGATGTAAACACTAGCTATACCTTGGCTATAGTCCAGACAATAGCAGCTAATAATTAGTCACCTGCCATAAGCACAACAAACTCCCTATCACTGCCTGCCAATGCTCTTCTTGTAGGCTTTACTACTCCATTAAGTTTCAACCTGATTTGCTGGTTGGTGAAGCTACATCCACAAAGAGTTGTCAAAAAGCCAACACTTCCACCTGCCCAAAGCTGTCGAGCAGCCACTGAACTGGAACGACCTTGTCACATACATTGAGAAGCTCCGAGCTGGAGCTCTGCTTTGCCCCTCTCACCGGCTCAGAGGAAAAGGCACCGTCACGGTTCAGGAACATTACGGCTCTGGGCTATGTGACTGTCTGTGTAGATTGGTGAGGGGTGCCAACAGCCATATGCTTATTTACATAGAAATCACAGTGGCAATAAAGAAAGCAAAATGAGATTTCTTTTGGACCTTATCTATGGATTTGTCAATGTGCTGGGTAAATAAATCGTTCATTTAATCTAAAAGATATCGTCAGCCATCTTGTCTCTACAAAACCAACCGGTTAAGCGCCACTGTGTTGTGACATCAAACCTCCAACTGAAGAAACCAAAGTAAAGGGCAATATGATCCAACCGGGAAAGCAAAGCGCAGCCCCCCTCCTCCTCGGCTGTTTGCGTGTGCCCCATCAGCTCACCACCGTGACGGCGTCATTGAGCAGCGACTCCCCGAACACCAGGATGTGCAGCAGCTCGTTGATGTGGATCTCCTCGAACACGGCCAGCACGGCCACGGGGTCCACCGCCGACACGATGGCGCCGAAGAGCAGGCAGGACAGCAGGTCCACGCCGCCCAGGTGGGTGCTCTCCAGCTGGCACACGACGTACATGCTGCCCCCCATGAAGAAGGCGTTCCAAAGGGTGCCCGCCACGGCGAACACCAGGATGGTGCCCAGGTTCTCCACGAAGGGCCGGATGGGCAGGAAGTAGCCGGCGTCCAGGATGATGGGCGGGAGCAGGTAGAGGAAGAAAAGGCTGGAGTCCAGGACCGGGGCGGCCCCGCCCACCGCCTTGATCAGCACCCCCACCAGCAGGCCCACCACGATCAGCAGGCAGCTCTCTGGGACCACCGTGGACACGCGGGGGATCACGTGGAACCCTGTGGGGTCCGAGGGGAGGACAGGGTCAACACGGAACACAAGTCGGGGCAGTCTGGGACCGCTCAGTGGACGAACCGAAGGAATCTCCGTGTGATGACCTTAGAGTGTAACGTAGTACCTCAGAGTAAAGGACCCTGTGGAGGGGGGGCGTAGTACCTCAGAGTAAAGGACCCTGTGGAGGGGGGGGGGGGGGGGGGGGGCGTAGTACCTCAGAGTAAAGGACCCCGTGTGGGGGGGGGGGGGGGCGTAGTACCTCAGAGTAAAGGACCCTGTGGGGGGGGGGGGCGTAGTACCTCAGAGTAAAGGACCCTGTGGGGGGGGGGGGGGGGGGGCGTAGTACCTCAGAGTAAAGGACCCTGTGGAGGGGAGGGAAAAATAAAGGGCTGGGAAAAAAACATTGTGCAGCAGATAGATAACACGCGCGCCCTATCTAATCTGACTAAAGGCTCTCAATATGTAGCCATGAGTAAACTGCTATGTAGATGCTGACAGTAGCAGTGTCTGTCAGCAAAAAGCCTCTCTATATGGAACACAAACGCTGCCTCACAATCAGTTATGCATGACAGCTTACAGCTATGGAGAATGTATGCTCATAAAATATAAAAAGTGTGGTTTTTATTTGCTACAGCAGCTATTTCAAGATGTTCAGAGAGTGCTGCCACTGCAATACTACTGCAGCAGTTTTCTCATCCCAGGTACACGGAAATCAGCATGAAACGGTTCTGGCGGAAAAACAAGTGAATGTAAGAAAAGGTTCCCTCACCCCAAAATGTTTTAAGGGACTCCAATTCTCAAGTGGCTTATTTTTCAATGTAATTGTTGAGAACTTTAGTAAGACAGTCTGGCTGTAATACAACTCTAACGGCCTACAACAATTGGTTTTGTTATAGTTCAGCAGTGTTGTTCGGCGCGTCTGGTACACACACATTCACTCTTTTCAATGCGTGTTTTTGGAAATGGCTGCTATCTCCAGGACGAGTCCAGAACGTTAGGCTAGTCCTCAGAGAGAACAGCTGGGCATCCAGATTAGAGAGGATCGTCTCACTCAATAGATTCAGAGCCAGCAGTCGACCACAAAGAGACACTTATTTCATTCCACTAAACAGTCATCCTTTTATATGTGAGTCCGGTCACTCAGAGTTTTCTCCGCCACTTTTGGGCAAGGCAAGTCTTGCTTTCTCATGTCTCCTATTACACTCATCGTTATGAATCTGTGTACCATGCCATCTAAATTTAGCATATGGGCCTTAATGTAAATCAGACCGTTAATTAAAGTATTTACTGTTATTTAAGGTAAGGTTCTCTAATAAGTCACCAATAGAAACCCATTTTGTGTTTCATTTCAACATGGCACAATATTACACTTCCCTAATCACGATGTTAAATTTCCGGACAGAACATTGGATGGTCTGGAAAAGAAAATATGGATTACAGAGGGAAGTTATTGGACCTCATCTAAGTGAGGTGGGGATCAGAGCAAGCTTTCCAACTGAGTAATTTAGAAAATGAACTATTCTGTCCAAACTTCTTGTGTATGCTTTTTGCAAGGTAAGTTTGTTTAAACAAACAAAAAAACGGACAACCTGCAGTCTTTTCTTAGTACTAGTACAGCCTTAATAACTGGGGACCGGGCCACCGCAGAGTAACAGTAGGCCTACTGATATTAAAACTGCAACAGCAATGACAACCATATTGTGACTTAAATATACCTTATTATCCATGGTGATGCAATCGGCAAACCAAAACACTCACCCAGTTTCATCAGTAAGGCGAGTAGGATCCATAGTGAGACCTTGAAAGGGGTGCTTACGTGATCGTAGTTGAACGAGAGGACTGGGAAAGCTTTTTTATGAACACTGGCTGTACTTTGGTGTGAGTCTTCTATCGTCCCATTTTTAGGATTTTCAAATGTCCCGTTATCCGAAATGTCACTACTTGCAGAATCACTGACGGCCACGAAAATTATTAACAGAATAAGCCCCAGCCATCTACGAAACCGCCCATGGCTAAACGAAGTAGTCATTTCAAACTATTTGGAAAAAATACACCCCCCTGCTCTAATTCATCGCCAAAATTGTTATCGATATAAGGAGACACGGGAAATGATGCTGATACGCCCTGCAAAAACGTGCACTTTTACGCAGAAGATCAAGTGACATCTTGGAAATATGCAAAGAAAACTCCAGATATAAAGGACGACTCTGCAATAGCGACGTGGTTTGCGTCTATGATAAATATTTTCTCTGATAGGTCGATGTCCAGCCCTCCCATCAATCAACAGTTTTTAAAAGCTATACTGGAGATCAGCCTAACGTCACAACAACGAATGATTTTATTAAGCATGACGGAAGTATCGGCACCATTGGTTCGAATCGAGGGGGGTACCCCCATGAGAGATAAGGACCCCTCATAAGAAAGAGAAATAGCAGCCTTGGGAGGTCCCGTGTCTTACTGCTTGTACCAACAATGTTTTTATACATATATAATCTCATTATGTAAAGTCAAAATAAATCTTTGTGCTTTATGAGAAATCAAACAATGTCACTAGTATGGTCTTTTCCTGCGGTAGTATACTCATTGACTCTTAACAGCAGAGATTTTGGATGACATCTACTGGAGATGAAGAGAAACTCACACGTTTGCAGAGGTTTGCAAACATTTCGTCTGCATTACTATTACAGTCAAGTTCTTTATTTTATTATATTTCATGATGTTGGAAAACAATTGTTTAAAAAAAAAGATGTGCTTGTTAACCTGTTCACCATTTAATTTAGGTATTTCCTTTCTTGCTGTCTTTCATCAGGAAGTCAAATAGATTGGCATTCCACATAGATATTTTTAGATTTGCTGATTTCCCCAAGGGTAAAAAAACATAATGATTGGAAGTCATTTCAGTTTGGCCAATTCATAAAAAAATGTAAAGTCCCGCCAAAAAACAGCCAGTGTTCACAAAAAAGGCTTTCCCAGTCCTCTCGTTCAACTACGAACGTTAGCACGCCTTCCGAGGTCGCACCACGGACCGTGAGCCCCACATTCTGTCCACTGAAGCGCCTCATTAACCTCGTCTGACCCACCCCCGTATCGGCAAAACCAACAGCCAGGCACAGGGATTACAAAGAGTGATTCAACACACTGTTCATATTCCAACATCGCTGGTTCCCACAGCCTCTGGCTGTAGAGGGACTTCCCATGGCAGACTGTAAGGTTGAGCTTTTATAAGATTCAGAGGGGCATTCAGGCAAATGGACACTTAGTACCAAAGTGGTTTCACAGCCTCATTGCATTTTCATTTATTGAATTGTAATGCTTTGCATATGAAAGACCAGATGAGAGTTAGGGTAACTTAAGAATATCTATTATGCGTGAGACAAAACCTTTTCACGCTCTGGTTAACTGTCAGCACTAAGTAACTAATGGATTGTGTTAACATTTCTTCCCATTCTCCTTTCAATACAGATACAATAGAACATTTAGAAATCACGCATTGTGACATTTTGGCTTTATTTGGTAACGGATGTTGCTACAACCTAGGAGTTAATAAAAGGTACAAATAGTAAATTGCTGATTCAAAGAGCGTCCGCAAACACATATCTCATTTTGTTAACTCACATATCTCATTTTGTTAACTAATGCTATAATATGCCAATCACAACTGAGCATTAGGAATACATTGCGAGGTATTTTATGTGCAATATTCTTATAAAATCTAAATATTCTAAGGTGCCAAAATACTTAGGACCAAATCATGATAAGAAATACATTTCAATGCATTACATTTTGTTATGTGATTATCTGATTAAAGGGTTAGCTAAGCTATGCTGTTAGTAAGTGCACAGTCAAACTGCCAATTGGGAAAGGAACAATCGTTCACATTGCCATTTCTTAACAGAACACTTGCATTTCCCTTCAAACACAACACAAAGACGTACAGTAACTTTGCTTTCAGACCCTTCTTCAATATCCTTAGTCTTCCAAGAAACTCTCTCTCAAACATCGAAGTAGACACAGTCCACACAACTTGCCCAGGTCTCCTTCTCCACTCCTCTTGTTAGTATGGATGGGGAGGGTCGCCCTCAGTCGCATGGCTGTTTCAGATGGACCCTGACGGCCATCTGCCTGGCACTGTAGTAGGACACACCGATGCCCACAGTGGCCATGGTCACGGCGATCTGGTTCACAAACCCGCTCTGTGGCTGCAGCTGGACCTCGCCGGACACTTGTCTCTGTACAACAGAAACCCACAGGCACGGGATTTACCTTAAACTACTAAAATGGACTTGCAGAAACACCTGTTTCTTCGCTTAGAAAACAATGACTAAACTTCTACAGAGTTAAATGGGGGGCTTGTGGAAAAACGTCCATGTTAAGGATACAAATGGTTATTCAGTTTACAACACTGCACATCAAGCATTACATTATCAGCACACAACCCTTTCTATTCTGCCTAGTGATCCAACATTAGATTCCACCTTACAGTATCCAAGTTGTGGGTTGGTTGAAAGAGGGCAATCTTAAGGGAGTTATGTAATGTAACAACTTGGCTTCTGCATCAGGAGATCTCCATGAAAGATTTAAACCAAATATTAACATCACAATATCACACAGTCCACTGCAACTGACAGAAGGGCTGAAATAAAGAGCGAAGATATCACACAGTACACTGCAACTAACAGAAGGGCTCAAATTCAGATGAGCCAAATAAAGACAGAAGCAGCAGACAGATACCTGGAGGAGACGGAAGTATCCCGGCGTCAGCCTTCCTAATCTGATGATCATGGCTGCTGGCGTGGAGTTGCAGTCAACAGTCAACCTTCAGAAACATAACATAAATAACCGCAAGTACTACTTTACTTATGAGTTCACATAATCACCAGGGAAAATACACACAATGAACATTGTTTTTGTGGGTTGAGTCTAGTAACCAAGCAGTCTATCTAGTCTATGCAGCAATCTATTTTAAAACATGCATTAGCGCTGGTGCTTAGTCCCTAGGTAGAGGGGGCAGCTCATGGACTAATCAAATGGGTGGCAACAAGCAGGAGACTGGTCTATTGTCAAGCTTGGCTTATAGAGCACACCAGGACAAAGGTCATTCTTAATTTAACAGAAAGTTTTCCCTTTGTTTCATGCCTTATGATCTCCTTAAGAACAATAAGGAGATTTTTTATTAGCAAGCAATAATGTTCTGCTAAAAGACAAACCCTAGACATACTTAAAGGAAAATACTAAACCCCTTGAAAGCAGTGAATATCAAATAAAGTTAAGAAAGAATTTAGAATGATTTTAGACAACTTTAGAACCTTCGATTTAAAGATTTCAATCAAGCCATGGTGAGCACTAAGTCAAATAAATAAAAGGGGTCAATCAAATAAGGAATAGAAAACACAGCACATTGGTTTTAAACAACCATTCAGCCATTACTTTTCAAAAACGTGCACAGTAAAGTTAAACACATGGTTGAAAAAAAAAAAGCCAAATATTAAACCAAATGATTATCACAACGAACAAATCTAACGACAACAGCTGAAAGACCTCCCATTCCTTCAACAAAGCAGTCGCTTACAGGCAGAGAGCAGTCCCATAGAGCCCCAGTGTGTCCTCACCTCCATCAAACTCTGGAGCCACCCGCCCACACGGTGCCCATTCAAACCCCTCAGACAGCCTGGACCCACAGTGGAAGCCTGTGACACTGGGGGAGCCTCCTGTAGCCTCTTCTTTTGTACGCTCTGGCCCCATCCAATGGGCTCAATGGAGCCTGTCTGGTTCGGCACACAAACGCACACTCCTACTCGTAGACACGCACGCGCTCACACACACACACACACACACACACACACACACACACACACACACACACACACACACACACACACACACACTCACACACACACACACACACACTCACAGTGTGGCATAAAAGCCTTGGCTTGTCAGATAGGATTTGGTCATCCAGTTCACAAAAAAAACAGTGAAGAGAGGGGAGGAAGTGCTTCTTTGAGGCATGTCCCACGCTTGAAAGAACATGTGTGTTAACGCACTGCAGTAGATTATGTAAAATGAAAACAGACCAGAGATATACTTTCAGTCTCCCTCCCAAAAATGTACCTAGATTCAATAGGAATGATTCAAACGGCATGATACAAAAAATAGATAGCGCAAACAAGTTCATTTCTAAAACAATAAAAAAAAAATAGTGATTAGAAGCCACCTTTGTTATGACATTATGTCACTTTTATTTCTACTGTTTTGAAACACAGGTCCATCGGTGTTGCCATTATTCCTTATTGTTCAGGGTGGGCAGTTTTATCTATTGCCTGGACAATACACAACTTATGCATGTTTAGGCTGAGTATAGAGGAAACTGACAACAAGAAGCTGATTGTGGGAGACCCAAGGAGCTCAACATTGGTTTCAGCCAGTTCATTGAACAGATAAGTGAATGAACACAAGCTTAAATCTATACAGAACCCCCTCTTACACTGGTAGGTAATTGGACATAAAGGACCCCCTTTGGGCTGCACAGTACCTTTAGCCCTGGAGAAATTAGAAGTGGCAAAAACATTCATGGAAATGTCCGCTTCCTGAAAATTGTCTTGAAATTACTAAAAAAGGTGCTCCTAAAACAGAAGGCAGATAAGCTAGTGAAAATGTTAGATTTCTATAAGCTTTCGAAAAAAAGAAAAAAAACTTTCGCCGATGAAGAAAAAGTCCCAATTTACCTCATTATTCTTAAAAAATGCATTTTTAACGTTCAAACTATCAATACATTTCTTTCTCACTGTCAACTGAGACCAGGAACCAAGATCAAATAATGTTTCAGTTCTTATGAAGTGAATGTTTGTTACCCCAGAGGAGTGCTTAAAACAGTTCTTATGAAGTGAATGTTTGTTCCCCCAGAGGAGTGCTTAAAACAGTACTTGTTTCTCGGTGTCCATAAATCACAATATGAAATCATAGATCTCGATTCAAATGGCTGAATGTACAAATCATAGAGTACAACGGCGTAGTTGAAATGCTCTGTAACCACACCTAAAATACACCCTATCTGTGTATCTGGAGACAAAAACAGTGGAAGAATCATACATGCTCTGTATGGTCTTAGTATACACTAATGTCTGACCATAAGTATATCCAGATTTCATTGATTACGTTGAATTCTGAACATTTCTTGAATATTCCTTCATAAAGTCCTTTCCTAAACAAACTGAATAAGGATCGTGAATACATAACCCGACAACATGATGACGTTTATTTGACTGAGACAGTGCTGAAATACTCGGGCGTCTGAGTTGAGAGGGGAACCTTCTTGAGGGCCCCGCCCTCTAGGGGGGCCCTCTCCAGGGCCATCTCTGTGTTGGCCAATGGCCCCCCAGTCAGGTGGGCCGGGGTGCTCTCCATGGTTATCACCCGGCCACAGAAATTCTGGAATGCACACAAGTCACATCAAAACCACACGTAAGACTAAATCCAAACATACACAGTTCTAGTTTTCCTCCTGCTCTGAACATGTCTGAACAACAATGGTCGTCAATAATATGGATGATGAACTTACAGTGGTTTGTAAGCCGGAGATCTGGGTAGGGTGAAATATAGAATCATCGTTCTTCGGCTTTGACCTTGATGACTCAATCGTTTTCACTTGATGTGCTTTGGCCTCCTGCCATCACGAAAACAAAAACATATTGAGCATACAAAGTCTCATTTTAAAAAACACAGACGCTGTTAATAACAGTAATAACTGTTATTCACTGTGACCGGCGTCCACCTTTAGGATCTCGTAGTCGGATGTCTTGGCAACGTACTGATCCCAAGACCTGGCCGTGAGTTCCGTCTGCTTCCAGTTACTGCTTATCTGTAAGTTCCAGACCCCCAGAAAACCCGCAATCCTTTCAGTGTATGGACAACATTGCATGGGCCACCTTTGATGAGGCGTTTCAGCCGAACCCATGGCCACCCACCTCGGTGTACAGGAGCTTCTCTTGGTTAATGTTCTCCTTCTCTTGTTGCTCCAGCATGCTGCTCTGCTCCGCGATCACTCTCTGGGCGGTGGCCTCCGACAGCTTCACGATGGTATCCAGGGCCTCCTTATCAGGGGTGATGGGTCTCACCCCCTCCAGGGCCAGTTCTCGGGAAATCTCCGACCACACCTCACCCATCTAAAACATTCACACCTCCGCTCAGATATTCCGTGTATCCCTATGTAACAACTGTTGTTCGAAAGTAGGGGAATTACAGTAGCTGGCCGACCTGAAAGCAGGTATGCCAGGGTAATGCAAGGTATCCGTTTGGCATATGTATTTTCTACTTAATCATGTGTTTGGTTATTATGCATAAAAACGGTTTGATTGCATCTGTTTTAATGGGGGTGTAGCCGATGGTATGGCCTATGTAAGTGTTACCTTGAAGTCCAGGTATCTGTTGACGATACTGAGGGAGATATAATCCTCTGTTGTCAGTCCACCCAAGTCTGCGGCACCTAACGTTAAAAGCTTACTTTCAGCCAAATTACAATGTTACTCAAATCGCAGAATGTATATTATCAGTCTAATAAAGTGTTCAAAGTTAGGAGGGTATTCTTCCGCTTCCCTTGATACATGAACATCAATGTATCTTTACCAATTTTGCAGAAGATGCAGTAGATCTTTGAGCGCAGGTTCTCTGAGACGTCCATCACCGCGGCACTGGGCCTGTCGCTAGGCAGAGCCAGCTGAGATTCTTCCTCTTGATGACTGGACAAGATTGGTTTCTTGGTGTCTAGCCGGCAAAAGACAAACGTGGTAGATACATCCCTAACAGTTTTTTGCGAAGCCTTTGCTTCTTTTTTTTGGGGCGTTATCGTACGGTAGCTGTGTGGTGGTGGACTCGCCTACGATCCGTCCGTGCTGGTCTCTGCTGACGCCCAGGTCCAGCTCTTCCAGCCTCCAGAGAGTGAGCAGCAGGCCGGGCGCCGTCTGGCCCGCCGGGCCCCTCCACGTCAGGATGTGGGACATGGTCTTGGGGTTGTCGCACAGTTCCAGCAGTGTAACGAGCACCGGACTGTGCATGCTCCGCGGGCTGGACTGAGAGGCGTGGTCAAGTGTTGACGGCGAGCAAAAGTTCAAATCCAATTTCAGCAGCGGAAAATATGTCTCCATGAACTTACCTGTAGTTGGTCAAGCAGAAGAAACACCCCTTCTTTGGCTAAAAAGTAATCTTCTGTGGTGTAGCATCCCACAATGCACGACCTATTTCCGCAAAACATGATTTGGGCACATATTGGAAGGTACAGGTCACTCAATGTGCTTTTGACAATATTATTATTATGAATATATGACATGGGGTGGGGGGGGGGGGGTTGAGAAGAATTGTTTGATTTTAGGAAGGACTATTAAAATGTATTATAGTCATAAACATCTTCTGCACATAGAAGATGATGATATATTCCAATAGGATTTGAAAAAATAAACATCTGTATAAAGCTTTACATTTGATCCAACAGAAATGAGATGCTACTTCAAACCAGACTCTTAGTGCTGTGATGTCTCCCCTCACCAGACACAGTCCACCGTAGAGAGAAGGAGTTTGTTGTGTCCCAGGCCACTGTAAAACTTCTCGGGATTCATCTTAAGGAAATGGATGGCCATCTCCACCCCCTCCGACCCAAACAATTCCTGAGGAAGACCAGCTCAGGGTAGCACAACTTTCACATGACAAAGGATGCCAAGAGGGGCATTCCAAGTATTGACTTACTAAAACAAACAGTCCAGGGTCCGTCAAACATTTGCCAGGATTGCTTTTGTTTGTTCTCTTCCCGTTCTGTTCAGACCCTCCTCACCTTCCTGTGCAGGTCGCTCTCACACAGCGCAGACAGAATCAGCAGGATGTCCGTCTTGATTTCCACGCTGACGCCATCCTCCTCCTCCCCAGGGCTCCCCTCCATTTGCATCAAGATTCCTGAGAGAGAGGGCCCACTTACTGCTGCCAGTCACGGACAATCCTTTTGCGCGGTCTTACCTTAGCAAGGATATCCAACACAATTACATTCACTGATATCATGTCGGAGATTCCCCCGGCCTCCTGGAAACTACTCCTCTTTTTCCGTAGCATCGCCAAGCGGTGGTTTCCCTCTTGTTACCTAATAGCTGGTTGATGGCCCCTTGGTCACAGAGGTCCTGGCTGACTGCCCCGTTGCCCTGGGAGGTGAGGGATCTCAGCAGCCTCACACAGTAGCGTATCTGAGCCTTCGTACCGCCCCGCCCTCCCGTGGCATGGAAACTGTGGCCCTGGCCAAAGTAGGAGTCTGAAGGGGGAAACAGAGAGTCAGCCGTGGAAAAAGTGAGATCTCCGTGTGAGGCGGAGTACAGAACGAGGGAGGGCATGTGGAAAATCGGGTCCAGCAGGGGCCGACCTCTCATAAGTCGCCTGACACAACACAGTCATTAGTCTAAGTGCGGTGCACCTCTATTCCCCATAGACACTTCATCATATCATATCCTTTATTTAACCAGGTCAAATTCTCATTGAGGCTAAAAATCTCCTTTTCAAGAGTGACCTGGCCAAGAGAGCAGCATAAACATTTTACAACAACAAACAAAAACAAACAAAAGCGGACAAATACAACTTTCACACTCTACAAACGATTTAACACAATATCAATATCACTTAAAGGAATACTTCACCGATTTTAGAAAACAATATATGTTGTTGTTTATGCTAAATGAAGTACGTATATGGAACGGATAGTTCGAGTAGTAGTATCAACGTAAGTGAAATTGCCGTATTTTGCCGGCATTTAAATTGTAAATTATCGACGTTGCCCTAAATATCAACATCCGCTCCCCTGCCCTCACCTCTCTCAGTGCACCATTCCAGCAGCAGCAGTAGGCACGTGCTGCCCTGACAGCTGAGGTAATCCTCCAGCATTAGAGGGGCAATGGTGGCCAGCGTGGCCAGGGCCTGCAGCTGGAGCTCCTCCTCCTGGCCGGGGGTCCAGTGGCGAGGGGCTTTCTGGCCGTCACCAGCGGAGGGAGGGGGCTTCACCAGCAGGAGCAGGGCCAAGACTACACGGCCCTCCTTAAACAGCTGGAACAAAACAAAGGTGCTTTAACATGGGTCGATCCGATCACTGCAGGTGTGGGGTGCTGCAAAACCTTTTGTTCTTCCTTTTCCCTATCCGATGTCATCTATGTTCTCTCATTTGTCAGTCTTTCTTGGTTAGTAATATGCGTCTGTTCTAGTATGTCCTCAACTGTAAAGTGCTTTGGGTTGTTGAAGAGCTTCATAAATGAAAGGAATTATTATTATATTTATGATGTAGTGTATATGAAGTATATACTGGAGACCCTGAACTGACCGACAGAGCGGATGGGTCCTTGGACATGACCACTATCAGGTTCAACAGCAGCTTTTTCATCTCAAAGTCTTCGTTGTTGTAAGACAGCTTAAGGTTGCGGACCAAAGGGTCGTGGCTCTGGACTAGGAGAGCAAAACGGGTGAAGACAGTTAAAGGCTTCGTCACCGAACCGTAAAAAGAAGGTGTCGAATATTCACAACATTTAGAAAAAGAAATCTCACCCTCTGGGAATGTAGCGAAAAGAATCAGCTGCTTTGCAAACAGGCTTTCCTATAAAAAGAAGATATTTTGATAAGACAAGATATTACCGTGTGATGATTGAAAATAGCTAATTAGCTGTAGGTAACCTGCAACTTGAAATAGTAATTCCTTCCTTACAATGAGCAGTGATTCTGGGTTTTCTGCTACGAGGGTTGTAATTCCAAGAAGATCATTCCTGAGCTGGAGATCATATTGCCGATAGCCGAAAGCCATTTGGTGTAAAAATGCCTCTTTCAAAGCCCTGGGATGGAAACAAAAGTCCCCAATAAACAATGTTTTTTCCTCAAACACTACTTTGCATTTTCAATACAGTATGCTGGAGCACGACAAATGCCCAATGTTAACCGCAAAACCACGTACACAATGCACTCCATATTGCTGAGTTGAGCTGTGACCTCCACTTTGCTGCCCCTTTCCAGCAAGTTCCACAGGATCTCAGAGGAGCGGAATAGGAACTGCCCGGATGGGTCCGGCTCATTCATATGGAGGCAAATGGTCTCTGCGCCCTGGGCCTTCAGCATTAGGCTACAATTCAGATCTAGCACGGCAAAATACAAACAAGGCAAACATGCCATTAGGGGGACAGTGACCCATTGACCTTGACAGGAGGGCACTTCACGTCATATTGATTGCCCCCGTGATTGTCCCTTTTCCTCATCGCAAGATCTACTTTGTTTAATGAAGAGGGCCATCTGTGCTGATTGGCGTGAGCATTAAGCCGTTACTTACCAGAAGAGCTGGAGAGCATCTGAAGAGTCTGGAGGACCTGGAGCTTCACGTCCGGCTGGTCCTGCACTATGGCCAGGGAGAGGACCATGGTCTCTGCAAAGCTGCTCTGCTCCAGCAGGTGGACTCTGTAGCCCGGGCTGGTCACTTGGAGCCCTACCCAGCACAAACAGTGCTATTAGTTTGACGGGAAAACACGAAACAGGTCACACGTATCAAGATTATCGGTTGAAATAGAGCACAACAGCCACACCACAAAAGCAACGAGAGGGTCTCACTCATTGAAAGCCTAGTGAATCGGTTGTGTAACTTGAGAGGTGTAGTCGCTGGCTTTGAAGGAAAGCCCATACCATCTAACGGCGGTTTAGACGCCACAGAAGTGTAGAAGGATATAATAGAGTCACAGATTTGCTGTCTCACGTCAACATTTGGAACCCTCATCAGGCATCCTGCAATAAACAGAAAACCGCCGTAATTTTGGATGAGCAGTACACTTGTACACATGCAATGATGATGGGGGGGGGGGGGGGGGGGGGATTAGATAAGCGATAATTGTTTTCCTTTAAATTCAATGAGTCGTTAAATGTCACCCATACCCATATATGAAAGAAAGTCTTTGACATCTTGTGCATAGGTTTTCTCGTCAGATGCCTTTTCTTTTAGAAAAGGTACCCTACATAAGAATGGGACATTTTAAAACCGACAGGGATGGTAAAAATATATGAATGTTGTTTTTGATGTAATGAAGAGTCAAGCAAGCCGAGTCATACCTACAAATTCTCAGTAGAGCACACAGCATGGAGGAGTATTCAGGGTGAATATCAGCCTTCTCGACCAATATATTGAAGATTTTAGATATATCAGCCAATTCTTTCAAAAGCTAGAAATTGCAAATTTTAAGGGGAAAAAAAGTCTTGCAGAAATGATGGCTTCAAAACACTGTGATTAGACAGAAAAGGTGTCATACTTCAGAGCAGGGAAAACGCTGACACAAAAAGCATGCAGTTGTAAATTGGGATCTTGGGAGTTGATTCCTTATGGGCATGGCATAACAACCTATCAACTTTGTGTCTCGATCACCGGGG